>VMBQ01000033.1:0-182641 GCA_007657795.1 Dreissena rostriformis | reverse complement strand
ATATTGTATATAACTTGGTGATGGACATTATGATTCAAATGTGGAAATGAAGTTTTTTAATGTTCGAGGAAGCATGGTGATATTTATTCCAAGACATTTTGGCTCAAGCAATTATCGGCGGTGTTACGAAGAATGGGAACTATATCCTAACAAGGATTGGACCGATCCACATACGGACAGTCACAAAGACGGACACATTCTGAATGCTGCCTGGTTTTCTAAATACGATTAATGTGGTTATATATATATATAGCACCGCATGTCTCGTTAAATGTCGCGCGTGTCAGTATTTGCAGTTAAACGTGAAGATCGGTTACAAAAAAGTCGTCTGGTTCCGGTGTCAAGTCCCACGACCCTCTCCCATTCCCCCCACACAAAAAAACGTGTCGGTCCAACGGCTTGTTCTGGAGGGGTTGGGTAATAAAAGGCCTGTTTTGTATGTAGTTCAAGCTTGTTTTAATTATAAATATATGTTCACTCATAATGTTATAATGTGTATAAAATCATTCAATAATGTCATCAACATGTTTGTCTTCACTTCAAAATAACGTGTGCGGTTATGTGATAAAAGATAGGGTAGGTCAATTCACTGGAACTGTCTACTTTATTTCGCCTATCGAGTATGTGTTATTTTGGAGTAATACCTTTATACAAGAAAACACAACTGGACTAAGCTTCTGTCTATAAATTTATCGCTAAAACTGCCAATATCCTGTACGTCTCTTAAGCGTCGATTCAGTGTTGCATGCGTTGTCTTCTCAGGAAGCTAGAACAATTTTCGATATGTGATTTGCTGTTCTGGCCCCATCTATATGTGATATATCATGGTAGGGAGCAATAACATCTATATATATCATATTCCGATTGTGTCAAGTGCAAATACTCAAATGTCCGTACCTTGGCACTACTATGTTATGTGTACATGTTATAGTCTCATGGCAATTATAGCTAATATTTCGCACATGTCACGTCAACCTAGCCCATATAGATCTTACTTTGAAAAGGCCACTGCTGTCGCTCGCACTTCTTATATTGCGATAACCTCTGCTGTCGCTCGCACTTCTTACCTCGCATAACATATGCAATTAATATTAAAGGCGTCCACTGGTTTATCTACGTATTAAACTAAATTAACCTTAGGGAATATTTTTATACTGTTTATTGTTTTAATAATCATCAAGCGATTTCTAGAAGAAAAAACACGCAATAATGGTTTCAGTGTCAGTCAGTCACTGTACATGGCTTTGTTTTGTGCATTCCTATGCATTGTTGTGGAAATTATATTTCCGATATCATGTTACATGAATACCAAATTGTCCGCATATTAAAACTTAAACAGGTAATACAACTAAATTACCGAGAGTCAGTTTCTAAAGCGCGTTTTGAGCAGAAAATGCATTCCATGTCTACATTCTTAGGAGCCATTATTTTATGGGTAACAGCACCCGTACTCATTTTGCTTCAGTACATATGATTTCTGACAGAATGTTGAAGACACTCGTGTAAGTTTTTTGTTATGTTGAATAGAGAGCCAGATAAGTAGACCCTTGTCAACATAAAACAGTTAAGTGGTAGCATCTAGCCAATGTTATCGATAAACTTTCAATAATGCACGTTCGCAGAAAGTATGCGTATATAACCTAGTTTTATATCGTATCCTCGTACTGCTTGAAGCATCAAAATTCGCAATTCGAGTATGATATTTTTTCCTAGGCTTTTACGCTACTGAATTATAGATTCTGTAGATAATACCTCTGCACTTGATAAAAAAAACAGATTACGAACACTGGACAGTACATATCAATTTCCTGTCAGTACAGGAATTTGCTGCTGGCTATATGAGGACTTTCTAATACATTAAGTACGTCAGAAAGAAAACGTACTTTCTTGTTTCAGATAACAATTGTTTGTACTTTTTATAAATCGTTCTCGTCATTTGTATTAGATAATCGTACATTTCGTTGTATCGACATATAATGTAACACTTTAACACTTGTTGTACAACTGAATCAAACTGATACCATCTAAAACACAACATATCGTCAATTCATTTTTGTGACAGTACTTTAATATAAAACAAACCTACGTTCGTTGTCATTACAATAGTTCCATTTCATCATTTCGAAAGTATCTTAATGCTCACATACATTGAAAAGCGATTCACCATAGGATAAAGAAACATTAAGGCAAGTTAATGTTTGGCCGTTTAAATAAATTTTCTGCGACTGTCAAGTTTCCTGTTGATGCTTAACATAAGTCTTCTTTATTTTAAAGAAACCAAGGTCTTGAACTGCACTGTACGTAATTTAACCTACTGCTTAAACATCTCCTGCAAGTTAGGAAAGAAATAAAGATGTTTTTTCTGCTGCCTACTTAACAATTTATCGGTTGGTTTAAGTTGTTTCGTATGCAACTCTCGCAAATGTTATCGAGAGGTTAGATTGCCACGTACCATTTATACGCGTGATGAATCCCAATGGAGTATCTGAATATTTACTGTAATACTGATTAATGGCAATGGTATACGTTGTGAATTAAGGAGACAAATCAACACATTAGGAACACACAGATGGGAATATGTGATTGATAGCCGCTGTGCCAGTTTGACGACACTGCTCAACTTAAATCAAACACCCAGACATGTTGGAAAGTGTTGACAAACGTAAAGGTGGTGATTTGTTTTGTTGGATTGTTAGACATTGTGTCTTTTTGGTTGGTTTTATCTAACCGATTAAAAAAAACCGAGGAGTTATAATAAAAGTACATATGCCGTAAAGGATTTCTATTGATAGTAGACCATTTACATATGGTTCCAGATCGTTATCGTAATTTCATTTTTGTAGTTTTGTTTTAAATAATAAGTACAATTGTCGTAAATGATAATGATTATGTTTAAACTAATATCAGTTTATTTACTAAAACGATAGTTACATAAGGTTTACAACGATTGATAAAACAACATAGTGATATGTTTTATGTCGTCACACCTGCACATACAAAGTTGCATCATATTGGTTAAAAGGCTTTTATCACTCATAATTGAATCATACAAACTACATTTATATACGTGATTAATACAATATTACCATTTTTGGCAGAAGACTTTATTTGTGTCTTACCTTTCCTACTATTACTTTCATATATTCCAAACTAAACAATATTTTGTGTTTTTTTTTAAAATGCAAGACTTATTGGAAGCCATATAAACGATGCACTGTTGTATAAGTCTCAATAAACTATCTGCCTCTCTGTCTGTCATATAAAGTTGCAAGTATGTTCACAGCTGCCAAAAACAAATGAAAGTAACAACTACAGAACACTTACTGTAACATACATCTTATAATCTAAAAAAGACGGCAGTCGGTTAATCTTCTTTGTAAATGTTGAATGTGATAAGTTCCCTAATGAAGTTATTTACTGTGCACCTAAGATCCATTGCCTAATGCGAGTTTTTTTTTTAAATAGGAATAGGTCTGCTATGTCAATTCTTTGTTGGTCATGTGTGTTAACGTATCCGAGACCAAACACAGTTAATTGCCGTCTCCATAAGCTTAATACATGTGTAGATACACAAGCAATAGTATATTGACCAGATGGCTACGCAAATAAATGATGATTTTATTACCGAAAATTAAACATACATGTTAATAAGTTTATTTTGATATTGTTATCTAAACGATGAATATTTGTTGTAAAAAGCACGTGCTTGTGCATATTTATATTATGGACAAAACCACGATTGATAATTAAGTATAGTCAGTTAACGATGGAATTGCATATTATTTACTAGTTTTGATTTTGATTTATATTATTGAATTCTTATTTTGACACATTGTTTGGAAAATCAAATGCTAAAAGAGGTAGGAATTCACATATTTTAACTTTTTATTCATATCATCAATATAAAAAAACAAAGTTAATGGTGCGATAAAACCATAGAACAGTTATCCAATCGTCAACTTTGTCGCAAACAGAGATAACTCATCGACCTTAACTACGGGAAAACTATAATCGCTGAACGCTTTTTGACGAAAATGACATACTGTTTATTGTTCGCTGAAGTTCGCTGAAGTATTTTATCGGTTTTGCTCTTTAAACAGTACATGAGGATAAATGCAAACATATAGACATCTTAAGATTTTTTTAACAAAATGCAGGAAAAGTTACTTTTTTGCTGTACGGATTGCCTTCCTTATTACTAATTATTGAGACTTTTAACAGAAGAAACCAATGTACTTATAAAACAATCGCACTTCGTCATCCGGTACGATAAAGAGATATGTTAAGAAAATAAAATGAAGCAACTATTTTCTGTATGCTATTTTATATTTGTGTTATTGTTGTTCTGCTATAATTTGGCAGTGAATGGAAGCTATATCATCCAAGCCCATAACACCAGAGTATTGAATAATGGCATTCTTGGAAATGCTTGTTGTGCCATTGCCTTTATGCAATTACACGCACCTATGAGATAAACACACTAATCGAATTATTTTCGCTCTGAAAACACATCTTGATATTTTCATTACGTATATTTCGGTAAAATCGATAAATGCCAGTACGATAGTCTTTCCTTGTCGTTTTCCTTAAATGACGTTTAATCGACACTAATTGATTCATAAACCGATAGTTGAGTTTGAAATGCACCACACAACGAAGTTACTTAAAGACAGTGAAAGGATGTATTACGAAACCATATATTTATAAAAGAGGAGCTTCTGAATCCAACGCAATGCTTCAATAAAATTGCAAATACATATAAGGGAAATGCCTTTTTTGTTCAAGAAAATCGGCATGACATGGAATCATGATCTTAATCCGGAGAGTGAGTTTACAAAGCAATATAATGAAACGTAACTAAACAATGCACAGCAATTGCAAATTTAGTTCACGTTTCATTTGTTTGGTTTTCGACACATTCAATAGTATTTTGGTCATATCACAATTGTAAGTTAATCAGCTCACACATGTTAACTGGATTAACACTTTACTATTAGCACGTGCGCATACTTATCCCAGTTATTGACAGCTCTCCTACTTGATTTACAGGTCGGTGGAATGGGCCGTACACATATGTTTTCAATAATCCTCATGCCGGTTACCACACAAGTTTAAGTGACAGGAGAGGTAATCGAATCAACGAATTCGATTTCAGTATTCTGCATTACTTACCGAGTTTGCCAGTCCGGCTAAAGAAAAGAAACATTGAGACAAAAATATCATTACCAATGTTTCCAATAAGCATTAACGTTATGGCCAATATTCAACGAAAATGTCTTGTGGTTTTTATGTGCATGTGTAATTATATATCGTGGGGGGATTTCCAAGCCGTTTGAATGGATATGTGTTAAACATTGCGTATGATATGAGAGTTTGGGTACATGACCTGCGGGTCGTTATGAAGATATTAGGGTACTCCTCAATATCACTGACGTGTGTACAATAATCGCACTCATATTGGAATACTGTATAATATTTTGTTAACTGTTCAAAATACATTCATTTAAAATGAATAGAGGGACATTTAGAGGAATGTCCTTGAAACTAGCTATACTGTCCGATACATGAGACGAATCAAATATGTTCTAAGCAAAACGTTAATATCGGTGGAAAGTTCAGTATAATTACAGTTTTGTTCTTGGAACGACACGCCTACGCATATATTAAACCCAATTAGATGAGCTCTTTCGTGTCTGAGATCATTTGAATAGCCATAACAGGTGCTGTTGCATAAGACCTATCGACTTAATAGCCGCCTGATAGTTAAAGATTGCATTATGCACTCACGTACGCATGGTTCACATTTACACGCGAAACTTAATTGCCTTGAACGATCTGTTTTCTTAAATTTCGAAAATTATATTTATTACTTACACATTCAAACACATTTTGTGGACGTACAGACTTTGAATAATGTTCACACGTCATGTACGATGTTCACATAAAAAACATTGTAATACACGTTGCTTTCACGTTTGCAAGTAGTGTCCTGCACGTTGGGAATACTTACATACTAACGCCCCTACTTGTCCTGTACTTACAGATGATAATGGACACAATAAGCGCCGCGAGGACGATGGAAGTGGTCTGCCTATGGATGTCCCCAGTCTCATGTATTCTGGCGTTCTTTATTTTCTTTTATTTCGAATGAGACGATTTTTATGTCTTTTAGTTGCTATTTTAGATAATGTAACTGCCTAACATGATTATGTAGTTAACGAGTATGATGATGATTGAATTTCATATCAAGTACAAAATGTGTGAATGGTGCACTTAAGGTCCTAGGATATAACAGGATATAACATTACGACCATTATTTATATCACAATGTTTATATAATTGGATTTATGCGCATATTCACATTTGAAGTCTAGACTGTAATTACACACAAAGTGCTTTCTTTACAATTGTAAAGCTACTGTGTCCGCGAAAAAAAACATACCGTATTGTTCTGACATGTTGTAATGCACTTTTCATATCGTGGTAGAATTGAGCGTCGTAACTGTTTAGGTCGTTAATGGAAATCTCAATGAAACAGCAGCAACACTCATCAACAGACAAAGGTTATTAATGCTTTTGGTCCCTGTAACAGAAGTCTACGTTGTCATCTCATACGCATGTCGGTTATCGTACAAATATTCATAAGTCTGTTAGCCTACGTTGAGCAGTACATCACCAGAACCAGGGTGGTGAGATAAAGGACCCTTTGTCTCATTTAAAGATAATCAACGTGTGCCATATTATTCAGAAAGAACTTGTAAAAAGTCACTGTTAAGTTCTTTAAAAACAACATCTTAATTATGGACTTATAATTCTGGATGTGTCATTTGAGGTCCATTCTGTGCAACACATATTTGTTGTTTGATGAGTATAAACCGACAAGGTGTTGTGCTCATCAGATGAACATTTTGACGTTTAAGATGTTCCTCATTTTGGATGAAATTGTTTTTATTAGTAATGGCGTGTGTTGGGTTATTCTTTCTATTTGAACACACCTATGCTTTGTATAAGTGTATACTATTGTATGTATATTTAGGTCAAAAACTAAAGACATAAATTAAGGATTTGTATTCACATATTGACTACTTTTCTTTTTCAAAATAGTTTAACTATTTATACAAAAATATACACTTCAAATATTCTAACTATAATTAAAATGGTACATAATGTACATGTGAATATCGCTTAGTCGTCAGAATGACGCACTTGATTGTGTTCGTGAAATTACATATGTAAGAATAATGCAAATTCAGAAACATTATCAGGACAGAAATGCTAATTAACTCACTTTAGTTTTTTTATTTAAGACAAGTTTCCTGGGCCTTTTATTTTTGTGTGGGGCTTGAGAGAAACGATGACATGAATCTACAAAAGTCAAAACGTACTCGACAATTATTAATTGCTGTAACAAGTTTGCGATATATTATTTTCTTCAGAACATTTATCAGTATAATAAAAGGTCGAAAAGGTAAAAATAAATAAGTATATGTAAACCGAATGTCCCCTTATATTAAAACAATACCATATTGTTTAGTGAAATATAGAAAAAAAGCATCCGTAACAAAGGCGAAACTTTGTCATAGAATTAACGAATTTCAGAAGTGTATTACCTATTTTGCAAAATGAAATAATTTCTTGTTCATTAATGTATCATCTGTGATAAAACAGCATTATTCCAAATAAAATATATGAAAGTTATCATGCTGCCACATAGAGAAGTGTATCAACCAGACATGCATGGTTATTGATACATCGACTGTACATGTAATAAGCAAATAAGGGAACGTTTATATTTGTATGACATTTCATTAAGTTAATTCTTGCACGATACCATTTACTTTTACCAACGCAATTGTTATTTACTGACCATTTTTCAAATAGGGATACAGTTGCATATGAGGTGCTGTACGATTGGCATAACACTTAAGCTAATGCCTTGTTACCAACTATCAGCAGTTTTTTCAAATGTATTGCGGACATTCTTCCTTAATATAAAGCTTGAAAATGGAACTCTAATAAACTCAGATATGAATGTGAGCATCACAAATTATTTGAACATAAGAACCAAGGTATTTTTCTGTTTCTCTCAAAATAAGTATGAATATAGCTTTCAGTTTTACTTAAAAACTGTGCTTTATAAACTTGCACATTGCATTTGAGCTAAGATAAACTGTTATAGAGATTGTGCAAGACTTTTACAAATAAAATATGTAATCGTCAATTATTCTTGGCCAAACAGGCATTGCGGGGATAACTTAATTAGTTAACTGGTCATATGTTTTATATACATACAGCTTTGCGTTACGTCATATTTTTAATGAACAAGTATAGAGGGTCACTGTATACGACACCTTTTACAAAAGCGGAAAAGAAAAATACGAAAACAAATCCTAAATGGATATGTTCTCAGTTTTCAAAAAAGGTCAATATTATGATTGTCATGTGAAATAATAAACATGTGTCTTTCGTTATTTAAACAAAAGATGAGTTTTGGAAAATACATTTAAATAGCAAACTTAACAATGTCATCTTTAAAACGTGTACACGCCTTATTATGCCCCTTTATCTATCGTGACATGTAATTTCTATCAATACAACTAGACGTATGGGTACATTTACGCGAACAATTGTTGTTTGATCGCCTAATGTACCGTTGTAAATCAATTATCATCCACCTTTATGATTAGGGTAACTGTTGCATATGAGGTGCTTTAATGTACTTAACATGATTTATTCTCTATGATCTGGAAAAGTATCTCCTTACCAAACACGTAGCTAAACTTGCTAATACGAAAAGTAATTTCACTAGTTTAACTTAGCATGACTAATAACTGTATTGCGGAGAACGTCATTTGGTCGTGACCTGTTAGACGATATAGCCCGACCTTAAAGCAATAACGTTTTGATTTAAGTTACTACTTCGATACCCACTTAAGGTTTTAATTTGTCGTACATTTTGCTATTTTATTAAAATCAAATATCTCACGTTTTTATATTGTAGTTAATTAATGGAACACATATGCATTTATGTAACAAATGTCACTTACATCACAGTAACGAAATCACTTAATTCACACATTATCTTGTTAAAAAAGTTTAGACATTTAAACAATTTCAAAAATGTCGAGTCACACGTCACGTATTCCGCGTGTGGTTAGACGTTTTTCTCATTCATAAAAAAAACCGTATTACTTTTCATCCGCAAAAATATATCTAAACGCAAGTTACACAATGCATGTGCAGTTTGCACAGGCTTATCTGGGATGACACTTTACGCACATGAATTAAGCCCCGTTTTCCCAGAGCGAGGCTCATATATTTTCCAAAAGCTTTCAACAATATGTGAACAATTCAAAAGTGTTTTTAATAAAGTAACTATTAGAAGATCTGATGCAACATGTAATTTCAGCGACTCCGGTAGGTATATTTGCCTTTCGTTTTTGTTAGTGTGCTGGCGTCCATTTTTAAACCCGTTACTGATGGTCAAAGTAAACTCAAACGTTGACCTCGATATGAATACATCAGAAGCAATGTAGAAGCATAAACATGTGAAATTTGGAGGCGATTTGGCGGATTTGGCACTCTTGGTTATCGACAATTGTTAATATTGACCTCTGACATAGTGATCTTAACGTTGTGTAAAGGCCATCGAATATGTCAAATTTGGAGGCTATGGGTTGAAGCACTTTTTATGTTTTATGCGAAACAGTGAATGCATTCAACAAGAAAATAGTCAGGGTTGCTATGGCCGTTGACATATTACCCTAAAAATTGATGGAATACGAAGAGGAAATGTATGTACAAAGACGTGTGTATGGGGTCAGTATTTGCGTAATTATGTATGGATCATTTTGATAACTAGAAGCATCGGGTCTGATTTTCAGACCACTTCAACATCCGTACCACGTATTTGCCTACTGTGTTTGAATTCAAACAATCATTTTTAGAGGAAATGATGTAACAACTAAGACCCTTGACTGTCGATGGGCGGCTTAGAAAGCAAAACTTAATTATATTCTTGAATTACAGCTCGGAAAAATGCATTACACTGGTTAAACGTGCTTATCCTTCTTAATAGTATCGACGGTATTCCTCGTCTCATAAGGAAATATAAATCTGTATCTATGACACAGGTCTTAGCGGGTGCATGAGAGCCATGTACATGTCATATGCATCTGATTCTGTGCAACATACCAATCCCCTTAACTGCTGCAATGGGATTGTCTGCATTCCAAAATAACTTTACGCGGTACATTAGTTCAGGTCGACCAAATGACACGTTGCCATTAGACGAACGTCTAGTGTGGTGATTATTCCACATTTGAAATGCCAGGTCAAATTCGTCTATAACGTAAAATATAATTATTGTATTCGAGGAATCTCGGAAGGTATTACATGTTTTGTTAGCTATACTGGTGTACATTGCAGTAGTGGTTCCAATACTGGTTCCGTAGGAGAATAATAAAATCCATGATCAATCTAAGTTGTTCTGTGAAAACACTGTCGTTTACCAAACTGTATGCCGAAACTATGTATTGTGTGTTTTTTTTTAATAAAATATATATAGTAAATTGATGAAGGGCATTATGATTAAAATGTGCAAATGAAGTTTTTTTTTTAATGTTTGAGGAAGCATGATGATAATTTTTTTCCAATAAATTTAGGCTAAAGTTAATATCGGCGGTGTAACGAGGGAGTGGAACTATATCCGTACAAGGATTGGATCGATCCACATACGGACAGACACAAAGATGGAAGCCTTCTGAATCCTGACTGGTTCCTTTAACACGTGTATTGCGGGTAGTTCAGGTCTGTAAAAACCATAAATACATTTGTAAAGTGTAGAGCCTATATTGAAATAAATAAATAAAAAAACTGGAATCTGTAAACTTGGTCGTCAGGCGTGAACTGTTTTCTTTTTTTTCACTTATATAAAGTCGGGATCCTCGCGCACTTTCTCCAAACCCCCCCGCCNCAACGGCATTAACATGTTTGGCTTCACTCCCAAATATTGTATACGGTTAGGTGATACAAGATAGAGTAGGTCAATTCACTGCAACTGTCTGCTTTCTTTCGCCTAACTAGTTTGTCTTATTTTAGATTTCTACCTTTATTAATGCAAGAAAACAAAACTGGACTAAGCTTTTGTCGAGGAATTGTCCGCTGAAACTTCGAAATATCTTGTACGTATCTTAAGCGTTCGATCCAGTATTGCACACTGTGTCTTTTGAAGAAACCCGACCAACCTTCGATCATGTGATTTGCTGTTCTGGCCCCATCCATATATATGATATATTATGGTAGGAAGAATAGCGCCTGAACAAATGATTGAAAATGTCTTCCATTATATGGCCCTTAATCTCTCCGAACAAACGAGGACATCAACCTTTTACAGCTGAAGATATTACCCACCGATTACCCTGGGGGTATTTCTTGTATGATAAAAATTTAGCCGAGCCGAAAGTCTTCAGAAGATTCATATGCACGTTTGTATACGGAGTGTGAACGGCTTTAGTGTATCGTCGCAATTAAAATGCTAAATTGAGTATTGACCAGCAGCATAGTATGCTCGCCTGCGGATACGTATTGATCTCCTCCGACACACACCTTCCGGGTACAGGTGTAATACAAGGATACGCACAAATTTAGTTCGTGCATTCAAACAACTTTCTTTACATCTGGCAGCCATCATTCGAAATCCATGAACTTGAACGAATTGATTTATTTTCAATATCAATCAATATTAAAATTATCAAGGAAAGGTTATACGTAAGTTTATCAAATGCAAGTCACGTGAGGTATAATAACCTAACATTCAACTTTACATATATACTAAACAGCGTCACGATGGGCTGTAAACCTTTACGCACTCAAAAATAACAAGATTATAAATCCTTAACGTTCTGATAGAACCTATTCCTCAACTTTACGTACCGACGGTAATGATCAGCCGCTAATGTTCGCTCACACCTAATTTACCCTCCTTGTACTCGACATATACGCCTTTTTTCAGGACAGCAATTAAAGCCGCCTTGTTCCTGCTTCGCCTGTTAAGGATCACCAATATCCTTAAGATGATCCCGCCCTCCCAGGGTCCTGTAAATGTCGCCGTCTATGCATAAATATTAAATATCCTCTCTTTCCAGGGATTCATTATTTTACGCCTCTATTTCTTTTAAGTTTTTAGGTACGATGTCAGATTCAATGGCAATGCACTTGCAGTTTTTTGTCTTGATTGTATCTGATAGTAGAACACACTGAAGTGTGTTTTCCGTAAAAAAAGTGTATGTTTTCTTGATAGATAACAAAACTGACTGAGNTATATATATATGTAACAGTGTTGTCAGATTGTGAATTGATTTGTATTGTCACGGCAAGTATTGTTAACGCTAATATGTAACTTTTACAAATATGTGGGAGCAGTGGTCTAATGTTATGACGCTGGCTTAGAGATCGAGAGGTCCCTGGTTCGAATCCCGCCCTGACCACTGGAATTTTCCTGAGCAAGGAGGGAAATAAGCCAATGTGCCCTGGCTGCAGACTGCGCCAATATGTTAACGGATGACTAATGACCCAGTGACCAGGGGAAAACGTGAAGCGCCTCTGAATGCACATACTGTCTGAATAGGGCTCTATATAAATGTGTTAAAAAAATGAAATGAGCACTCTTTTGTAAAGCCTTTTTTTAAGACTTAAATAAAATAATTAAAATTATAATAAAGCGCCAATCCATGCTATAAACGACATAAAATGGATTTAAATTGTACGTTCGAAATTATATAGCCAAAGCATAAAGTCCAAGTATACAATATACAGCTCGCACGGTTAAAAATTAACACAAAAAAAATAAGAGCTGACAAAGGCATTATTGTTTTGCTTGGTTCATTATACGTGTTTATAAAGAAAAATAAAATAATATTTACGTATGACGAAATTTTCAAGTAAACCATTTGTTTTCACAGTAAAAGTTGTCGCGGATGCTTTTTTATTTTATTTTTATTATTGTCTGTATGTCACTAAAGTTCCCAATACGGTCATAAGGCGGATTTCGTGAACGCTGCATGGTACATAACTCTAGCTTCTCAAGATGTCTCAGTTGATCAGTTTCTGTATTTTCTTCCCTTTCAGAGATTCCGTACACAAGGTACTCGTTCGTGTCAATGTGTTAAGTTCATTTGTTCTCAAATTGTGTGCGCAACTGTTTATCTGAAGTTATCAGTTACGTTATCATTTATGTTTGTGTTTCTAATACTACATATGTGATATTGAGCATGCATAGGCAGAAATGATATCCTAAATCCTGATTACTTTGTACTTTGATCTTTAATGTGTCCTACACAACATGATATATTAACACGTTATTTTTTCAAAATAATACTTCAATATCAAATGTATTAGAATTTTCCATTATAGGCAATCGTTTTAGCATAATGGCCATATTTCATTAACTTGTTCGTGTGTTAGGTTTCGCTTGTAGAGGTAGGAGTTTTAAGTCATGGTTTCTCTAGTCACTCGACGCTAGTAACTTTCTTGTGCATGTTAGTTACACAGGTCGAATCCGTAAAAACACTGTAACGCTTTCGAAACAAGCGATCAGTAGGAATTATGAAAATAACGAGCTTGTTAATTTAGTGCTGATACTTGATGCCACAGTGACTAAAATGAATAAAAAAAACTTGTGTAGAGTGATTTAAGGGACTGTAAACCACGAATGACGAAAAAAGAAAAGTTCTAAAATACCGTATTTTTTACAATTATTAGTTTATATTGATAAAAAAATCACGACTGGTATATTACATTACTTGAAACAATTTGTTAAATTTTTCATATTTTCAGTATATTCGGTAATAAGTTTTACTTGATATGTCAACAAGGTAACTACCAGTTAACTAAAAATAACGCAAGAAGATTGATCATCATCGTCACGTGGTAAACCCAGGAATGCAAATTGTGCATGCGTAGTGAATTGTATATATTTTATATATAAAATGATCAATCTACTTGCGTTATTTAAAGTGTGTATATCGTTATGACATCTATTTTCGCGATGTACTTTCGATCTCACATCGCGAAATTGTATTACCAAATATACTGAAAATATGAAATTTTTTCAGGTATTGTAATATACCTGTCGTGATACTTTAATCAATATATACTAATAATTGTAAAAAAAAACAACGGTATTTTAGAACTTTTCTTTTTTCGTCGTTCGTGGTTTACAGTCCCTTTAAAGTAAAATTAAACCGATGGAATATACATGACTGTGTACACTTAACATAATATTCTCCATTATTACTGATGGATGTTTGTTTTCCTTTAAGAAAGTTTCCAGATATGTATCACTGTTTATTATGCGTATATATGTAATTAGAAAATTGGAAATGTTGTGTAATGTTAAGTATTTGAGTAGCCTGATATTAATATCTCGTAATTCAACAGCAATATGCATTAATGAAAAACTCCCATATTATTACTATTTATACAAATTCAGTCAAATTAGAGGCATACAAAATATGGGTACAGGGGCGGTATTGTGAATCTTTCTTACACAAAATGTTCATTTAGAACTCATATTTTATACTAGTTTTTAAACATAATTATGACATTTTCTTAGTTTTTAGAAAGTTCTAAGAGTCGCGGATTTTACTTATAACAGATAGAAACATCTCAACCTGTCTATAACTTATATAATTTACTAAGGGACACTTTTTTTCGGCCGTTTTGTTGTTGATTAATGAATCAACAGGTAAGCTACAATTTAACACTTCGAAACAATTTATATATTTAAAATGAGTAAACCACAACTTATATGTAAATAATATTACAGAAATATCCATCCCTAAGTCTAAGTTTGCCCCGTAATATAAATGTGGTTACAAAAGTCATATACATATATTTTGAAATCGTCCTACTATTTATTAATATCTTAAAACCTTCACTTACCTTTTATACACAATACGAAACTAGTGAGTGACGAAATCACAATAGATCTATTAATTTCCCGTCAAAACAAATACAATTGTTGCACTCTTAATATTTGATTTTTCGACATAACATTTGACGGTGATGCCATAATACTTATTGCATGTTGACTTATATTTTGGTATGACATAAAACATCGTATAAGTTTTATAAATATTTTACGTTCAGTCATGGACAACTTAATTAAAAAAATAACTATAGTAATCATGGTAATGTCTAAATAATACACTAATAATCAGTATATATATGTATGTGTATGTGTGTGTATCGGTAAATGTGTATCCTTGTACTTGCATAGGGATTCTGCATATAATTTCGAATAGTGTGTCACGGTTCATATACAGACATATAAAATACATATGTTTTTATTTCGCTTTTTTTATATTATTTTTTATTTTACAATATGTTATGCATACATTTAACAGTATGTTGTGTCAGTGAATTTCATTGAAACATGCATAACTAAATTAAGGGATTGAATGGCATGCGTGTTTTTGCTTCTCAGTGATTCGCATATGAACCAACTTTAAGTAATAGTTGCTAGTACTTGATTCAGGCGTAACCATGTTAACAATCAGTTCATTAACATTGTAATCTGTGTCATGCATAGTAAGTGTCACTTATAATTTGCGAAATGGTAACATTTGAACACAAACACACATTTAAAGCCGGCCGAGTTGATGTTGGTATATTTTCCCATTTTTGTTATGTGTCGCAAAAAAGTGATTATGAGTCAAAATGTGATGGTATTTATGTCAGATGTGCACAATTTTTGGTCAAAATTGGTCAAGAAATGCCCAAATTCAGTACAAAGATAGGGCTTTTCAATTTCTGTCCATGGACATAAATGATCTAAATTTAAACACGCGTGGGTCACATGTAATACCACGTGACCATTGCATCATTGTTTACAACGCCATTTGCCATGGAATAACCGTGTTCGTTAATAGTTCTTCTTTGTTTTGAAAAGCGCGGAAGTGGAAATCACGTAAAATTGGCGCTCACATGACCCAAAGGGTGCATACGTCACAGGTTAATAACAGTCTTGAGGATTCCGTTATGTACATGGTTAGGTTCCGTATTTTTGATGCTTTTGGCATTTTTTGGCACAATTTTTGCGAAAATCAGTATGGAAAAGTTAAGCTTTAGAATGTCTCGAGGAATACTGATCAATTCTGGTCAGTTGAGAAAACAAATTGTTGTGAGAAATATCAACTCTGCCGGCTTTAAAAGGTGACTAGCAGTAAAATCCAACATAAAGAACTATATAATCCAAGCATTGTGAAACTTTCTATAAGGTTATTAAATGTCTGGCAAAGGGAGTATACCGTTTTCTTTACAGCATTTTTATTTAGTGACAGTTGGATCCCTTAGATAATGAATGATGTGAATGTGTTATTTCAATCGCTCCGACACTTTAAACACGCAACGTATGTTTGTTTTTCATTACAGATGAAAGAGATTGCCAATAACATGTTGTAGTTTCTCTGGTTAGAGCGTCTTATGTACCTAACTAAGCGTACGACCTTTTTGGTTACATTCGTATTGAAGTTTAGAACAGTTTTGTTAGAAACTAATTTATTGAGCTCGAATGCATGAAAACATGTGTCGTATTGAGATGCTCTCGATTTCGTTCATAGGAAGAAAATAGGATCTTTATAGAAATCTCGTTTCCATAGTGTGGATTGAACCAGGAACTTGTGAAGGCGGGCACAAAAACGTTGACAACATTTAGTCCTGCAAAAAAAGAAAACAATCCAAAAACAAACCAACACAGAAATTCTATCCTTCGCTACTAAGCGTCCGATGTCTAGTACATATGCATGTGCATTCATTGATGTCTAGTATTATTAGAATTAATGTCGGCCCTTATTTTTGAAATGTCAATAAACTATTATGGCCTAATATGTCTATATGTGTAACCTATCTAAATATACTTTCTTAGTATTTAACGATTGCATGTCTGCAGTTTTGAATTGCTCGTAACTCATGACATGGCAATCATATAATGTAATGATAACACGAAGTTGAAATGGTGAAACAACACCACAAGAGCGTTACTAGATGGTAGCAAAGCCACCACCCTCTTTCTTAAACTATATGCATATTTATCTTAAAAGAGCAACATATTGTCAGTGTTTTGAATATCAAATGTGCGTATTTTGCACCATGCAATTTCTTTTGGAAAAAAGATACTGTTGATTATATAAGAGACAACACGGTTATGCATATAAATAATCAGAAGGCCTGTGATTGCTGCTGTCAATAACAGATGCCTCATTTCAGATTAACAAACTGGCCGAAAAACTTTTAGCTTAAATTTCAAAATAAAACTGACCCAGAAATATGTGTGACAAATCAATTGAAATGGCGAAATAGCCTGTTAATAATGTATTGTGTTAATGCTTATACAGATCTTAGTTCCCACAATAAGTGGTGCCACTCCTTTTAGTGTTTTCATTGTCTACGGCCATAAGACTTCCAATGAACGTTTATTACCTCAAACAATAAATACGCCGGATTTGGTCGTTAACTCAGAGTTTTCCGAGAATTCTTAATTGGCTGTTTGCGTTTTTATTACATCAGTAATGGTGTTTTATACGCCTTGGTCAGACTAACAAGACGGCTCTTGTTTGATGCTTTGCTTACGATTCTGATGGGTGCGTATCGTCAGGTTAAGCAGATATATATGTTAAAGAGAAGTGTTTGTTTTTGTCATACACACGTATACTTAACAAATGTATATCGCTGACTGCACAATGTATTGACAAAAGACTGGTTTGAATATATGTACCACCTGATTGAAATGGCGGACAAGCGCTATAAACTTCTAATAGATTGAGAAACAAACGTATGAATGACTTAGTATTCACCAATGGAATGAGGTTCTCCGAATCCGATGAATATAAATTATTTAATATAAGTATTGTTACACGACTTTCGTCCAGATAAGCTAAATTCAACAGTACTCAACGTTAGTAAAATATCATTGATTTCCAAACATAACATGTACGGTATTTATGTCTAGATGACACACAAATAGAATCGCAATTGGTTGTTCACGATCATGGTCCTGAATTAAATACCAGAAACAAGATAGTTATCTGTTGATTGCAATAGTGTATACATGTTGATTTGGTGATCACAGGGTACAATTATATTTATTGATTTTTAATTTTAGGAAAAGGAACAACACCGTTTATTAATTTCATTTTTAGCGAAACCTTACTTTTCCTGTCATCATATGCAAGGCACTGGTCAACACATGTTCTTTTTATTGTAATATACATTTAAATTAAACTATTGAAATGGTCTAAATTAATTATAAAAGCAATGTTAAAAAACAACAAATCCGGGATTCGTACCCGGTAACTTCGAAAGAAAAAGCCATTCGTTACCACTGATCCAGTCACTTTGTTCGTTAAACTTACAGTATTATAGTTATACGCGTATGGTGGTTTTGTTCAGCTCGCAAGTAATGCATAAATGTTTTCATGCCACCTTTAGTCCTGGAAAGAATTTACTAACGTCCGGTTGTACTCCTTTTTGACCGCATGTCAATATATGCCAGTATATACCATTTCTAACCGCAACCACCACACACATGGACATGATGTTAAGTCTAGATACGTTCGTCCAAATGTAAGGAACTCCGTGTAAAAGTTATTACCTCTGAGAACGTCACTCATTGTTATTTTAATACCGATTACTTACTAGAAATATGTATTACCATAACCTAAGTTAATTAGTTATTTTAGCGATCCAATGGACGAGCAGTGTTAAATGTTTGTGTAATATAAGAATATAAAATATAGAATAATAGAATATTTTTATTTTTTTTAACTTAAGATTAAACTTGCTTACTAGTCATTTTCGTTGTATAACTTATGTTAACAAATTAGATCCTTTGATGATTGCACTATTGATAATGGTAGTTGATAATATATTATAACTACATACACGAGTCCATTTCATTGTACAGTGCAGGAAGCAAAGTAATATATGATTTATTTAAAAACACGTAGCACTAAAAAATACTTAACAGGATACAAATACCATCATGCAATTTGTCAATAATGTTTTATTACATTACTATAATAGTATCAAACAATGGTGTTTTGCAAAGAGTTGAATTAAACAATAAGCACACATAATAATAACNTAGCTCTGGTCCTTTATCACTATACTCATTAAATGACGTCATAGTATGTGTTTTACTTTACAAGTCATTTAAAGTTTCACGTCATGGATAAAGGGTATTTATCGTAATGAATAAGTACGACATAGAGTTTGTTTGCAAGTCGCGAAACGAACTAAAGGTAGATTATTAACTAACGGCTCGCGCACACATGTCGTGAATCTTTCTCACTCTGCTTCTCTCCTCTGTGTCTGTCTCTTTCAGTGTCTGTGTGTCTGTCCGTACATACCAGAGCTACATTAGGGGATCCGTTTTATCCAATTGTCTGTACAACTTGAAACGAGATTCATTCCGTAGAAAAAACGCTCTTACGGGGTTAAAAATATACTTGTGGGGTTTAAAAAAAGATCAAAGAAACATCAAAGGAATAACCCCATAATGTACCTCTCGTAAGAACGTCCGTCCGTCTGCCCTCTCTCTCCTGTCCTCCCTCTCTCTCTTCAAATGGTTAATGCTCGAATCATTATTTACTTAAAGCAATGTTATTATAAAACATAATAATCTTAAGTGTAAATATCTATATGATTATTGATATTATCGAACAAACATAAGCTTGCTTCATGGCTTTTGTCTTCCCTTATATTTATTTATAAAAAAAACTTTCGCCTGTTCATTCTGTGCACTGTACAAAAACAGGGAACCAGTAAACCAAGATTTAAGCTGGTGATAGATGGAACGAAAATAAACAGACATTGACACACGTGTATTGTCGGAGATGTTTGCAAAGATGTTTTCTTTAATTTATGTGTCATTGATCCAAATTTAGTTCAGATTTATGAAAGTCTATATATGTATAGTAGTATATATAATATTATAGTTTCGCTCTCTTTTTGGAGTTGTTTCTTAACGGCAGCTATAATTAATTCACTGGTTGTGAATTATAATGGGTGTAAATTAAAACTTGATCAAATCTGCAGATGTTGTTTATTAAAAAATAACATAGCGAATTTCCTTACATGTTCACTCCAGGCAAAACAATAGGACATCTTATATGTTTATTTTTTCTAAAATCGAATTGTCTTTCACCAATACACGTATCAATTCCGTAACGTATAGAGCAATAAGAAATACCATGTTATCTCTTAAGCTAATTAAATATTAGAAGGAACGCGGAATCTATTTGAATGTGTGTTTCTGCTACGGATAAAAAATGTCATAACATCAAGCGTTTGTACACATAGGAATGTTCTCTTTGTCCGTGTAAACAATGCATTATTACTTGGAATCAAATGCATATCTTCTATTTATTTGAAGCATACTATAAGATGTCGTATTCACTTGTCATTGTTTTGAACACATACTATTATAAACATAGAAATTAACAAAGAAGTTATTGGCCCAGTGAAACGATAACTAAAGCATCCCTGCTGCATTAACAATCCATATAATTCACGCAACAACCATTTTAACCAGCCTTAATATAAGTGTAAATTGTTTTGATCGTGCTGTTGCGATTTTTGTCATAGGACGCACGCTAAGTGTCTATCGATGCTTCATATACTACTTCGCATTGTTCATTTTTGTTTACAAATATCTGCATATTGTATATGCCTAAATAATGGAAAGTTATATACCCCAATTGGGCTTAAAATATTGCTATGTCTGACGCGTGAGGCTAACCAGTTTCACGGGCTAAACATATAAAAAATATCCTTAATCAATGAATGTCCAATTATATATGCACGACTATGAATTGAAGGGTTATGTTGTGTTATTCACAGTCACATATATATACCATATGTCAAACATGGTAAAAAAATGAAGAAAAAACAACAACAACAAATAGAAACCATAATCATGCTTTAGGGAACAGTAACGTTTGTGCATTAATTTGTCGTCGTCGTGCAAAATTGACTATACTCGATTCAAACATGTACGCATATTTGAAATACTTAAGAAGTATTTTTTTCAACATTATCATTCACAAATACTTAAGTCTGACACATCAACGACATTACACCACACATCATGGTATGGGTGGCTGTATATGTCAGATTAATCATTGTTCTGTTCCCATTGTCCATAGACGTGATATGAATTAATACGTACACAATTACTTACAGGAGATACATTGTTCGTCAGGAAAATTCACACAACACAAAATATATTCGACCATATGGATAACATGAAAGGTACAACTCGATTGCTCGGAGACACCCCTGGTAGTGGGAACAAAACGACGTAAAACTGTATTATGCATGATATAAAATAAGGTATCGAAAATCATAAATAAGTTATTGTTGTAAAAGATTGCGTTGAAATTCTCGCTTCCGACACTACTATTCGAGTTCATCGATCTTGAAGAGCACATAAACATAGTACTTGATCACGTTTGACAGCCGAGAAGGGAAATTATTTAGAAATATTTTGACTGTGTATGATGCTTTTAAGGGGTTAAGAGCCCGATTATTGGTTTTGTGTAATTGGTAGTTTGAAATGTGAGTCGTAAGTAGTGACGATGGTAGATTTCAATCGATTTCGGAATAATAACCATTCTTGAGCATTCCTTTAGTTTGTCATTTTATTCATTTTATTCACAATGATAAACTAAACGCATGTTTAAAGTCCTGAAACAATATCAGGAAATTGTATTGTGAATATTCGATATCCTTCGGTACTTTAATTTAATTGTGTTTTTATGTCTCGTTCATGGCAATATGTTCAAATACAATCATCACACACATGTAGTTTAAATGAAGATATTCAATTTGTAAAACATTTTGCAAATTTTGTGTAAACTATACGAGATTAAAACTAGATCATTTACCAAAACACTAGTTAAACCTTACATATACCTTGTATAACGTGTATTTAACTTAGCAGAGTTTGATATATTATTGGGAAAATATCACAAATATTATGCATTGCATAAATCTTTAAGTTATATAATGTTGAATTCGTCAGATAGTTTCTCAATTTAATGTGTTATAAAATCATAAACTAACTTCAATGTGGTTGGACTCTTTGTGCGACAGAATTATTCGTCAGCCAGTATGCTATCTATATATTTATGATCGACATAGTACTGCATCATGTATTGGTTGGTCATTATCGGTTTGACCAATATTTTTCACAGGCAACCCTTGTGGAGGATAAGTAGAGCCATGAGACGAGTTTTATAAAGCGTGTTTGATAAACGGCGTTCACACGTTTGTAAATAGCGTCTTATAATTGGGAATTGGTTCAATCACAACATGTTTGACAAACAACATAATAGTTTAAAAACGTGTACATAAGCGCTTCAACTATATCATTTCGTTTCCAAAAAACTGACACAATTTTAACAGAGTGATCCTTAGATTTATAGAACAATAACTTTAAATATAAGTCAAGCACGACAAAGAAATACCTCAAAGACAAAGATATCACAGACACTACCTTAATTATCTAGATAAATTGACGAGGAATGAGATGATGAGACACGATTGACAATCTCAAATGCAATCATGACAGATATTTGCTTTTCGTACATACATGCTCGAAAATTAACTTACTGTCTGCCAGTGAGTAATAGTGAGTAAAAGCTACGATAATGCATTAATAAAATATGACGTATCTATATATAAAGATGTTATTATCTTCAGTTATATACAAACATACGCGAAAAGGTTATGCTATAGTTTTTTATACAACTACTATTTCCGCCTTCTTTTTGTAACCGGGACATCGTTGAACTTTATATGTAACTATACATGTAACAAACAATCGGTTCACTGTGGGGATCGGGCGATCTCAAATCTGATTTGTGTGCTTTAAATTGTAAGTACCAATGCATTTTCCATATTTGTATTATTTTGAGTTTATTGGTTGTATTCATAGCTCACTTGTTTTAAATAAAGGATGTCGCTTGACGACAAGAATGGTATACCGCTGATTCATCTGGAGTATGACTGTGTTCATGTTCATATCGTGCACATTTAATAACACAACAACAGCCATTTGCATCGATTTTACTTATATTGTTTGGTGTCAACACTTGCTTTTCCTTAGCATGTCTTTCTGAAACTGTATTTTGAGATTTCATGGCTTAGAATGTTTTCCTTTACATTTAGGCAGTATAGACTTAAACCGTTCATCATTTAGTACTTTTTCAATATCTGACATACAATGTTGTTATTTTATTTAAGGCAGGTGAAAGATAGCCTATACATGCAACCAAACACTAAACACACACATAATGAATGCTGAGGATAACGTCAACTGGTGCTTCTCTTTGTTTATGGATGAAAACATTAATACAAGTCATTAAGGATAAAATTAGGTTTAATCTCTAGCCAGGGTACACTTTGAAAGTCTACATTTTTTTGTTAAATTGAGGTATGGCGCATTCTTTTCATAGTTACATATCATATTTATAAATTAATAAAAAAAAGTTTCCCCAACTAATGCATTCAAATGTTTATGAACTAGTTTGATCCTGGTGCAATAACCTGAAATACGAACCTGGGTTATAATTAGCATCGGTTAACAACTTATTTCGCAACGAACTTACTCTTAAGTTATTGTTTTGTTCTTTCTAGGGCAATTAAAATTGATCTCGAGGTTTATAACGACCAATAAATAAGCATTGTTTCTGTCGTTATATCGAGCTTTCCAAGAATGCTTTATTGTCTTTCGACGTTTTTATAGCGTTTCATAACGTAGTAAATACTTTGTAATTTTACCAATACTCATTTATGATTTGAGGTCTATTACCCCGGTTTTAACTTAATACACACACAAAGTTTGTTATAATTAATGTGTTTTTCTACACATACTAGTGTCCTTATTTTTAAAGTTATGTTTATATAAATTATGTGTATTTGAATATGCTCATTTCCGAATTCGAAAACATGAACGTATCAAGAAACGTTGCATTGTTTACGTTAAAGGTGTATATCGACGACACACATGGCAGTATGTAATTATTTGTAATACACGCTTTATAAATGAAATGCACATGAACTAGCGATATACGCATGCGCAATAATCATTACGACATAACACAGTCTCAAAAAGTTTAAAGTGTGTGTATAGTCCTGTTCCTTGTTATGTTTTTAACATTTGTCTATACTTAGGATACATATCCTTGATATAATTTTTAACACATTACGCGGTTTACCGAAACACAAAAAGGAACAGGTGCACCGAATGTATCATTACCATTCATATGCGTTGTATGCTTACAGATAACTATCATCGCGACATAAACTGAATTTCAACATACACTTATACGACATAATTGTGTGCTACGAAATACTGGTATGACTTGTTACTATATTTAGTCTTAATAAACCATATATTCTGGCATCGGTTCACTAGTGCAAAAACATCGTGTATACAATAGTGATCCATGACATCACGTCAGTCGCACCACACTGATTGGAAGGACAATATATAGACAGGCGTTGTGCTTACAAACATGAATATAGGAATATCGTATCTAAATACAGTATACAACTTCAATGAACGAGTATAGCGGGCAGATTCTTAGGCACACTGCATTACAGAAAAAAAGACAAAATAAAGACCAAAAGATAATGAATTGTAAGCTATGTACATAGATAATACGCAATAATTAACATCTTCCGAATGTAGTTTTGTTATTTTGAAAAAACAAAACAATTTTTATGTCATTTTTAGGCCGGTTCAGTTGTTCGGTATATTGCTTATCACCCTTGTTAAAAAAAACTACGCTGCGACGTCGTTTGATGAACAGACGAAGACTAACTTCTTTTAAAAGTTCAAAATGTATGTTTAAACGTGACTCTACTTATGACAGATATTGTGTTTTAATATAAGGTCTTTTAGACATATATATATATATATGCTAGCTTAAGAGTGAGTTCTCAGTAAGAATGAAGTATTCATAAAGGGTATAAAAGTCCTATTACGTTGTTTCGACGATTCGGCACTTTACTCCTATAACACACTCGAAAGTGTATTAAATAGAACTAAACTTAATAATAGAACACTGTTTTAGATATTTCACAAGTCCATCACCAGACAACACAAGGCTGTTCCTGAATCACGTTTCAAAGCATGACTTATTATATGGCATGTATCGTATAGGCACATTTAGATTACGTTTGCAAACCAAAGGAAAATCTGACAAAGAGTATATTTGTTGTGTTTTTTTTGTAGTTGATCGGTTATAATTTATGAGTGATAAAAAGAAGTTATAGTTTACGTGTGGAACAATTGCGAGTTAATCGTCAGGACGTCATTATACCCTTGAACCAGTGAACAGTTTCGATAATTTTTAATATAAGTTTCACTTTTTATAAACAGCTGATATTATGTATTCGAATAATTGTTTAGTTTAAATTTGTATTCGTAGTCTCTTTTGATAGTTGCTTGCCAGCGTTTAATGACTTCTGTTGAGTGTGTTTGGCATTGTAATGGTTATCTTTGCAATTTATTAGATGCCATAAATTGGGCTTTTACTGCATGCATATGTATTCCAAAATCTTTCAAATATTTCTTACAATTTATGTGAATAAATAATGTTTTTGATAAACAGATGGCAAGCATCGATTTGTATTCAAATCTCACAATATTCATAACACAGTTATCGGACAGTCTTAACGTCATTGAACTCGTTTTCCTATATATAGTAAATAACGCGGCATGACATTGCGTTATTTATATGACATGAGGCTTAATATAAGTCTAGTTTAACATTATAAGATAGTCATATATGTAAAGCATTGTAAGTATGAACACTAATAAGCGCTGGAATATATACTATGTGAACAAACATGTGTTTTTATAAACATTTTTCTTTATCAATCTGCGTATGAAAATCAATAGTGGCCCGCTTACTTCAGCACGAGTGAAGCGCACCGACACGTGGTCCAAAAGTGTCAGGATGTCATGGATGAATAATGTTGCAGAACATGTTCTAAAGAAAAATGTATTAAATATATTTTATATTTAGAGTTTATATCTATAGCCGTTTTTGAGAAAATTACATTGAAAAATATTGCGTACGAAGTTCTTTTGAGTAAAGACAATGTTGCGATCGTCTTTAATAAACAAACTAGCTGTTGTTAATAAAACATTAATATCCTAACATTGGAGTCCTTTTTTCAAATAAACCTGAGCGTGATTGCTTGTCCTTTATAACCCTGACTTCTTCAGACATGTATAATTGGTTCGTTCTACAACCCAGCATAAATGTTATATAACTTAAACAGTTAGTATTGAGTTTGTACTGTCCGACAAGTAGTTTTGTTATAGCCTCAGTCCCGTTGCCAGAGAAAGGCACTTTATTTCTTACGTGTCTTTTCTGAAGCAACAGCACGTTTCATGCTTTGCGGTATAGTTTTGGACGGCTTTGTTTTTTAATATGTTGCCTGCAAAAAATGTGCCTGTATGACCAGCATAGTCCCAGCTAAACCTAAACACCAAACAGTGTGCTTTATGCTAGTAACCCTCATTGCATTGCCACTAGTATACAAGCTCTGGGTTAGTCTTGTTCAGAATATGCTGTTTGTAACAACACTTGTTTTTGTATATCTATAATGAGTTACGAAGATGAGCGTGTTCTTACTGTTTCAAGACAAAAACGTGAAGAAATTGAATGGTATTTCTTTATCACGGTGAAAAGTTAAGAACTTCCATAACGAACAAAACGTTGGAAATTATATATGTTTTATCAGAACACCAACATTTCACCATATAAAGTTCAAAGTATATCCGTGCTCATGTTATTTAATGCAAAAGGCTAGGTGACCCTCAACAGAGTCAATCAACATAAAAATGTAATCCAGGATTTCAACTTAGAATGTGTGTAAACATCAAGTGCGGATGATACTGGGATATTTTCAGTGATTGTCATTCTGCTCTGACGTTGTTAAACCATGTAAATTGTATTAAATGACCATGCTAGCTTCAAAACAGATACATTTGGAAAGTTGACAGTAATGAACTTTAATCCTGTGCACTCCAATCAAATAATAGCGATGGGCGCAAGGGAGGCAACTGCGTACGGCTCATTTACTACTGAAAAATTCCTGCGCGAAATCTCGTTCATAAAAATAGTGCCGATAGGGGGTCGGAATAACGTCGTTTTTAAGGTGTTTTACGATTGGATATGCTTAAAATAACCACTAATCATATAAGTTAATACATTTATTGACGCGGGCAAAGCACTTTCGTTTCCACACATTTGTGGAGAAGATAAAACGAAAGCCTCAGAAAATTTCCGAGATCGAGAAAAATAGGTAAGATACATTGCCCAGTAGAAAAATTGCTTTTATTGTGTATGTAAATCATTTTCCTTTCCATTTATGCCACTCATTGCGTTGCAAAATGCCGTGATTCTGCTGGTTGTTGCTAATGAATAGACCCAATATTGACCCGTTTCGAGAATGGCAAGATGGCCGCCAATGTTGAAAATTCATACGTTAATATCAAGTGTTCTTTTTTTTTCCTCTGTAAAGTTGACAGCAAAATGTGTTGTACGTGCTTAACATCATCGAAGTATATATTTATGCCGACATTATATCGTAATGGTAGATTGTATTCGTATATCTGTAAATAGACGTTTGGATAATACAAAATACAGACTTGCACAATTCGGACAGCAAGTATTTCGGATATAGCATTATTGTATGTTCATATTCGATAAAGTCACTGAATTTTAGTTATATTATGTAGATACATTATTTCTTTGATTTCAATTATTCTTTTTGCATACATATGTCTGATCCTTATAAATCAGAGTCTCAGGATTGGGAAGAGACGCAAATGCAGGAGTTTGACTCGGAGTCTGACAGTGAGCGTGTATCACCGCAGCCAGGTCAATTTACACAGTACCTGGCTGCAATAGCTGAAAAGTTGAAACTTCCGTGTCAGGTACTAGATAAAAAAAATAATAATTTGCAATGTTAACAAATACTTATTTTTCTTAGTATATAAATGGCATTTCAGCAGAATGACATTTTGAAACATAAACCCCGTGTAATTTTATTTTATGGCAATGTATCAATCATTTTAACATACATTTATTATCAACATTATTTTATCATCATTATTGTAATTCACTAATGTGTATGCATTTGAAATATATTCTGATATAGTTTTAAGAAGACAGATATCACAAAATGTAGTTTAAAAAGACTGATATCACATAACTGAGTTTAAGAAGACTGATATCACAAAATAAGGAAGAGCAGAGCTTTTTTTATTCTAAAGCTGTAGCCAAATATAGTCTACAATCCCTCAGAAATTTTCATAAAAAGGCTACATTCAATCAAAAACTTTCATTATATTCATGCACTTTTCCCCCAAAATGAAACTTACACCTTGAAATTTCATTCCCCTATGACTATCATTGCGTGAGTTTCATCCCAAAATTTTGGGTTTCACACACTTTTTCCAATATAATATGAAGGCTAAGGCCCCTTCCCCAACAGCCTTAAAAAAGCATTGAATGGTAAAAACAATGAACTGTTGAGAGTGTTCTTCTTTATAGAGCAACAAAGAACTGCCAACATGCGACCCACTTGATTCTGAAAGCCTTGATCTCACTACACAGAGCCAGAGTATACAGTCATACTTACCTTTGACCTTTCCTCAGAGAACTGGGAAAATGCAGTCCTCTTCAGAGGACCCTACCTCCAGCAAGGTATGCTTGTAATTTTATTTATTACACTCTCATCAAGCCAACCATTAGTACATTATAAACAATATGAACGTGACACACTCACATAATATTCATTTTAATATAGATTTTGATTATTATTTTGTTAAAATCAATAATATGTGTATATGAACACATTTCAGAGAGGGTTATATAAAATAATCTTAAGAAGAAAATTGGCTTTTTAATGATTGATATTATTGTATAATTCATCTCAGACTTGTGTTGTTTACTTTATGAAAGCTAACCATGTAGGATATCTTTTAGTTACATATTTGGATTTATAATTATGTTAGAAATGTCAGTATTTCCAGTAGGTAAGTTATTTTTGAAGTGTTATTTTCTTCACAATAACAATACTATGAATACAGTAATACTGAGTTGGATACATGAAATAATAATTGATTTATGTAAGCCTATAAGTACACATAATGCCAAATCAATAGTAGGGTAATCAGGGTTTTTTTCACTACTTTTGGAACATAACCTTTACATGTGTAATTGGGAATTTCAACGTCAATTCACTATTAAATTTGGAAAATTGCATTAGTAAAAAATAATGCTTTTCTTGGTTAGACTATAAAATAGAATGATATGAATGAAAACCATTTAAAAAAATGGTTATTTACATTTTATTTGTAATTTTTACATTTTTTTTTAACTTTTAAAAGTCAAACCGTCTATCGGGAATTTTTGGAACGGATTTGGGGAGAAAAAAATTTACCATTGGGATCAGACCCAATAATGGCTATAAAATCAGCTGAAAAAAAGCCCTGGTAATGTAACAATATGTTAACCTGGAACGTTGCTTTTGTTCATTGGACAAGGTACATAGAGATCACAATCTTGTTTATGCCCCCTTTTTTTAAAAAGGGGGTTTATTGTTTTTGGCCTGTCTGTCTGTCTGTTTTGCAATATCGAAGATAGCAACTTGATATTTGGCATGCATGTGTCATAATTCAAGGTAAAAAAAAATCAAAGCGGCGCATTAGGGGGCATTGTGTTTTTGACAAACGCATCTCTTGTTTATATTTGTTTATTATTTTTGTTGATTAAAAAATTTCACTGTAACACTTGGTATATTATTTGTTCCAACTGTTAATAGTACATTCTGCTGGAGGTAAGTAATACAGGAGTTGATGTCGCTAAACAAACAATTGTGACAGGAGAAATTATTGCCACCAAAGTTTTCACTGAATAAAGATGGCAGCTGAATTTGTAAAAAAACAAAATTTTCTAACATTGTGTCCTTTCTCTCAGTTTGGATGATATTGGAACTCTAAAAAATCAAAATATTCTTGAATTATGTAATTCAATAGCAAAAACACCATGCACTTATGAAAAAGTTGATAGTCTACTGAAGTGTGATGCTGGATTTTTCAGGAGAACAATTTCAAATCTGAAAAAAGTCTGTCTTCTCTTCGAGGAGAAAAGAAAAAGCAACTACTTAATGAAATATTCTTTCATCAGATACCATCTGTATCAACAGGTGTGTCAAACCGTAAAACCAAGTCTGAAGAATATGAAGATATTTCTACACAGTCACAAGTAAATATTTAAATGAAACTGTTATGTCATTACAAGCAGAAGAGAACATATTTAAAGAAAACTTATCAACCCTCCAAAAAGAAAATGCTTCCCTGAAAGACGGTAAACGTCGATTAACAAGGCAGGTTACCTCAACATCGCAGTTGATCAGAAAGAAACGTGCTTAATGTGCTGAACTTGCATCCCAAGTACAACTCCTAAGTAGATGAAAAAGCTTCGGTGATGTGTATAAAAGGAGAAAAAGAAGTAAAACTGGACTGGAAAAAAACAGTTAAAACTTTGCAAAAAAAAGGTAAATAAATTGGACAAATCCCTGGCACAAAAAGAGCAGTCTTTGGAAAATAGAAATACAGTGACAGAAAAACTTATTATTGACAAAAGTAAATTGCTTGAAGAAAGAGATGGCATTCAAAGTGATTGAGAAAGAAAAGGCTTAAAACGCTTCTCTTGGAAAGAGTGTAAGCTATGTGGAGATGTTAATTCAAGATGAGATAAATACTGAAGTGAACACTTACAATACAGAAACGAACACTTATACAGCAAACACTCAGTTGTGTGTGATGGATGTGCTGAGTTAGGGGGTTGGGATGAATCATGTGAATAAAGTAATTGAACATGTGGACCAATGTTGCGGAAGAACTGTTGAAAAATTGCCATCTGTTAGAACCATCAACAGAATAGGGAATCAACGTGCAGGTGTTGCTTACATGCATATATCCGAAGAGATAGGACGCAAAAAGGACACGACTCTTCAGTCAGATGAAACTAGAAAGAGTGGGAGCTGCTATGAAGTCTTTTCAGTGAGGGATTCTAGTGAAAAGAAAAGGTAATTAGACTGAAAGACATGATAAACAAAAGCTCTGATAATTGTCTTGCAACGTTGAAGCTAATAATAAATAACATAAATGACTGCACAAATACATCAGTAGGCAAACTAATTTTAGCAGAAATTAAAAACACTATGTCTGATCGCGCAGCTACTGAAAAGAAATTTCATGAATCGTTGAAAGCATATCGAGAAGAAATTTTGCTATCCGTTTATTCAAACTGAAACTCTTTGTCAGATTTAGAACAAGAATCTATTTCTAGAATGAATAATGTTTACTGTGGATTACACATCTTGGTTAATTTTGCTGAAGTGGCTGACAAAGTTATAAAACAATATGAAGAAAACACGCAAAAAAATGAAACAGGAGCAGGAGCCAATAATGAAACAAAGATGTTCACCAAGAAAGATGAAAGCAGTAGTATAAGGCTTGTTAGAACAGCATTTTAATGTCTAGCAAGAGGTGGAGACGAAAAAAGCGGATGTTATGTTGAATTTAAAACCTTCATGAATCAGAAGGATGAAGACGAGGAAAGAAAAAAGAAAAGTGCCTCATCACTGGTCCCATTTCATGGAAATAGATTTAACATCTTGTTTATGATGCAGAAATTGTATTTTACTTTCAGAACGACATACTAGAATTCTTAAAAAAGACACACAAACCATCGAACAGGCTACAAAAAGCAGTATATTTTGACATTAAAGAACACTTTCATATGGCAGTTTTAAAGGCTCTTGGCATTTGTTCTTAACTTGTGACAGCTCCATTCTGGCGTGCTTTGGAAGACAAAGATTGTTCTCTAGAAAAGGCGAATAATGTGTATCAGTCCTTAAATATATGTTTGGAGCGCGGCAAAGAGGACTGTACTGATATCATGTGTGACACAGATGCACCATTTCCTGACCCTGTAAAAAAAGATGCAGTGCATAAAATACTAATACAACGTGATGATTTTGATGCACAAACATCTGCATTATTGCATTTTATATTTACAGCATGGTTGAGGTTGCTACAGAAAGCAGCAGGTGAGCATTTTCCGGTTGGACAATTTTCTTCCATAGAAGAATCTTTGGCAAGAAAAACTGAATCAGCACCTCGCCATAACAAATTCCCAGAACGTGTATTTTCTCTTTTAGATAAACTGACACGGTAAAGACCAGCTGCTTTTACATTATGCAATCAAACTGGTGAATGGCTAAATTCCGTGCCTGATGAGAAAAAAAAGCAGAAAGGAATGTTTAGGGATTATGAAACGGCACAAACAACGGATAAGTGACATTGAAAAGTCAAGAAGGGAGTCCCTTGCAAAGAAAAGAGAAGCGATTGAGAAGAAAGAGTATGAAAAATATCTTCAACGTGAGAAAAATATTGATGAAATGTTATTCTACGGTTTTGGCAGTATGAGGAGACTGTTAATAACCAGATGCAGACAATTAAATCAGAAACTGAAAAATAGAAAGCTTTAAAATGTCAGCTTCATTTCCGTAAATTTGTGCTAGGTCAACAAGAAGACAAAAAACTCTTCCAAATAATTGAAAAGGGTGAACAATATAGCATTGAAAAACTAACTATGAATGTGAAAAAAATAATTCAGGGTGCTTTGAAAGTACATAGGGACCCAGAACATAGTCTGTACTTGGGGAAAACAATAATTCATTACCATGGAGAATAATGAACGTAAACCATTTTATGGCATAGTCATATCCATGTTACCTGGATATCCAGAGTGGTATCACTGTATATATAGAAACGATGAAGCATATTATGTGTGTAACCTAGCAGAAGAACATGGGGATGGAGATCTGGAAACTGATGTTGAAGGTGAATGTAGCAGACATCAACTTAGGTTAAATGTTACAGTTAGAATGATGTTACNTGACATTGAAAAGTCAAGAAGGGAGTCCCTTGCAAAGAAAAGAGAAGCTATTGAGAAGAAAGAGTATGAAACATATCTTCAACGTGAGAAAAATATTGATGAAATGTTATTCTACGGACTTTGGCAGTATGAGGAGACTGTTGATAACCAGCTGCAGACAATTAAATCAGAAACTGAAGAAAGAAAGCTTTGAAATGTCAGCTTCATTTCCGTAAATTTGTGCTAGGTCAACAAGAAGACAAAAAACTCTTCCAAATAATTGAAAAGGGTGAACAATATAGCATTGAAAAACTTACTATGAATGTGAAAACATTAATTCAGAGTGCTTTGAAAGTACACAGGGACCCAGAACATAGTCTGTACTTGGGGAAAAAAATAATTCATTAACATGGAGAATAATGAACGTAAACCATTTTATGGCAGAGTCATATCCATGTTACCTGGATATCCAGAGAGGTATCACTGTATATATGTAAACGATGAAGCAGATTATGTGTGTAACCTAGCAGAAGAACATAAGAATGGAGATTGGTGTTGAAGGTGAATGTAGCAGACATCAACTGAAGTTACATGTTACAGTTAGAATGATGTTACAGTTAATGGAATGCTGCATTAGATTAGACATTGTTCTACATGTTTTTATAGTTCTGGTCCCATTGTTCTAGCACATGTTCATTTCTTTCCTTCTTTTATGAGGCTTAAAAAAGTTTGTTTCAGGAAAAATGGTGGAATAATATTAGTGTTTTTAAACTTGTTCAGACTTTTTAGATAAATTGGTAAAGGATGTATTATCTTGATGATTCAAACATCTGAATTGATATTGAAAGCATTTCAAAATGTCATCATAACTGTTTTGAAGCTAAAAAGCTTATGTTTTTATACTAAAGTAGCAAGCATAGTACATGTATTAGGTAAGCTAAAACAATTTGTTTGGCAAAATTTTATTTTTTCAGGTTCCTGATTTATGAACATAATACTAACATTCGTTCATCAATGGGCTTTTTCAGCTTCATTTAAAACCGTTATTTGGACATAGTCCCAATAGACAAACATCTTTTTCCCAAATTCATTTTCAGAAATACCAATTGACGATTTGATTTTCATCAAATTACAGATTTAATACTTTAGTTGAAATAAAAATTTAAGTTGTTTATTGTTTAGTTATGGCTATTTTCATGTATGTTCAAAAAAATTACATTAATAGTACTATTTTTTCCAATTGTATAAGAATAAACTCTTCAATTCATTGTTTAACAGGTTTGGATGATGTTCCCCAAAAATATGTAGTAAAAAGCCCTTTTATCATAATTTGCTTAGAACAGTTTATATTTCAGTGAAAACAAGACTGTATTTGGCAATTTTTACTTTTTTTTCCCAAGTTTTATCACACTTCAAAGTATACACGTGCAATATGGAATGTATAGCTTATTAATTATATTGTTTATTGTTCTTTACCAAAAATAATGTACACTATTATTATCATTGTAATGGTATCTGTTAAATGTAATTATGGGCATTTTCTCCTTTGAAAATTGTTCCGTATTATTATTATTACTGGTATATGGATTTATGTGGCGGCTTGGTCATACTGGATTGCTGGTTCAAGTGCTATGAAGTATATGATTTTTTTTATTATACTTTATTTTTATATCTTTTCAGACCTTGAGACACAGCCATTGACAATTTTAAAGAAGCAGAAACTGAACTGAGCAGGTCGATCTATAGCAAAAGGCAGACGCAAGTCCATGTCTCTTTTTTTGTTACGTCCCCTTCTTTGAAGAAGAGGAGGTATATTGTTTTTGGCCTGTTTGTCTGTCTGTCTGTCTACAATTTTAACCATGGTTAAAGTTTTGGCATAACTTTTGCATTTTTTATGACAGCATCTTGATACTTGACAAGCATGTGTATCTAATAGAGCTGCATATTTTGAATGGTAAAAGGTCAAGGTCATCCTTCAAGGTCAAATGTCAAAAAACACAATCCAAGGGAAGAAATAAGATTATAAAGGGAGATAATTTCTAAACGTGCCATATGATAAATAGAAATTTTATTTCAAAGCGGCGCAATAGGGGGCATTGTGTTTCTGACAAGCACATCTCTTGTTAAGATTTGCAATGGGGCCAAATTTAAGCTCCAAATTTGACCGCAAAAAACCCCACTGTGACAGTTAGTAACCAGTACGGCAGAATTCAGCCTTCAAAGAGATGTTTATACCTCTAAAGAAAGAGAAATCCATCTCCTAACTTGGACCATAGAAATTTTAACTAGCAGTTAAATTTTTGAACAACTAGGTCCTGCCTGTAAAATACTTGAAATAGTTCAGAATGTTATAAATATTAGCCCTGCTATGGGAAAATGGGGCTAAATGCATGTGCGTAAAGTGTTGTCCCAGATTAGCCTGTGCAGTCCGCACTGGCTTATCAGGGACGACACTTACCGCCTTTAGGCTATTTTCGATTTAAATAAAGTCTCTTCTTAAAGAAAATCCAGTTGAAGCAGAAAGTGTTGTCCCTGATAAGCCTGTGTTGACTAAACAGGATTATCTGGGATGACACTTTAGGCTTATGCATTAGACTCCGTTTTCCCAGAGTGTTGCTCAAATATTCGTTTACATGTTACAGAGTACCACGAGAAGCTGCCGTTTGTGAATGCGGCCCCGAAAGAGGAGATTAAGGCAAAGAAGCTGAAGGCAGCAGGAGGAAAAGAGAAGAAATCAGAAGAAAAAGGGAAGCAGGAAGAAAATGTGGAATAACAAGTGGAAGAAATGGCCATAGTCGATAACTGAACATAAGTTTTTTTAATACCATTCGATAGGTTTGTTGGTCACCTATCTTAGGAAAAATACTCAAAGATACATTGAAGTTCAAATAACTAGTGTTAGGTCTTATTTAAATAAGACAACTTTTGTTAAACATGTGTAACAGTGAACTAATGTCTTCATATTTAACTTATTAAAGTATTGGCTGTTGTTCGTGTGGTGTATTTATAATTTGAGGACTTATTTTACCCAATGGACAATTTATTTTAATTGAGTGAACAACATATAACACTTGTCAAAACTAGTTAAAGCCCCCATAAGAATTTCAACAGTTTGTAGTTACCACAATGTCTGCTTATGACAATGTCGGTCTGACATGTGAGAGTGCAGTTGAAGAAAATGGATTCATCTATCGTCATTTATGAAATATTTCAATCTTGGAGATTAGTTTTTGCCTATATGCTACCTTTGACTGACATAAAAAACACCCCACCTCAACAATGCTTTTATTTTTTATTTTAACAACTCGTCATCATGAATGGGAGTCATGTGTCATCTCAAATTCATCATTATGTAATGTTGGGTAATTGGAAATTTCACAAGTATTTATATATTGTGTATGCACAACAAATATAAACTGTGTCAACAAATTATGTGTTAGTTCCACATTAGTTATCATTTTAAAAAAAAAACTTAAAAAAGCTGCGAACTTGTTGTTAATAGCAGTAATGACAAAGCAATTTAACCAAAATACTGAAAAAAATATATTGTGTACTCATTTTTCTACCCAAGACATTTTGTAAAATGCCCATTTGTGTTTGCAAGTCCTCGGCATGGTCTGAACCAACACCAAGAGACTTTGGCTCATCTATTCCCACTGCTTTATCAACTGAACAACAAAGGACTTTGCTAGTCACGCACATAAATATATATGTTTTTGCCCCCTTTTTGATTGTGTTTGGCCTGTCTGTCTGTCTGTCTGTCTGTCCGTCTGTCATTGTTTGTGTCTGTCCGTCTGTGTGTCTGTCCCAAAACTTAAACCTAGGTTAAAGTTTGGTCATAACTTTTGCAATATTGATCATAGCAACTTGATATTTTTTTATTTTGCCATAAACTATGTGCAGCAAAAAGTGCAAAACCAATCCAAAATATTTGTTATAAATATGTATGAATGTGTTTTATGTCTAAAAAGGCATTCACATAGATAAAAATAACTTATAAATGCTCAAAATAGCTGGTAAAATACAAATGTCAGTTGTTTGTTGACAATGAACCATTTTGTTGGCAAATAAAAAACAGCAAACAAAATTACCTATTTTGCTACGTTTAAAAAAAAATCAAAAAAAAATCAACCAAATAAAAAAAGAAAGACATACAGGATATTTGTTCATGTCAGTGTAAGATCGTTTGTTATTTCACGAGTGATCATAGAAAATATATTTTCACGAGTGGCGCAGTATTATGACATGAACACATTTTCTGTTTCTTTTATGCCCCTTTTTCAAGAAAATAATTAATTATAATTTCCCTTTCGCTGAAAAGTGACCCTCTCTACAGTGGCGTTCCTCAATACATTGAAATGACGTCATTTTTGTATTTTTAATGAAGTCATTATTCCAGGGAAATTCTTCAGTTAAACTCTTTAACAATGTAAATAAACGGTAAAAAAAAGCATAAAATTAAAAGAAAATATATTGGATTCGGTAGATAATCTATTTTATTTTGCTCGTGATCATAGAAAAAAAATAAACAAGGATAAAAACAAGGGAGGTACATCTTGATATGATAATCTAAAAATAGGAAAAAGAAATTCCGAAAATGTGTTCTTTTCACCGGTGAAAAGAACAATTTTGTTCTTTTTACTGCTGTTATTTCACTGCAGAAATGTCATATTTTATCATTAGGTATGAAAGAAATCATTTTGTTTCTTTTAAGTAGTATAACATCAATGCCAAATATCATTCAAATATTCCCATTTGAAAAAAAATCATTGCCTCTTGCTACAAATAAACTGGAAATGATATTACTTAACACCAGACGATTGGCACAATACAATACGAGTCAAACTAACTAGTAAGAGTATTATATTCAACAAAGGCGTCAGTATTAGAAACTCAATGACCAAGTACATCCATAAAATGATTTTTGACGTTTGACTTGTTACTTATGACGTCAGGAGCACTTGCGATAAATATTTGTAAAATATGTTTTTGCTGTGTTGTTTGTTTGCTTTTCGTGTCTTAAATAAATTACATCTTGGTATCAAATTATTTGTTTTGTTGAATCTGATTTTATTTTACTAAAAACAATGACTGTATAATGCATTCCGAGTAAAATGACTTACCTCAAAATATCGACTGATTTAACAACTTCCTGTTTAACATGACTTCATCAGCATTTTCACATTCATTTTTAAATCCTAAAAATGCGTTGTTTGCTGTTTGTGTTTCATTTTGTTGATACGAAGTAATACATATTGTATCAATTATTTGTTTTGATGAATCTGATTCATTTTCACAAAACAATACTACTACTGTATGAGGTCAAATTAATATATTACATCGACTGTTATAAGAACTTCATATTGAACATGATTTACAAAAATATATCATGCAGCGTTATATCATGCATATATCAATGTAGCGGTATAATAAAATCAAGTAATACGCTATATCATTTTCTGATGAAGACTTACAAATTAAGTACCAAATCAAAAACCATAAAACTAATATCAAGAGTGTCAAACATGATCTTAGATTGATAATTATATTACAAAAGTATATTGCATTTGAAATTGATAACATTGATCCACATACTTGAAACATGGCATAATTTAGCAGCAATTACCTATAACTACCAAACATATTGCGTAATTTACACGCATATACGTTTGTGAATCTTTTCCTAAAGTAGTAAAAAAAAGTATGCCGTTTGAATGAACAAAAATATGAATGATCTATCTGCATTACTTTTTAACCCATCATCTACCTTCTCCATTTCAATCTGTACAAAATACCTATAGAATAGTCTCAAACAATTATTTTCTGGTAACTATATTTAGCATAAACTCATGTTTGTCAACGCAAATACCGAAAGTATTCTTAGTATTTACATAAATAACTTGTATGTACATTTATAGTGAATTAATAAGACACTCAAGCATATATAACTTAACAACTCCTTTATATTTCTTCCTATGTATAATCATGTTGGTTAAGTAATTAAGGTGCTTGTTGAACACAAATTAAAACAAAGTTATGAATACTGGAGGTTCAAATATGGCAAGAGTCGATTATATCATCCGGAAATTAAAACAATAACAACAGCATATAAAGAAGGATTCAAATTAGACTGTACGGCATAATGTATTGGGTCAAAGAGAGCGTATTATGTAATGCCTCAGGTCATTAAATCTTCGACTAAAACGCAGAAGACAAAAGACAAGGAACTTTAGAAACTGCATTACATATTCATTAGATCTATAATATTAAGCCGATAGTGCTGTGTTAGTGTATTGAATATTCGTAGAAATGAAGAACGCTTTGTTCGAGTAGTTATGGACTTGCATAGTTTAATACATAAATCACAATTTCTAACATGTGTATCAGGACTCTATTGTTAAGAAGCAAAGTGTACTGTGGCTACCTATTTTAATGTGTCACAATATATATCAGACTGCGTCAAACAACGTGTTGATGATGGCAATAGTAATAAGCATTGTTTAAATTGTTTACATTTAACACAAAAAGGACGTTGGTTTTGTTGTAGTTTCTCTTACTACTGCGTTTGATGTATCTAACCAAGCGGGTCATCTTTTATTTACATTTGTTTTTAAATAAAGTACAGTTTAGTTAAAACATATTTTATAAAAATTGATTGCATCAAAACAGTAGTTGTATTAATGCGCTCTAGATACCGTTCATAGAAAGAATCAGATCTTTAGATGAAACATGTTTCCTTAGTGGGGATCGAATCAAGAACTTCTGTTTCGTGAGGCGTCCACCTTAACGTTGCCAACATTTAGACCTGCAAAACAAAACAATCCATAAAAGTCACCAACACAGAAATCTTATCCATCGCTACTAAGCGTCCGCTGTTTAATACAGATGCATGTTCATTCATTGATGTATAGTTAAATTAAAATCAATGTCGACCTTTATTTAAAAATAACAATTAACTATACTTCCCATATGGCTTGATATGTCTTTATTTGTAAACTATCTGAATACTAACTTAGTATATTACGATTGTATTTCTGCACTATTGGAATGCTCCTAACTATCGACACGCCAATCATGCAATATAATGTGTACACGATGTTGATTTTCAGATATGCTCCAATCTGCAGAGAAGTCATAAAACTTCAACACTTATAAACTCATCAATGGTGAGACCACACCACAAGAGCGTGACAAGGTGAAAACATGGCCATCACACGCTTTCTTTAAATGTATGCATTCTTATCTTAAAAGCGCAATATATTGTCAGTGTTTTGAATATCCAATCTGCGTATTCTTGCTATGACATTTTCTTTTTGGAAAATAAAATGCTGCTGATAAATATACAAAAGACAACAAGTTAATGAGTATGAATTACTGCAAGCATGGGAATACTAATGTCAATCACAGGTGCCTCATTTCAGAGTTACACACTGGGAGAAAAACTATTAGTGTAACTTTTTGAATAATACTGACTAATACTGCCAAATCAATTGAAATGGCGCAATATTCTGGTAAACTATTTATTATGGTAAAACTTATACCGATCTTAGTTCCCATATTAAGTGTTGCCATTCCTTTTAGTGTTGTCTTTGTCTAAGGCCATTAGACATTCAATGAACGTTAATTATTACAAACACTTAAGACGCACGGGTTGGGTCGTTAACTCTAGCATCACGAGAATTCTTAATTTGCTGTATGCGTTTGCACAGACATTTTTTATTGCGTCATTAATGGTGTTTTATACGCCTTTGTAAGTCTAACACTAGCTTTTGTTTGATTCTTTGCTTACGAGTCTGCTGGGTGCTTATCGTAAAGTTAAACGCACGTTTATGTAACAATGCATTGAAAAAAAGCTGGTTGTGATATATAGACTTTGTATTGAGTACTCAGAAAATACGCCCGTTAATATGTTAACATATATAAATATTTACACTGTCCTATTCTGAACGAGTATCATTTGATTCCATATTTAGTTTGACAAAGTAGATATATCAGTTGCCGGCATTGCGTGCAAACAACAATTGGTAACCTGTATGTGTAGTAAATTATATGTGTATACATCGCAATACCTAAAACACAATCTAGACATTCAAGAGTTTTTGTTGGAATAGGTATTTAGTATCGTAATCCAACCGGACACAGCTGGAATCGTAAAGCAGATCCAGAATGATCATTACAGTTGCACAGATGATTAAGCTACTAAGCTTCCCATGATTAAGAAGATGGTAAGAAATAATATATATGTAGACAAATCATAATCGTGATTGCTTCGGTGATGTTATAATGGCGAAAGTTCCCGACTCGACAAATTTAAATGTGTACACTACTGTTGAATAGGTGGAAAAAGATATACATCAATATTTATAATACTTTAATTATGATGCTTCAATTTGTATGATGTTCATTGGTTAATTCTTTATCTACTAAACCCGCTGTTTCAATCATCGTTTAGTAGTGGTGAAGATAAGTATATACACATTCAACACAGCACATGGCTTTATCTTAATTATTGTTAGTTCTTAGTTCCAGTGGCTACATTTCAATAAAATTTATTGTTGTTTGTTTTTTCAATTAATGCAACACTTATACTGAAGGATTTAAATTCTACGTTAGTATAATTGAATTCTTAATTCTTTCTAAGACAAATACATTCATCACACAGCATGGTACGGATATATGTATGTGTTTATGACGGCTATTATGGAGCAGAAAAAAGTCGAGTTATACTGCGAATAAAATGAAACTCGTCAAGAAAGCTGCGTTCGCATCAATATAAATGACAAATAATAATCAGTGTAATAGCACCATTAGTAACAAAATACAATATAGCTATGAGCATTTCCAGTTGGATTGTACTGCGTAACCTTCACGTGGAGCAATAGTTTTAGAATTACGCCTTAAATTATAAAGCAGGACACAAACTAATGAAGTTATCCGGACCAAAACTATCGATCAATGTGCATTTGTCCAAAAAAACATGGTGATTAACAATGGGCGATGTTATATTTGATCGATTTAAGTATTTTACAAGCGAGTTGTTTTTTGTTTTATTTTATTGTTTTCCTATTTGCAGTTATTAGACACGAGGTGTGTATTAGGTGATCAACTAAACAACTATGGTTGCACATTGACCGCTCAACCTAACCGCACTCCAGTAGCAATTATTTTAAGATGGAGGGTCATAATTTTCTCTCGCACGAACTATTTAGTAGTGAGCTTTCTTAAGTTGCATATATTTATTGTTAAAGTAGATTACATCTGCAAATGCGCATATGTTGATACCAGAGGCGACGATAACGATTTATTGTTGCGATAAAAAAAAATCATTTACGTGTTGGTGTAGTAAAAACGGCAGTTCTTTTGTCGACTGTTGATGTAATTGATGATAGTTATTATGTTATTATAACGCAACGGATCAGGGACGAACTCTATGATAGCTAACTGATGATTAAATTGTATGCATGTTTTTAAAGATTTCATTATCTTATTCAGTAAGAAAGCTGCACTGTGTAAGTCCTCGTTGTATTATGTAATTATGAACAATTAGTTAGCTATATAAATAGTAATACATATAGGATCTGACATGAGTTGTCATATCATACCATATTTTATTAAACGAGTTCAGGAATTGTGTTAGTAAGCGAGCCTTTGGCGAGCTTACTTACGAATTTCCTGGACGAGTTTAATACAATATGGTATGATATGACAACGAGTGTCAGATCTTTTTTATCACATGCTTTTAAACTAAATAAAATACATCTTAATTGACCAAACAAATGGTGATAGATCTAAAAGTTGTTTACTAGTGTGACGTCATTTCATGTTGACGACGTTATTTCACCAAAATAAAGCCATGCGATTGGTTAGTTATTGATTCTGTAGTCAATGAAAACGCTTTAAAATGTTGTATTACACATGTGTAATATACAAAAATGTCTGTATTACATTGAAAACAAGATATAGCATGTGATAAATATACTTATTACATATTAAAACATCATATATTACGAGCCTCGGCGATTGTGGTCGCTGCACTATTGTTATAACTTCACAGACTCGATGTCTAAAATATTGGCTGGAAAAATAGGCATATCCGACACCAGATACGTAAAAAAATGCTACAATGTCTGAGTCCCAATACTTACATAACTGGTGGAGTATAGTCAATACATATCCGATACATATTAAGTAAAAAAAAGGAACACGCATAATACCTAGACATCCTAAGTGTGCGCAAATGGATGCGCAGTTTTGCACAACTTCGTTCCGGAACTCTTCCGCTATTAAATTGAAACAGGCATATATCGCGGTATAAGTAGAGAACAACGGTTTTGTCCAATTTGCAATACTGTTGAAAAAAAATGAATGTCCTTTTTAAGTGCCCTGTCGTGCATGACATACCAAAAACCTATATACAATTGAAGTTTTCATAAACCCAAATTTACACAAATTGTTTATAATGTTGTCAAGTAAAACTGAACAGACACTAAAATAAACTGCCTATTACATTGACAAAGCACTTGGAGCGCGAAAATAAGTTCTTGATCTATTATATAACCTAGTTGTATATGTTTTCACAGGACCTAGCTCTGTTCACGAATAATTGTAAAGTGTACTTATGTTTGTAAATGTAGATTTCTGCCGATAAACTCCTATATTTCTTTTCGATAAAGCTTATTTCTCGGTATACCTTATATGTTACTAGTATATCCTTCACATAAAACCTATAGGCAACGGACCAATAGCTGTACAAGTAGTTCGCTTATTCTTGTGCACTTTCGACGTGACAAAATCGGCCATACATCTGCAGCCTAATGCGTTTAATGCAAGGACTCACTTTTATGTTTTTATTTATTTAATGGAAGTTTTATTCGGCAATTAAAGCTGTAATTACTGACTTCATACGAGTCGAATTAAATGTGCTGATGTCTAGTCGGTAGGTGTAGGAAATCTATGCGATAATTGTCAAGTTCCTTTTGCAGTAACTTTAAATTATCCAATAACTGTGCCACGGAGTATAGAGACACAACTCCTGGCGCGATCACCTTTTGGGGTCTTAGAAGACAACGCAACACACACGTCTTATATAATAAATTTCTTCACTTTATTGATTGACGCCAACATATGTTAAATGACGTAGATGACGAAGACGTTAAGACTTGAAGACGTTAAGACGGTTATCTGCAAATAACAAAGTTACCTAGACATAATACAACATTCAATCAGACGCATGCATAACATAAAATACATGATTTAACAAAGGTCGTATAGGTCATGATACAAACAATAGATCATGAATACATAATTATACATTCATACAGAACACACATAAACAATCAATCAATAAACATAAAAAATTATGTGTGGTTTTCCTGCCATTTACCAACAATCTTAGCTTATTTAAGATATCAAAAATTTACTGATAAAATATTAGGAAATACTATCGATAAGGAAAAAATAATTCTCTCATAAAACTGACAATTATGAGGTAAAAAAAATATTACTTACTGCATATTGCTATCTGTAGTCCCCAAAAATGATTAACAGTCGTGCCGGACCCACTAGTTTCAGAGTCCACTAGCACATGAGTGACCAACCTACTTGTTTCAAGGTTCTAAGTACACTGAAACGCTGGGCGACTTACAATAGAAATTCAAATAATTAATATGCATGATTTCTAGGCCTGACCAATCGAAATTCAAGAATGGCCGCTCAACATCAGATCTAATTATAACTTTTGCCTTATTTGGAGCATCCGTGCTCACCTCGGAATGCCCTGTCTGTGTTTATTCTAACAACAACAGAGACACTTGCAGAGATTATAGCTGAGTGAAACTGTCATTTTAATTAAAATCTATGGTCCTAGCAGACAGGGTTAGGTTAGGGTTCAACACAAGACGCCCATTTATAAGTCCACGCATGGCAGGTGGTTCCTGCAAGTCTTAGTCTCTCACAGTAGGGTATTTTGTATTTAACCCCGTTATTGTACACGCATCACTATGTTGTGTAACAAAGAAAGGTAATGATCTTTCATTGTGCTGATTAAGAAACCCATACTCTACAGATTATAACAGTTAAATGCAGCCGAAATTGCCTCTGTAAATGTATCACAAATACACAAGTCTTAATGGACGACAACTCTATTTAAATAACCGATTGCTCTATATACTAAGTCTTCATACCAAATAGCCATCATGTAACCTAATATCGTTTTAAATTAAGATTACACATTTCACAAGCGGGTTATTCAATTGCCATTCAAATATATTTAGTAAATACTATATTATCAAATAATGTGTCGCTTTAGACGAATCGTTGAGCGGTTATTTGTTTATCAAGACACGTGTTAAGGTAATATCCAACTATAATATCTACCTGTTACCTGGTATGTTTACTAATCACTTCTATATATTAAAGTTATATGTTGGATCAACCGTGATTATTTGATGTCTATAATGCGAAGCATTTATTTGCAAGGTATGCTTTTGGACGCTTCTCACAATGCAACACATTGTTGTTGTTTTTTTATGCCGAGTATTTCTAAATTACCAGTGAACATGTATATGAACACATACTAATTGTGTTGTATATTAGTTCTCGAACAATCACGTGAGCCTCGTTTATTTAATTATCATAAATTACGCCCTTGAATATTTGTACCTGCTAAACAAATATCGGGAATGTAAGTTTTACAGTCAGGAAAATCAACACTATACAATAAAGTTAATTAACATCGCTGTTGCTATATGCAAAAATTGTTACGTATTTGTCGCATTTACGTAATATATAATCAATACGTATTGTATAATTTTTCAATTGAGCTCACCAAGATCACTATTATTAAAGAGCAAGACATTTCGTGTGTTTATTTTTGTAGTGATACAGATTAGTATTTATTTATGTACAAAGCATATTTTAGATGTATAAGGTGTGGAGGACTGTATGTACGCCGGGAATTGAGACTGACTTTCAGAATGAAGTATCTCACATGGTATTTGCTAGTATATTATATTAAAAAAATAATCAATTATACTATTCGCAAATGTACTGCTCTCGAGTGTTTAGTAGCTTATTTAGCAATGTCCATTCGAATAAAATACATGTTCGAGTTCTCTGTTTTTTGAAGCGATGCATATTGTTAGATACAAGTTTGTGTGAGGGTCAACGCGTATTTTAGACGGACTTATAAAGATCACAATTTGCATAAAAATAACAGTTCGGTCATCGAAATGTGTAGCCTTGACATTAAAACGATACGATAAGTTTATTTTTCAAAGATCATAACAACATACAATAATGACGTAGGCGAACAGTATTTTATGGATTAAATGATTGACGTGCTTACAATTACCAACTTTAATTAACTTGTATCTCAACAAATAAATCAAATACAAGTATTTTCATGTTTAATTAAAGGCAAATGATTGACGTCCGAGACAAAAACGTTGAGATATCGCATGCACAAATTAAGGCAGGTTCGTTTAGTAAATCTACATGTCACATATGGGTTTATTACAGCGTAATATTCTAAAACCTAGCGAAACATATTGCTTCAGCATTTATATTTGATTTGCAATTCTGATATATTATAAAATATTGTATGGCGTTTTCATATTACAAACATATAATTATGTGTGTGAATATAGTATTTTAATTCTCAAAATAGTTGTATAAGTATATTTAATTTATTAATCAAACGCATGTATACATACAATGTTGCCAGTGTGCGTATATATAAAATCTTATTACTTAAAACACGTTTCAAAACACAATAAAATCTACCAATGGTTATTTTACTTTTACAGGTTATGTGCAGTGTTCCACACTCGACACCATACATAGCAGAAGACTCCCTATGAAATTTGCTTAATGAAACATAAATTTGCACAATGACAGCTTCTTAAAAATCTTGATACACTTATTGAAGATGTAATGATATATGTTAAAAGAAAATAACATCAACACTGTTGCACAGTTGTGCCCAGCAAATGTGCATACACCGAGAACCATCTAGTTTACTTTGCTAGGTAGACTTTCTGCATATTAATTACCATTGAAAATATCAATCTTTAAGTTGGCCATATGTACAATGCTCAGCAGTTTCGTGTGCAATATTAATACGGGCAAAAGCCCTCGAAGCCGGCTTTGACCGTTCATACATATGGAAATTAAAACAAAACATTAAAAAAAAAATGTTATTGATACGACTGGATTTTTTTGGCCACGCGTCACCTATTTTCGCGATGCTATTTATCTCCCCCTGAAAACCTATCTTGTCCATGTTCTACCTCCATGTCTGGTTTACTACCAGTTGTGACATTATTTTTTACGCTCACTCAAAAGAAAAATAACCCGTCTAAATTGTATTGCGTACATGCGGTTTCAAAAAATCGAATAAGATAATTAGTCTCGCATTCATTTGCTTCAATCAATATAACTGTCTCATTGTTATTTTTAACCCTTCAAATTAATTTACAATTGTTTTAAAAGTTGTATTTGTTCAAAACATGAACGACCGCGTTTCTTTCGTCTTCTAATATACATGACTCAGTGACGTCACTGCTTTTGTCAAGCTAGATCTATATTGCGAAAGAATGCCTTTTATATAACAGAAACCGTTTTCGTCACGAACTGACAAAGCGATTTTTTGCCGATTTTAAGTTTAGTGTTATTCATTTAATCTAAATAAACACAAAGTTTATCCTTTTATGAACAGTGTTGGTGTAATTGTTCAAGTTTATTCTACATGATTATTCCAATATCCTCTCTTGTTGGTATGTTAAGAACTTCTTAAGATAAGGTTATGATTGAAAACAATAGTTTAACTCGTACTCGATCATTTTCGCACCAAACTGTTCAAAACTGCTAACAATAAAACTGTGCTGACATAAACATCGGATATTAGCTTATAATGTATTTTTCTTTTGTTTAGTATTTAAGAAGCTGTTTTGTCAAGCGCTGGGCTGCACACATTTCATGAATTATTCTGACTGGATGCTAAATACGCAACGCCTCGATTCTGGATCTCTTAAACTGGGAGGTAATGAAATATAAGCAACAGTGAACTCAACTGTAGCGTTCAATTGTTGTGTTCAATTATTGTGATGGTACATTAGTGTGAACTGTAAAGAAAATGCAATTATAATGAAGAGTATGCGTGATAATTTGTCTGTCATAAAAAAAGCAGCTTCGTTATAAAACATATCCGATATGCAAACACTGTGAAAGAGAAAAGAAATTAACAACTAGCAGATAGCAAACATGTTGCATTTTTGTTTTAATTTAATGTTAATTCTGATTTTCCAATGCATTTATAGAATGTTTCAGTAATTCTAGTTGTTAATAAAAAGCATGCCACAAGAAAGAAAGCACACTGAGTTTTGGGACCATTGTGTTGTGAAGACTCCATTGAGACATTGAACTTTTACACATTATTAAGAAGCTTGTTTTAATATAGAACTTCTTGTTTATTGTGTAATTGAATGCTCCTTTTTTGTCCAATCACCCATTTGCTTAATGCAGTGGCATTATTGTGAATATTTCAATTAAAATGCCTGTTGTACTTCTATGTATGTTTTTTAATTCCTGCATAAATAATAATAATTTGACATATCATGTTGCGTTAATGTTTTTATGTTTAATCAGTTTATGCCATGACCAATACTTTGAGCCAGCTTTAGGCTCCTTAGGCTTAAGCAAAATATCACTTCCAAAATATATGCAAACACTTCGGGAATCATTGTTTTGTATAGTTTATTGACTTTAGTTTATATGAATAGTTTTCAATTCACGTATGCAGGCTTTTCAATTAGACATGAGATGAACATAATGAGGTTCAACATCCTATTTCTATTAAATACTTTTCGGTGTAGCTGTTTAACCTAGCTTTTCACCTTAAATGACCTATATCGATAGCTAGGAAGTGCTGAGAAAATTTCCAGTAGACGCGTATGAATACATCCGAATATTTGTTGGCTGATTTGAGAGAAATCCACATCACTACGTCTTTTAGTCCATCATATAGTATTTAACACTGTTCAGTGTATAGATCTCAGAACTATTCTCATAAAGTTCGTAAGACTCATAGACACAGAATTAGGCTCAGTTACAATTACACATTAAATTTCACCTTGCAGAATTTCAGGGTCAGTAATCTGTCGGTTCAGGGTTTTTGCGGTTGTGGGGGATGAGGCCTTTAGCCCTTATGTGGGGGAAATTTTACGCATGATTTTCCATTTTGGGGGGAAAATTGTGCGCGTTTTTTTCCTTAATGGGGGAAAATGTTAAGAGTCTTACTTTAACTGCTAAATGGGTTAAAAAGAAAAAAAAATCTTCATAGACCATCTTAACTGGGATTGACTTTGGCTGACTGTGACAGACTGAGATCTTCTTGACAGGGACTGACTATGGCTCAGGGCCCTCTCTGGGGAATTTTCGCGGCGTTTCCCTTTTTGGGGGATTTGTTTACTTCCTCTCTCATTATTACATTTGTACATGTGTGCACTATATTTATTGCTTTTTCATAATTAAGTATGTTTAACAAGATTAAATTGAAATAGAATTGAGATATAATAATCATGAAACACATCTTTCTATTAAAAAATAAAATAAAAAATTGTTTGGTTGGGGAAGACGTCGATATTCGTCGTCTGTTATATAAGGTAAAAAAAAACCTGCGGTTAATCGTCAGGGGAATACAAATGTACATAATGGACTACCGTTAAGGGCCTTATGATGATAACACAGTATTGCTTTTAAGATGTGCAATAACATGAATGAATGAGAAAGAAATGACAAAGCGATTTTTTGCCGATTTTAAGTTTAGTGTTATTCATTTAATCTAAATAAACAAAATGTTTATCCTTTTATAAACAGTGTTGGTGTAATTGTTCAAGTTTGTTCTACATGATTATTCCAATATCCTTTCTTGTAGGTATTTTAAGAACTTCTTAAGATAAGGTTACGATTGAAAACAATAGTTCAACTCGTACTCGATCATTTTCGTACCAAACTGTTCAAAACTGCTAACAATAAAACTGTGCTGACATAAACATCGGATATTGGCTTATAATGTATTTTTCTTTTGTTTAATATTTTAGAAGCTGTTCTGTCAAGCGCTGGGCTGCACACATTGCATGATTTATTCTGACTGGATGCTAAATACTCAACGCCTCGATTCTGGATCTATCAAACTGGGAGGGAATGAAATATAAGCAACTGTGAACTCAAATGTAGTGTTCAAATTTTGTGTTGAAGTATTGTGATGGAACATTAGTGTGAACTGTAAAGAAAATGCAGTTATAATGAAGAGTATGCGTCTGTCATCAAAAAGCAGCTTCGTTATAAAACATATAAGATGTGCAGACACTGTGAAAGAAAAAAGAAATTAACAATATGCAGATAGCAAACATGTTGCATTTTTTTTTAAATTTAATGTTAATTCTGATAGGGCCAATGCATTTATAGAATGTTTCAGTAAGTCTAGTTGTTAATAAAAAGCATGCCACACGAAAGAAAGCACACTGATTTCGGGGACCATTGTGTTGTGAAGACTCCAGTGAGACATTGAACTTTTACACATTATTAAGAAGCTTGTTTTAATATAGAACTTCTTGTTTATTGTGTTATTGAATGTTCCTTTTTTTGTCCAATGACCCATCTTTTATGCAGCGGCATAATTGTGAATATTTCAATTAAAAATGCCTGTTGTACTTCTAAGTTCTATGTATGTTTTTTAATTCCTGCATAAATAATAATTTGACATATAATGTTGTGTTTATGTTTTAATGCTTAATCAGTTTATGCCATGACAAATACTTTCAGCCAGCTTTAGGCTTACGCCGTAGGCTTAAGCAAAATATCACTTCCAAGAAAGATGCTAACACTTTGGGAATCATTGTTTTGTATAGTTTATTGACCTTAATTTATACAAGTAGTTTTCAATTCACTTATGAGGGCTTTTCAATTAGGCCTAAGATGAAAATAATGAGGTTCAACATCCTCTTACTATTAAATACTTTTTTCGGCGTAGCTGTTTAACCCAGCCTTTCACCTTAAATGACCTATATCGATAGCTATGAAGTGCTAAGAAAATTTCCAGGAGACATAAGTGAATACATGTACACTTTGTCTTTTAGTCAATCAGATAGTTTTAACACTGTTCAGTGTATAGATCTCAGAACTATTCTCAGAAAGAACGTAAGACTCATAGACAGAGCATTAGGCTCAGTTACTATTACAGATTAAATTTCACCTTGCAGAATTTCAGGGTCAGTAATCTGTCGGTTAATCGTCAGGGGAATACATAATGGACTACCGTTAAGGGCCTTATGATGATAACACAGTATTGCTTTTAAGATGTGAAATAACATGAATGCATGAGAAAGAAATGAATGAAACCCTATTGGTAAATGCCACGTATTTGCATTGTGAGGAAAAACTAAAACTACCAAAATACTAAAGGTAGCGAGATCAGGAGAAAATCGTTTAATTATCTAACCACACATGTGTGACCTTCATTTTTAATTACACGGATGCGTTACAAATATGTTTTATGTGATAAACATCGCGAGATGTACCATGTTTAATGGTAGAAACTTTATAAACTGTTTATGCAATAAACTTTTAAAGTTGATACAATAATTGATTTACGACAGATATTAAAGGGATAAATAAGTGATGCACGTTAATTTAGCAATTTTAGTTTTTTAATTAATCTATATGCAATTACCGGGCGTATATAGAATTGTTTATTTTTAACTATTAGTTTTGAAATTAATGCTGTATATCGTGTTAAATATATTTATTGTTTAAGCTGAAACTGAGTATATACTTTCTTATTACTTTTTAAAAGATGTGAAACGTTGATTAATTAAAACTATGATACAAGTTCAGAAGAAGTAGCACCAGAAAATAAAGGAAAGAAAAGTTGTATTAAATAGTAAATATTTTTTCTGAAGAACATCCAAAAACTCCTTCATGTACAAACGATATGTACTCCGTTTAGAAATCCCAATCAGTCTGTGCAGATTCGTTGTGTCTGAGTTGTATCAGAGTCTATTTGTCTGTATCAATGTTATCTTGCTCATTATGAATTTCACTGAAGTATCAGCAATTGATTTAATGTACCATATAAACATTGTTGATTAATTGTTTAACATTCCACAGTCATATTCATGTGTTTGATTTAATATAATGTTGACTTTGAAATCATAAATACTAGCTTTAAGTTAAAATAAAGTCTTCATTTTATTTCCCTCTTCTACTTAATCTTCCATCTTATAAACATACTGACATCCGTGCATATTTTAAAGAAGAATAAAACACATGTGTAATAATGAAATACAAATATTTTGACTATTTGGAAGTTATTTCCTCTTTTCGTGGACCACAACTTAGCAGGAGCATGTTTGCCAAAAAATGTTTTTCACATGATTCAGTTATTAAATTCTCGCAGGACTAGACGAAAGCATTGGTGTGGCAACTCTGTAAATATAAAATGTAAAGTTAGATATATGATATGATGTTAGGGCAGTGATTTAATGATAACCAATAATGAATTATACATGTTCCCTTAAAAAAAATGTAATTATATATTCTTCAAATAACATCACTTTCTTCTATTAAATAGATTTTTAATGTTAACATGTTTAATATTTTTCAATTAAAAATAGAACAACAATCAAACTGAGTATTAAAGAGTTAGAAAACATGATTAATGGTTGTTTCATCTAAAGCCTAACTCTTAATTTTGTTTGTTTATTTGTCTAAAAACAAATTACATTGTATTGGTTTGTTCAGTTACGTATTTTTATGTCAAGCATTTAAAGGTTTTGTTCAACAATAATGATTATGTGCAGACATTTACAACTTATGTAAGCTAAAACAGACATCTTATAGGCTTTTGCCCGTAAATTAGGTAGCACCTTTAATCATATTATTAATGCGGTTCGTGTGTTTATACTGAAAAATATGTTTAAATAATGATTTTTGTATTTATAAAACATATTTAAGTCGTAAAATTGGACCATAACATCGTGCCAATTATTTTGTACTCACGTTATTCAGCAACTTAGTATGAATAAATTTGATAACATATGACTTGTAATATTAAATTGTATTACATTCAGACATAATTGAAATGATCACCTAGAGAACAGCTAAAGTAAATAATGTTAAGACGCCAAAGTTGGATAAAAAATATCCAGTCGGACCGAGTAAGGTGATTCTATATTTTAAAATAATGCTTGATTTTGAGACGCTATCTTGTCGTTGTTGAATTAAATACATTGTACATCTTAAACATTAAATTATTGTCCAGATTATATTGTTCTTATTTTTTTAGATGTATTATGTTGAATGAACGCTTGTGTGATGTGCAAAGCGTATCGTAGACGGGTCTTATCTCAAAACTAGTTAGAGCACATTTTTGACACATCGTTCAAACTGTCGAAGTGTGCAACTTTATTCAATGAACAACTAATAAATGAACGAAAATAAACCACTACCGTTGACAATAAGGATTCCGCAATAAGGAAATAAAGCCATCACTTAGTTTGAAAGGTTTCTGTGAGGTGCGCTCTTACAGTACACTTTAATTGCGTTTTATTTTGATAACAATCCTCCAAAAGTTCCCGTCAATACACAATTACTAAATAATACATGCTCGTCATTATAAGCAGTGTGCCTACCTATCGGTTCCCGGTATGGTGGCGGTAGATGTGTAGATAGCCGATGAGTTAATGCGATTTAACACCATCACCTTAAACAAATATAATAAGCTGAAACAATATAACCACATTTTTCACACATTTTGTAATATTCATGTGTTTCGTATAATTGTTTTACTAACATAATAATTGTGTTATATTATTCGAATAGGCATGTCGAACACCCATCATTATTTCGACTAAACAAAACCACAATAGTATTCCACTCGGACATATATTTAAAGTGAATGCGATTTTATGTTTATGTTTTTCATTTCTGTTCTATGAATCGGGGCTTTTCTGCGTTACCAAATTACCGCACTTAAGAGATGCATAATTAGCTGTGTAAGCGGCCCGGTAATCTCACTCGGTAGAACATTCGGCCTAAAAGTGAGAGATTTCTGGTTCGAGTCCTGATCTGTATGTCCATTTTTACAACCCTGAACATATGTTAATAACCTATGAAAAGCTTGCACACGTTACTTAATATACTTAAAAACGAATATGGTGTTGTCAGTTTACACATATCGATAAATATGTAAAGCGTAAGATATAAGCGGAAACGATTAAATATAGTATTATATTAATTGGTCAACCAAATAGATATGTTACCATTTCAAAAATCGTATACATGTATTGCTTAGATATTTCAAGAACTGAAACAACTAATCAGTTCAGTCCTTCGACCATCACTGTTCAAGAAACCATAGAACATAATTGTCAACGGCATGTTCATTTAATACATGTGTTCTATGGAAATAATCGTTTTCTTCTTAAATTACCATTACTTCCAGACGCCTCTCTAAGGTTTCTCCAATCTTTGATATATTTTTGAGCTACATGCTAATTGAGTCTTGACACAGCGTAGATTCAACTGATATATGACAAAGCCGTTTACACAATCAGGCTAAACCCAGTGCTAACGCACTTAGATTGTCTTTAACGGAATATTGTTATTTTACATTAATCATTAATCCGAATATCACAAATATGTGAACATATATCAGTTTACGGAATACAAAGCTCAATACGAAATAAATGAACTATACATAACAGTGTTCAGTCCATTTAGTATTCCTGTTATTAGCCGCTAGTATTTACATAATACGTATTACAGGACAATATATTACTCAACAATAAACATATTAACAACATACTCAAAGCATTAGGGTTTAACGTTGCCAAAGGTATTCTCGGAATCATAAATAGTTATGCTTTGCCTCAGATTTTTTTTGTTAACATTGTGTTTAATATTCATTACAGCAGATGTGGTAAATTATTGTAAGTAACGGAATCATGTTTTCTGGACAAATACATGAAAACTCACTGGAAATAAATATTTCGAGTTTTAAGCTTATAAAAGTCTGAAAACGTTCCTAATATAATAATAAAAAAAAACAAAAACAAAAAAACAAAAATCAGGACAATATGTACAACTCAACACTTAACATCAACACTCAACACTATTCAAAACATAAGGGCATAACTATACCAATCGCTTTATCGGAATCGTTAAATAATTATGCTTTGCCACAGCAATGTATTATCTTATCATTTTGTGTTATATTCATTTTGCTGAAGATGTGTTGAATTGTTGTAAACATTTTGTGAATTATTGTAAATATGTTAAGTAAAACATGTCTTCGAAATTTTCAGAAACATCACAATTTGTGTTATAAATCTATTTGGTGGTTTTTCTGTCACTATCATGTTTACTTCACAACATCAAGTAAAGCATGTTATAATAACATATGTTGTATAAAGATACATGCGTCAAACGACATCGCCTCTTTCTTAAAAATCAACAATACAAAAGCAATATCCAATAAAGTAAAACTTATATTACCAAACAACAAAGTGCTGAAAAGTACTAGGTTATTAAACAGTCGACGTCGTCATTTAAATTAGATTGTTTAACGTTATACATAATTCCACTAATACATGTTTAGTAGTTGAACAGCTTATATTCATATTTACTTTTAAATGCCAATATTTATAAATACAGAACAGTTTCCAAACATATTTTAAATAATGTAAAAGCCACAAGCTATCGATCGGGAACAATTTCAGCGGGAACGCAACACATACGAACTATAAGTATACATTGTAGTAATTATTTATTAAACCGCGATGATTTTCCGTTCCAAAAATATGTTCTCCATGTTCGCATAAGAACGGACTATTTTAACCATTGTAACAATTATTGCATTGAACACGTTTATGCTATTCAGTTCGCCTAAAAACATTCAAACCTATTCGACTCTCATGGACGATTTTGTTTCAAGTGTTGGGAAACACTTATACGGCTTCTGGAAGTAATGGCCATTTGATAAGAGCATAATCATTTCAGTTCCCATCGGACACACTGCAAATAACATTACCTCAATTCGATATTTATGAGTGTTCAAAGGTTTCTTTATTAACGGCTATAGCGGCTGTGGCATTCATATTTAATGTATTTCACAATATCCAATCACTGTAAAAAACACGCTCAAAATTCCTCAAAAAAAAACTGGTTTCAAGTCAGACCATTCCATTGTTATCCTAGACATGCATTTCGATTTGATTGAAAGAGGTCTAGGCTACTTTAAACTTAATAACTCGTTATTGTTTGACACAGAATATAAATCCAAGAAAAAACATGCAATTACAGAAATTGTCCATTTCAACAGTAGTGCAAATCCTTTAGTAGATCCAGTAGATATACAACAATTCAAACAAATCCTGACCCAGTAAATTAACCTGATCGGTGATAAAGCTAGACTTCCTTGCGGATGTGGCGACAAGTCTGATTCAAATTACAGCTTTCACAACCCTTTACTAATTTGACAAAGTTTACAATGTAACAAAAAACTTAACCACTTCATCCACAAATATGTGTCGTGAAACCATTGTGTAATACAATGTGAATGAATGTTAATTTACTAAAGCGTATTCTACAATACCATACAATATGTTGCTTCCGTTCGTACGCCACTCGTGCACTATATTTTGTATAATTCTTATTTCAATAAAATTCGACCAAACGCCGCAATCAATACTCTTTTTTTTACCACATTTATATAGCGCCCTTTTTCATACTAGAGATGTGCGTTCAGAGGCGCTCTAAATTTTCCCCTGATCACTGGGTCATAAGTCGTCCGTTAACATCTTGGCGCAGTATGCAGCCACGGTACATTGGCTTATTTCCCTCACAGGTACCCATTTAGACACCTGGGTTGAGAGGAGCAGATGTGGGATAAATTTCTTGCTCAAGAAAATTCCAGTGGTCAGGGCGGGATTCGATCCCGGGACCTCTCGATCCCTAAGCCAGCGTCCTACCGTTAGACCACTGCTCCAACCAATACATTCCCTCTATACAATATGAGTACCGATACCAGTAACCTTCTTATTAATTGTAAAACTTATGTTCACATTACGTGCTAGACGATATAAATCCTACGTGTTTCTTATTTCCGGTAAAGTACTTTAAGAAGCAATCAAAACGTTCTTTAAAATGGCACTTTCAGTTAGGTTGATGGTGTTTGTATGTATTTGAAAATATATTTAATAAGATAAATAAACAAACTTGTAATGTCATCGCAACTTTAGGCATTCAACTCATACTCCTTTTTTCTGATTAAGATGTATCTATTTTAGACGTATTTTATCTGGAAGAAACAAACAATATTGCTTCCGAAGCATTTTCAATGCGTTTATATGATTCCGTGTTAAGAGCATTTGAATTTAAGTTAAATCACACGAACTTAAATTGAACTTACAATAAGTCGTAAACATGAAGTGCCAATTAGCAAGAGTCGTTTTTCCTGCGCAGTGATGTACAGGTTTGAGCGTTTGAACAGAAGCATAACATGTTTTCAGTGTGAAGCAAGCGAACTACTTCTAATCTTTTGAATGGTTAAATTCATACTGAAAATATGTAATATTCATGACGAAAAGGTACAATTCAATTCGTATGTTATGTATGCAATGATTTACACGATTCTGTAAAATGTGTGATTGAACTATGTCATTTTACTCGCAGTGCCATACAAAGTTCTAAGTGCATGAGGTGAACTTTGTCCTTATTGCTCGCAAACAAATGCGGGGGTTTTAAACACGTTTCTGAAAAGGCTCAAATTTGGAAATTATTCCGAGGTGAGTATTGTGGAAAATGTTAAAACGTAATATTTTATTCGTTTTGAAATCTTAATAATGTTAAAACATAAACAATACATCTTCAAGTCAACAAATAAGGATATATTCAAAACTGATTGATGGTAGTCGCATAAAACTATATGGCTTGTTTGTATTAGTAATAAACAAGAACAAACACAAAGCCATTATTTTAATGTAGGAAAGTGCCATCAAAAAATGTTCCCTAAAAGCAAACCGTATCATAAAATTTCTCCTGTTTAGTTTTAACATATTTATTTCAAACAATACACATAGTTTTACATTGAAGTTCAAACAACATTTATACAGTAAACATGTTTGAATAGGATGAGAACGGAAGACAAAGTCTTATATAGTTCTTCTCCCAATACAAATACGATTACATGTTGTTAGACGAACATAGTTGTTTTTTTATGATAACACAATAATAATAGAATGAAAAAAAGAGAGAAACTCCGAGTGAAGAGTTTCATTTTAAAAAAAAACACAAAAAAAAACAGGTAATAGATTGACCTTTGAAAGGTGAAAGAAAGAGATTGGAAGAGTTCTGGGGAGAAAGTAGAAGAAGTTTAGTAATACTTGATTAGGGCGAAGGAGGAAAAGAAGGTTGAGAATCGTTCTGTAGCATATTTACGAATCAAATCGTTTGCTATTAACAATAAATTTGTGAACTGCATCAGCTATTTTAGTATTTGTTAAGAAGTCACGAGTGTTGTCTCCATATAGAATAGTTTCGATGCAGGGAACAGTATATACGGATATTGAGTTAAAAAGTTCGCCGCGAATATGTACATACTGAGTGCATTCGAGAAAGTAATGTGACGTCGTTTCATGACGCCCGCATTGACATTACCGGGATGTAATAATGTTGCGCCTGAAAAGATGTTCATTTAAGGCACTACACTTTGTTCTTAGGCGCTTGTTACATTTGGGATCGTCTTTCGCCGTATAAAAATATGGGATTTGCAATCGGTCGATCTATGTTAATGAGCCTTTTGAAGGACTGGATCGATTCCGCGTTTTTGACGACATCGGGAAGATTATTCTATTCAGATACAGTGGACGGTAGAAACGAATTTGAATAAAGTGACGTTCGCACTTGAATTGTTTGGAGATGTGACGAATTTCTTAATGAGTAATTGCTACTCGACCCAACTGTTGCGGGCAAAAGAGACTGTTAGTAGTTAGGAACATTGTTCGAGTTTATGTTGTACATTAATATTTATTTATGTTTGCGTCTTCGTTGACTAATAGTTTCCCATCCTAGCTCATTATAAAGATCTTCTAATGATACTAAACGTGTACATCCGGATGTTATTCGCGCGGCTTCGATTTGAAGTTTTTCTAGTTCATCTTTTTCATATTGCGTACAATTATCAGATACAGAATCAGAGTACTCAAGGATTGGTCTTATAAACGATACATATATTTTTTCGAGAGTTTTTCTATCAAGCATTATTTTTTGTCGACGCATTATATGAACTCGTGTCCATGCCTTTTCCTTTTTGTAGGATATATGTACATGCCATGTACAGACATTGGACATAAAAACACCTAAATGTTTATGGACATCAACAATAGGAATATTAACGTTTTGCATAGTCAATGTTGGATGAGTTGGTTTATTTATTTTGCGAGAAATAAGCATTGATTCGGATTTTGAGGGATTAAAGCATACCAACCATTTTTCAGCCCAGCTGGAAATTTTATCGATATCTGACTGCAATACGGCTGCAGTAGCGTTAGGTGAATTCACGACCATGAAAAGACTGGTATCATCAGCGAACAAATGTATGTGTGCATAAATATCAGTTATAATGTCATTTATATAGACTAAAAACATAAGTGGTCCTAGAATAGAGCCTTGAGGGACTCCGACGAGAATTTAAATGGGGGGTTGAATGCGATCCCGGTAATATAACTGTCTGTTTACGATCAGCAAGATAATTAGACAAAAACAATAAAAGATTTCCTCGAATTCCTGCTTGTTGTAATTTGCATGATACACCTTTGTGCCATACTTTATCAAAAGCTTTACTTATATCGAAGAATACAACTCTGACCTAAAGGCCATTGTCTAGGGCTCTGCAAAATGAATTATAAATATATGTAAGCTGGTTGACAGTGGAGTCACATGGTAAAAAACCAGATTGAGTGGGTGCAAAAAATGCATTCGCACGAAGAAAATTTAAAATGTGTTTACGAAATATCCTCTCAAAGATCTTCTCAGTAGTATTTAACAGTGATATTGGACAATAATTAGACGCTAAGGATGGATCACCTTTTTTGAAAATTGGGCACACATTTGCAGTTTTCCAACAAGAAGGCATTTTGCAAGTATTTAGACAAGAGTTAAATAAATCACACAAAGGGTAGCTTAGTTGATGCATTGCCTCTTTGAGGATTCGGTTATCTATTCCATCGGGACCGGATGCTTTTCCTACCTTTATACATTTTATTGAGTCTATGACCTCCTCCTATGTTATTAGTATAGACTGAAGACTGTTAGCGTTTGCATTGTGCATAGGTGGAAGATCGTGATTGCTTTGATCAACTGAACACTGACTTGCAAAGAACTTGTTGAGCAAATCGGCTTTACTTATATCCTCCACTAAAAAACTATTGGTTTGATAATCGTAAAGTGGCGGAATTGTGTTATTTGTGTTACTAGGAATAAATGTTCGAAGTGTTGTCCACCAGTCTTTAGCGCAAGATCGGATGACTTGAGCTTCTGTGCAATACTGTTAAAATAATCAATTTTCGAATTACGTAGCAGTAAAACAACCTCATTCCTGACATGACGGAAATTTGACAGATTCATAATACTATTAAAATTGCTTTGGTTTTCGGTATAGGCGTTTACGTTTACGAATTTTGTTCTTTATAATATTGTTTAACAATGAAAAATCTCGAGTATGGATACAAACATTTTTGTTCGGAATTCATGTGCTTGCTATGTGCAATATTGTTTAAGTTATGTTTCCTGCGTAAATATCAACGTTTTCGCATTTTAGTAGATCCCAATTGGTATCCGACATTAATTGTCGTAGTTTTTTATAAACCCCAATGTCGTAACGCCAGATATGTCGATAAAACGTTTTACATCTGGGTTTTGTAAATGTTTAAGGTAACAAAAACAGGGCAGTGGTACCGAACAGTTTGAACTAAAAAGGGTTCGCCTGTTCCAGAAAGTAGTACGTATTCCGATTGCTTACAATTATTAAGTCAATTATGGACGATGTTTGTTCAGTATAATGTGTTGGTTCGTTAATAAGTTGCGTTAGGTCATGGTGTTGACATAATTCATCAATTGTTCGTGCCGACGACTCAGCGATAGCATTAATGTTAAAATCACCTGTTATAATAATGTCATTTATTCGTGTTTCTCTGGCTAGCGCTATGGAATCTTCAATAGAATGCATATATTATCTATCCGCACTAGGCGGTCTATAAAATACGCCAAAAAGAATATATTTTTTTCTTGAGGGAAACACTTCAATCCATATACATTCTACATTATATAATTCAAGATCATTTCTGCGTTTGAAAGCAATACTTTCATTTACGTAAATAGAAACGCCACCATGTGAATCGAATGGTCGATCCTTACGAATTGGTTGGTGAAAGCCATTAAAGAGGAGATCAGTAGATGGGATTGAACTATTTAACCTTGATTCAGTAAAACCAATTATATCAAATTCACGTAGACCTGTGTAAAGAACATCTAATTTCTGTTTAAGACTTTGGATATTATAATAAACAAAACTTAAGTGTTTTGAAGCTGAGTCATTGGAATTTGATAAAGAACTGTTTACATATGTGTTAAGAGATGCATTAGACAAAGAAGGATGTACATCACCTGACCGTAATACAACTAAAGCATGTTAAGACAACCAAGAAGCGTTTTCGAAGCTCCTTGAGAAAAATAATATCAGTATGTATGTGTTTTCCTATTATGAAACGTTTACATGGATGTTCAATACTCAGTGATATGTTCATAGACTGGTGTACAGTAATTTGTAATGAGTACAAGCTGGTAACATTAAGCCAAAATTGACATGCGTATAACAAGTGTATGAATAGTGAACAAATAGCTGGTGATCTATATGCAACCATGACAGCGTTTACTGGTCTCTGTTTAATGTACGACATAAAAATATGCTCCAATAAATACGAGATGAGCCAGAAACGCTGACATGATACGTTGGTTGCATTTGACAGTAATGCCATAATGCGACAGGGTTGACAATAAGATTTGAAAACGCCGTTTGCTACAGAACTGCTTCGAATAGGAGCTTGAGATATGAGAGAGATTAGAAAATAGGAAAGGAAGGAAGGAAACGATAGAGGATGGTGATAAGTTTGGTATCACTTTCATGATATTTGAAGTTATGTTGGGTGTATAAATAAGCACATGATAGTAACCAATGACTGACAATTAAAATGGGAACCATTACAATTATGAATAATATACGTGCACAGAACAAAAAAAGAGTTTGCAAATGAGTATAGTTAGCGTCAACATAACGATGATAGTTAACGATAAGGTACACTTCCAAGTATGATAATGTGAAAGCATTACACAGAATGCAGCAATATAGTGATACAATACAATAATGCAATATAACAGTGTATACAGTGTTACAGTAATTATAATGACATCTGCTAATACAAAACACACAACGCAAATTATAGTTTGATATTAACAGATATTGAGCCTTGATATCAATACTTTACTACTGTTGACTTATTATCTTTTCTTTTAATCAAAATTGGTTTCAATAAACTCGGGCAGCTTACAGCGCATTTTATAAAGAGCAAAGATACAATCAGATTCACATTTTCTCCCGTTTGGCTTATATAAGCAATAAGAAGCTATTTTTTTTCAATGAGTCCATTATCCCTGTAGTACAAATGTCGTCTTAAGAATATATTTGCCGTTAGACATTTGTATAATTCCTTAAAATATGTTTGTATTAAGTACAGAAAAGTATGTTTACAGTTCACACATTATAGTATATAAACTGGTTTGTGGACCTTGCTTTGTTCATACAGCTGCCTTCTTACTTAATAAATAAATATCCAATACTGGGGCAACATGGTTGTTGGGCTTTTTAGCTCGACAGTAGGTTTCCATTATATGAATCGGTTCGGAAATTAAAATATCTATACTTGTTTCGTTAGGGTTTTAACCGGTTTGATTGCTAATGTTCATACAGCTGCCTTCTTACTTAATAAATAAATATCCAATACTGGGGCAACATTGTTGTTGGGCTTTTTAGCTAGACAGTAGGTTTCCATTATATGAATCGGTTCGGAAATTGAAATATCTATACTTGTTTCGTTAGGGTTTTAACCGGTTTGATTGCTTATGTTCGCTAAAATCACGTTTTGAATGTTATAACATGACGTGTGAAACACAATATAACTTAAAATGACGAACCTCAATTAATTGGTATTATAATATTAAAATGTACATCGGTAACATTATCAAGACGGACATACTGATTAATGTAGGCTAGTTTGGTACGACATAACAGCCATAACACTTACATAAATAACTTAAGCTGGTTTAAATGCCTTTTAAACATTACATTCATATACCGTTCTTTAAGTATTAGAGCACATTTGCTTCTGCAAACTATGCTTGCTGGACTTTCGAAATACTGGTTATATAAAGTAAATGATCTTGCTTTTGTTGTTGTCTTTGCTAACAAGCTTCTAAATATGACTTATTATTCTGAACGAAACGGTAAACAATAAATCTAAAAGCCGTTCATACAAATTCAAAAAAAAGAAGAGAATCGAACTGTTAATTCGACCAACATTTTAATAAAATGGAAGAAAAACACAAACAAGAAGTCTCATTACATTCTTGGTTAATTATATCAAATAATTTAATATAAGCTAGCATGTGTGTACATCTACAATTTATTGTTAACTCGGAACTCCGAGAGATGAAGAAATAGTATACGAAGTTTTTGGTTATAATAGGTGTTAATTCGTTTATGTATACGATGTGTGTATATCAGTTCTTTATTTACTTTCTATCATTTGATCAACATTTAGTTCCTTGTTTTGTTGAACATTTGCAAATACATATAACACATATTAATCGTGGCATCGCAATATAAACTAAATGATGCCACAGTACTGTATTATTACGATGTTTACCTGTCCGAATCACCGTAAGTCTGCCAGTTTTCAGAATGCATCTCCCATTATATCTAATGGCCTCGTAGCCACCAATATATGCCCTTTGTTCAAAGTATATTATATAGGTTTTAAAACTCGAAAATAATCCATAGACAAAGTATTGGCATTCAAAGTAATACAACGTTAAATGGCAATTACGTTCATAAGTTTTCCTCATTAAAAAGCTTTCCGAAGGATGGTATTTGGCATCTAAATGAAGCCGAACACGAGTACTTCAATCAACGAATGGTCTATGCAGTACATTAAAAATTCCCCCTGGAAATCAATTGAGCAAACACGTTAATTATAAAATGCCTATCCGCATTATAACGAGAGGTATGACGTTTGCTTAAAACCGCAATGCTTTTTATATCCGACGTGCACTGTGCTGTGAGGTTTTATTTCATGCACTACAAAGTTATATGTGGCTGTAAAGATCGTACTCTATATGCCTTTATATCGTTTAACTAGTTGTGAGACTTGAAGTCGTGTTGTAGTGCAAATAAATGTGTGAACAGTCATGTGGGATATATACTTAATGAAATAATGAATAAATTGAACGCATGCAAAACTGTCAATACATTATGTTTGCTTTTTTTGGTTTTACACACAAACCGTAATATTATATGATGTTTACATACACATGACTCCCCGATGTGTATGGTTCACCGTTGTTTTCAAAACGCACATTGTTTGCACTAAACATATGTATAAATGACAACCTCCGTAATGCTCTTCGAAATGTCATTAAATAATCTGATATTGACTGGTAAAACAGAAACAGGAATATTGACTGATAATCCTTATATGTACTAAACTAATTCAACACATTAACACAGCCTAAATGTTTGGTGTCAACTATAGAGAGGCTTAATATAAGTACGCACAAAGTGTAAACCACTTAAGTTAGGCAAAAAACAACGATTACTTTCTTAAGCTTTCACCATTAGTTCAGCTTTGGGAAGGATGGTTGTTTGTATGAAAGAGAAGCCCTACAAGCGCTCTTTAATTAAATAGAAAAAAATAAAGACATTTCTGTTTCGAAATGCATTCAGTCCGCATTGTTGCAGCTGTATCGTAGCTATATTGCCAAACAACTGTGTTTGTATCATATTATACTATAATATAGGGAATGATATATTGTGTTATAAAATAACAATGCTTAATCTTATATAACAGTCAAGTAAAAGCTTGAATCGATCGAGTACCTGACTGTTGGGTATTAAGCATGAACCAAGATTGTTGTAATATGAAAAGTTGTGAATGCAAATGCTTTTGGCGAAGTGTCTGTTGTTGTTTTAACTGAGTACAAAGTGCGCACAATGGGTTATTGTGATGAGTCTATGTCTGGCGTCGTTGGCCGTCATGTGTAGGTCGTTAACATTCGAAATATAGGCCATTTGCTCCCTAAATTTAATATGGGCAGAATAATAATCTGTAAACTATGTATGGCATATTTGTTAATCTAAGTCATGTAGGTCACCAGCACAAGGAATAGTCATTGAAACAAGTTACCAATCTAGAATATACAAACATGATTGAATCTTCGTGAAATATTGTCAGACTGTGACAAATAGCAGCATTGCATTGTGGACGATTGAGTTAAATCCTTCTTCATTAAGTCTATATTAGAACAAAAAACAAACAACATATGGACACTCCAAATATGAAACCAAATTAAGATACAACTGTGTATGAATGTCTGCCGTGGCAATACCATAGCCGATTTAAAATAAAACTTGATCACGTACATGTAGGGTCATAAAGAATGTCACATATGTTATATACTATTCCTGTCTGTACACCATGAGTGTATGTCATGCAAAACACATATGACAAATTAATAATAAAACAAGTGCAATATCAATTTCGATATATCGCAAAGATTCCTATCCGACATGTGTGCAAAGTACATATTATAAATGTAGTACAGTTTGGCAATCAACGAAACACCATGCAGCATAAATGAATTACACAGCAATTATTTGATGCAACGATAATTCACCTTTCTCACTTTGTGTTAAAAACACTTACATTTGAACAATACATGTTTATAATGGGAAAATGTATTGATTTAGAAACCATGTTTACTTGAAAACGTTTGTATTGTTTTGTTGGGGTAGATTTTGGGCGAAATCATTCAATGTTTTATGTAGTTTTTCGTTGAATTATCTTTCCAGAAATGTTCATTGTCTTTATTATTTTTATGCATGCATCTTTGCAATTGCAACATTTGAGTTCCTTTTTGTTTAAGAGCACACTATTACTGTTTAAACATCTGAGCTCAAACGTAGCGCATAATATTTCGGAGAAAAACAACTAAAACATAGTTAAAACAACAGTCCAACATAATTGCACAAGGCTTTTGTAGCGGCAATACATGCGTTGTTATTCCTACTGAGGTTGCCAACGTTTGTTTGTTTAATCTGATAATTATACAATTTCCTTTTACACTCCGCCTAAAGGATATTGGTAGACGTATTCGTTTAAATGTAAACTTAGAATTACTTAAGTACACCAAAACGCTGGCTTAAACCTATTTTGTTTCTATGACAAGTTGATTACTGTTTCAGTCGTGAAAAGCATTAATTGCACTCAGTTAGCATTAAGATGACTAGTAATAGGCGAAGATTTTCTACGTAAATTGCTATGCCTTTTTATTTCCTTGATTTCTCCACAAAACATTCACCCGCTTAGTGCTTCTATGGTAGATCGTTTCGCCGTCTCGTCTGTAAAAGTTTTCGCGATCACGTTCTTATAACAAAATTGGTTCGATGTTTAACATGATACAACGGAAAATGAGCGCGTGGCCTGCAATGCGGTTTATACACGTTAGCAAAACTGTATTTCATATCCAGCATCCATGATTTAAAATAACTCGTACTTGTATTGATTTATTGCGTATAAAAATATGAAATGCACAAACTACAATATGTTGGCGTGAGCATCAACTTTAACACAGGTCAGAATACCTGAATGTTTGAAAAAGCGAATCGTAATACATTTAATTTCATTTCAATGTTTTATTAAAGTCTCATTCGCAATACATATACAATGAAAATACATATTAAACGTACAGTAACATGTATGCGACCAATCATAATATGATAATACAGTCACGTGTTATATCATTGTATCGACTAATTGTCTTAACATGTAGTCTTATTTTCTCTCCGGCAGCTTCACGAAACATACTACCGCTCATTGTAAATTATGTATTTTGTGCTCACAAATCTGCTCATCCCATCTTATCATTTTGCAATAATGCACGTAGTGCACGTCATTGTTGTCAAACTATTGAATATTCAGACTTTCTATGTAATGGTTTTACTCAGAAAGTCCGCGTTAAGTCTGAATTACGACCAAATAGAACAATACGTGATTATATATATGTATGCACTCACCTCTGTTAAATCATTCATGCTTGGCAGTTGAAAAAAAAACTATATAACATGACAGGCTACTCAAAATATCGCTAAAAAGAATCCCAAATTCTTTAAGAAACAAGTTTATGGCAGACAATTACAGGAGAATATATAGCAAGTGCAAGCTTGCCTAAAGGGCATCGTATGTTACGAGATCATATAGAACAGAACATAATGGTTAATTCAGACTTAAGCATGATAAGATCATCGTCATTTAAACAAATATACAATTACAGCATGAAGTTAATACAAAAAAAATATACATCATTTAAAAAAAAGAAACATATCAATTTACAATATAGGGAATAAATGTTTTCGTGTTTTCTTGAGAATGTTATTACACTTATTACATTTTTCTGGACCAAATTTCATTAGTAAAACAATACAAGTTATTTAAATCATCAAATATAAGATATTTTTCTTGTTTATACATACACAACGTTTTTAATTGTTTAATTTTTATTTTTTTAAAGAAAAACAACATAAATATGAAGCCATATGAAGGACAGCTATAATCGCATAATTCCAACTTTAAAATTGTTTTTTTTTTTTCATTCGTAATTAAACAATTTTAGAAATATAGGATTGGGAAAGCTGATAATGTATCTATATCTACATACACTTGTCAATTTAATCATACCCCAACTTCGACCATCTAATCGAAAAAATCAATATATATATATAGATGATCTAGAGGGATAAATGCGACAAAATTACTTTAGCAACAGTTATACAATACATTTTATATTTAAGAAAATAACGAACAACAAAACAAAACATACACTTACATGAACATTCAACAAGAATTGGGCATGTTAAAAATTGGAGTACTGCGTAGGTAACTTAACATGTTACTTAGTTGGAAGTCTTAATGGCAGTATGTTGCCAACTTTTTTTTTCAAATAGTTATTTTTTCGCTTTGCATTAAACGTAGATATTTAAACATACTCGTAAGGTTATAAAAATATTTTGAAATATAGTCTTTCCGAATATGGATATATATGGGGAACTTAAGGACACAATGGAACTCATCTTCAATATCATTAAGGTTGCAGAGGGTGCATTTTCTATCTTGTCTAGGCACATTATTATGAAGCCAAATTTCAATATTTAATTTGTGGGATGATAAATGTAACTTGGCCAATATATTTCTGTATTTTGGATTATCCAACTGGCTTATATATGCGGATTTTTCGAAATTAAGTTTTATTTCTATATATACACCAAGAGACGTTGAGTCTGATAGACCTGATCGCCAATTGCGCATACAATGTAAAGATATCGCGAAGAAGGGTTCTTAGCTTGGGATGAATGTTTCTATTCTAACTGAGTTCGGGTATATCCATATTTCATGTAAACCAGAAGATTGAAGTATAAGGCGCACCTGAGACCCCAGTTTGTACAAGAATTGTTAACATTTATGTTATTTTACTGTTCATTTAAAATCGTATCTAAAATGCATTTTTCTCGTTTAACCGAATGAATCTTAAAAAAAAAATAAAAAAAGTATGCTAATGTATCTTTCGATATACAATGGAAATCTACCTAAATCGCTATACATTGCTAAAGTTTGTGTAGAGGGTTTTACAATGAGAACCCAATTATCATACTAAGACTATGTTTGTGTAAGAGAGTTTCCTCGTTTGAAACGGAAAGCTTATCTTTCACGCCAAAACATCAATTTTACGACTGGCTAGACCCCAGCGAACTCTGATACCAACAAAGCATGCCCTTCGCGGTAATTATATATAGGAAATTGAATTCATGGGCATTAACGTTACGCTTTGCAATCCATTATAATTAGTTATGCGAATATATCAAAAGAAAAAAAATGTTTGTGTGATGTTAGACATGCAACAGCTAGTATTAACAAATACGCATAGTGTTGTTCGTCGTGTGGTGAAGAGGAAATGAGGACTTGAGGACTGCAAAAAGCACTCAATTAGTTATTATTATCTTTAAAACACAAACACGAAATGACATTTCTTTTCCTATAATACCATAAAGTGGCCTTTTACGTGGTTTCATAACAAATAATCATCCTTTAATCAACAGCCAATGAAGGAACTACCGTTACTACACTTACAACATAGTTTTAATTGCAACAATGAATTAAATTGACTTCCTTTGTTAGCATCATATCGGACGTTGCAGATATGCGGTATGTTGCTCACACAAAGTTCCATACTGACTTTGAATTACGCTCGTTCATCCATTAAACAAAATTGCCGCTGATGTGCGCTTAAATTCTGCTTACATGTTGCAATCATAATTGATTTTAAAAAGATAAGCAATAAAAAGGCAACACATTATTAGTGAAATACGATCCCTATCTCTCGATTTGCATAACGTCATTCAACATCTTAACACCCAATTTTCTACTCCAAATTATATATTTCGGCATATTTAATCCCGAAACCAATGTATTATTTAAATAACTCAAATAGGACAAGATCAAAGCGATTTTGTATTGTGTAAGCCATTTTACAAGCTAGCCATTTATTACATACATTATATATAATGATACTTTATTTTAATGTTTGCGCAGTTTTCCAAACAAGTTTTAGTATACCCGCAGCACCTCTCGACTTATTCTCCGCCAGAATTGCCTCTCATAAACATTGGTTGATCCTAAAATGATATTTGAATGGCACAACTTATTTTATATAGTCGAAGGTTTTTTGTTTAATATGAATATTTTACTATTGCTTTTGTACACACTGCTTACAGGACTTATTGAAAGATGTTGTTTAACAAATACCTGGACTCCCTGAAGTACCTTTAAAAATGCTTGCTGAAATCCATTAAGTAGTTTTATAAGAAAAGTTGATTACTGTTCCAATCGTGTACATATTGCTTAAAATATCCAACAAAGAGTTCAGTCACTTCGCATTAAGTTTTCTGGTATTGAGCGGATATATTATTCTTAAATAGCCATCTCTGTGAAGTGTGTCCTCGATTTGTCCGCATAAAAGACATCCTGCTAAGTGTTTTTATGGTAGTATGAAAGATCACACAATGACGTTAATTGCAGACAAAAATACAGGGCACACTTTCCCATAATCTTGCCGCACTTATTATTTTTAACGATTACCATGTATTATATATATATGACTTTCTAATAAAAAGCCTTAGGTCATATAAATAACTCACTGTCATGCTGAGCTGCGTACTATCTATATAAAACTAGTCAAGTGGCATTGAGGTTAGGCTGGATATTTTGCCCAATAACTTTGTAATGAATATTGGAGTATTTTTTTATATATTACTTGGAAAGCCAAATCAATGATACGACATGTTCGTTGCATGCCGTAGGTGTACTAAAACGAATCATTAGTCCACGAATTTCAGATGCAATTGTTTGAAATATTATACATATTCTGGTAATCCATATGTCTGCAGTTAATATTTCCTCTCTACTAAATTGCTTACACATCAATTCGAATTTCAAACACATTCATCCGGAGTTATGAAACTGCTGACAAGGAACTTTCAAAATATTAGACAACGATGACCAATACAACTTAATCATAGAAATAAATATCAATCGTAGATATAAATATATGTAGATACAATTTTTTGCTGAGGCATATATGTGTTCTAGAAAGTGTCCAATGAGATCGATTTAAGTATATGATATCATAATAAATGAAATTGTGAAATTAACTGACAAAATCAACATCATTAAAGGCCAATACACGTGACATACGTTTGTGTTATTTTCCCCGTTAATATATCGAACACCTTATAATATTCATTACACGTATACATTATAGGTGTATCAAGCATATTGGTACATTATGAACTTTTAATATCTAATATTTTTTATATTTTACGACTAAATTTTCGGAATATATTACAAATTGCGTTCCAATATGTGTACCTCATGTATGTTAAAAATTCCATTCCAACAAAAAGTCATGAACGATACAAACATAAACAAATCTAAATTATTGTATCTTTTGACTGCAAATTGATTTTTACCATTGCATAATGAAAGAGTATCGGGTGGTTACACTTACGCTTTCCTGATATTGTTTCTGGATTAAACCTAACTTATCATTGTCAATCAAATGATACACAATATGAACATTAAACAAATTCTATTATTCCGAAATAATTCGAAATATGCCAATGTAACCATTAATGATTTAGTCTTCAAACCACAAATTAAACCAAGGCGATGATCAGGCGCCTAACCTCAAAGAAGAAATCTCCACTGACCTAATGTCGCTAAATAATTGCCCTTTCCGGCTTTCAAGCGTGATCGAGTCATAGGTTTATGTGTTTCTCAAAGTCGATGAACTCGAAAATCGGTGCAACAAACACTTAAATGTGATTGTCGATGCCTCATTTTCTTCCATGTACATAACCGTGCTACGTCTGTGCAATCCAACTACATTAGAGGTATTTGGCCAAGCGATTTATACATTTTATGTTATCGATATGGTCGACTATATGTTGTGGTTGTTAAATGGTCCAGATAAACAATAATGTCTCTCCGGTATTTTATTGTTACGAAATAATACATATTATGTCAATTAACTCGACTATAAATAGAACAATAATCAATCGGACATACACATTTGAACATACCCTGATGGCTTTAAGTTAAGTTTAATTTCTTCGAATTGCCCGACTTTTGTACTGTTGAGTGGTTTTATTAAAAACGATACTGCTTAAGTATTGCAAGTATTAGTATTTACTTTACCCAATAAAAAATAACAGATGTTGCTTTCGTTGAATAATATAATATTTATTTCACTCGTGTTCCTTTAAATTGTAACAGAGAGCGGTTGATTTTTTACAAACCTATTTTATTAATGTTTTATAAATTTGATTTTAGATTTATTAATACTAATTCCATATTGCTACTTCATGCAAACGTCTTTGGTTAAACACGTGTATTTATTTAAGTATGGTTCAAGACGTGTTGTTCATGCATTTGTATTAATATTTATTTTATATTTTTCGTATTTTGGGTTTGTTTCATATATGTGTTTCGTCATCCATCCTTTGTTCCGGGTATTTTTTTTTTTTTGATATAACCACTCGTAACATAACTTTAATCATTCATCGGAAGCAAGGAATAACCTTTGTATAATGATAATTCACTTTTTACTGTAATGTTACCATTTGTAATGAATATGTAAATGTAAAAACAAATGCATTTCTATAACTTCTAAGATTCGCCCACATAACTATATAATGTACTGCTGTAAAAACACATGTTGTTATCTTTATTTAATATAAAGTGAATCGAAGTGGTTGATTTAAGGGTGTTGCTGCAGTTTTGCTGATTTTTTTCCATCTGATAACTTTTGCTCAAAATTTGTTTTCAAGTACTACATACACATACTATATGAAAAATGAAATAAAAACATAGGGACACCGGCCTTGTTTTGATTTTATTCACCATTATATAACATGTGCTTTTTCATTAAAACTGAAAAATCTCTAATTGTATAAAAATGATTAATAACCTATGAAATTGGCAACATGTAACTAGTATATAAGCTAATATATATCATATACCATTTAATTAAACCACAAACTACCAAAGCAAATGGAGAACAGAAGATAAATTTTAAGAAATTTAATGTTTCTAATTTTTATGTCACACAAAAAACGTCAATTATTTACTATTTTAATCACAAAAATGGAATTAAAATAAGTTCTGTCTAATTACTTTTTGCGAAACTGCTCAAATATGTTCATCTACGTATTGTTATCATAAAACAAAAATAAAAAAGGGGGTCACCGATCTTTTAACAGAGATTTTTTTGTTTAACTATCCCTACCGTCTATGTCAAATTTCCTAAAATACAGCAATTAGGCAAAACCCATGTACCGGTACATAGACTGTTAGAGATATGCATAAACATTATAGATTGTTTACAATCTTAATTGGGATCGCAACGGCATACAAAAAACACAACATTAATACAATATTAAATCGCAAACATAAGACCATACAGTATCAAATTCGACCTTAATCATCAATAACAGGGACTTGTTGACAGATTTCGGCATGTTTTGAAGTTTGTGATTAAATGCTTTTAATTGATTAATGTAAACAACAGGACTATAGAGCGCCAGGAATAAAACAAGAATGAAAAAAAAAACTTAACCACACCTGGGATCGAACCACTGAGTACCAATTTTGAACCAACTCGGTCATTAATTTGTGATGATTCTGATAACAAAACTATTGGGTTGTGATAATATCATCGGTGTTGCTATAAATATATCCTCGGTTAAATAAACTGCCGCAACACCCCTTAACACATTAATATATCAATATGTGTTTACCGATCAACAATATTTTCATGTTTGATTCTAATTTCATTATTGCGTGATAATTTTGTATGAGTAAATGTGTGTGCGTGTGTGTGTGTTATTTACACGCATACAAATGTGCTGCAAGTATATTTGAAACAGTTGGTTAATGACGCTGAAATGCCTGTTGATTAGAATGCTAGATGTGCCGCTTATTTCCTATAATAATTAAGTTTACAAATGCACATTGCTATATAGCAACTTTACGTGACTAAACTTTTGATTCCGATGCTAATTTAATACTAAAAAATAGAATGTATTGGTATATAGTTGATGACTGTGGTGTAACCACTCTTCGTATTTTGTATTCTTTCTCCTGTCCATTTGTTAATTATAATTCCTTATTGAAATCGATGTATGCCTGCCTCTCGATTTCAAATGTTAACATTGTTTTCTTTGATTATTGTACAATGTTAATTGTATACACTGCCTGACGGTCTTTTGTTTTTTGTTTTGTGTGTTGTTCATAGGATATCTGGAATCCCTAGAATTCATGCAAATGTGTTCTGAATACCAATACGTCGGTTTCTATGACATCCTGAGGTCGTTTCAAGTAGTGTTAACATCGTGAACACGATCCATCAATGTAATAATTGCAGTCAGATAATATTAAGACAACTGGTAAAGGGGGCGATATTATACGTAAATTGACAATTCTTAGATTGTATTCCCCAATTTCTAGACACAATACTGCCCGTGGTAAGTGCTTGAATTGTTCAACAAATGATCCGCGCCTAGTGTTTGGTCGGTTTAATTTCAATTTGTAAACGAGATGAGGTCCTTTGCGAAAATTGTAGAGTTAAAACCTTCTCATAATATCCGAATTTAATCAAAAGCTTAATGCTTATGTTAACACTATTGAGTATATTTCATAAGGAGAATTAGTACAAGGCGTCTTAAAAGAATAGTTTTATAACGCTCTCAGAGTTCGAACTGCCCCATCGCATTGCGGGCACCATAACAACTACACCACCTGAACTGTTTTGAGAAGGGCAATACATGTACGTGTAATGCCGGAAATCAGATGAGTCAATATATTGTTTTAGATGTGTTGAACTAGTTAATACAATGAATGTGGTGCATGTCGTGTGTATTTTAAACGTGTGTGCTCATTGTTTCATTTTTCATAATGCATTACTTAAACTGTTTGCGTATAAACCCGTTCATTAACACAGACGCACTTTGCATTATCGCGACCTGTGTTGCGTTAGTTCAAACATTGTATTTCATTTGCATGTTGAAGTCCTTCCGACAAGTATTTCCGTACACGTAAAACAACATCAAATTAAAGAATTCGATGCAAATTGTATTACAGTAAAACACTTGACAATAGTAAAACGAAGAACACACGATTTGCGACTTAAACACAGGACTGCAATCGTACAGGGACTAACGGCGCCTTACGGACAGAACATTGGTAGCGAAACGTTTTGCCGAGTCAACTAGTATGAGTTTGCCCTTTGAAGAATATACAATCAGAACGATGAATTTAATATTATAGAATGTTGAGCGTGCACATTTGATTATGTATCTTTACACGCACTAATATGGGCGTATTTGATTATGTATCTTTACACGCACTAATATGGCTTCTTGCTGAGATGCTCAACTGTGATCTGGAGTTAACTATATGCTGCTACTTAATCAAATATTGTAAACAAGAAGGACTTTAGTTTATACGATTGTTTACTTCATTTCATCGTGCCTCCAATAGCTGTTATTCCGTTGTTCTGTTGTATTTTAAGCCAATGAGTACTTAAATTGCAATTAAATCGGAATACAAGTAAGGGGTGTCATTTAATTTGAAAAAATGGTGTGATGTTTGCTTTTATGTACCCGTGATTGTTATTGATTAATGTTTGCTAAGTGTCATTCGACCGGTTAACCCCCCCCCCCCAAAAAAAAAGGCTTGGTAACGACCCTGCCTTCAGATTTAATCAATTGTGTACGTTTTACGAAGTGTTTAATGTCGATTGAGATCAAAATCGTTTATTTATTGGCAGTGTTATTACACAAATAAAGATAGACAAGTTTCATAAATAAAATACACGTCATTGTATCCAGCATTGCAGATTAGTTCGTGTAAAACCAACATTTGTCAGCATTGAAACAATTTTTAGAAATTTCTCAATTGAACCATATCCTGATCGCAAGGTAAACTGTTGTTTTATGTTTTCATCAAGTTTCATGTTTTAACTTTATTTTCCAACCTAGATTACACTGTTGCAAACTTGTCAGCAATTCACCATTAAAAGAAATATGCGTAAAACGCATTAACGTCGTTGTCATGTTGCTAATGAGGGCACTGTGCACATGTTCAGGTTGGAGAAAAAGTATTGCAATCTGATATCATATGTGTAAAAGTGATGATTATTTGAAGTATTGACTATCTAAATACATATCGTGTTTAAGAATAGTAAATAAGAGAGATGGCATAAACGTACTGACAATATATTCGCTTTGATACAATGTTGAATATTTGTATATTAGAACACGTAAAAAGTAGTGAGGTTCACTTGACATGCTATCATTTGTTAAGAAACACATTTTATGCCATAATGTTCATTATGGACAGTGAATATCTATTCAATTGTAAATGCAAAATAGAACATGGATTTAATCACTTTATTTGTGAAGCATGTCCAAGTGCTTGCATAACGGTATTAAGGAGAGACACATATTGTAATGTATTTTATTATACACACATTCTAGTTTTATCCCAAGCCTGCATGTTTTGAAATGGAGTGGAACATGTTGGCAAAACGACTACCTTATGAAAATGTGGGCGCAATTAAGGTTAAGCTCAGGCGGTCATTTTGTCATAATTAAAAACACAGAGATATAAATCTTAAAATATGGACGAAATAATTATAGGCCATGCAATGTAGGCTAAAAAAATAAACAACGAGAAAAGAGCATTACATTTAAAACATATGTTATAATAACTGTGCAGTGCACATTCCCATAATGAGATCTGGTTACCTAAACATTTGCAAACTGATTCCTCATAAACGTCTTAAAATATTACTAGAAACAAATTAAAAACAAAAATATGCAAATGACAATAACTCTGAAAATAGCAGAGCTCGAGTTCTTATGTAACACACATTCCTCAAATCAGATCTACCTATATATCCAATGTCAACATGATAATTAAAGTTGTCGAATTATGATCCGGACAAAAATAACGTCCACAGCACACAATACCTCAAAACATAGGAAAGAAACATTAATTGCTGTAGGCAGTAAAAACACTTTGCACTCAATATCAAGCGGACACATTTACTCATTTTAAGATATGTCCTAGTCAAATTCTTCCTTAAATAAACAAAGATCAATAAACAAAATATGGGAGCAAGAGTTATGGTTTTAACCACACACACACGGGTAATATATTGTTTGCCTTTAATAAACTATCTTACTGTTGCAGTCAATTACTACCGCGGCATACTGCATGTAATGAAATGACAGACAGACAGACACTGACAAGAGAGACACATACGTTGAATCATGCTTATACTGCGTATGTGCCAAATTCAAGCGCCATGCAATATTGGATATTGGCAACACACTCACCAAGGAATGTTAACGATAGCAATTAAACTTTAATAATGTGAATCAAGTTAAATCGTAATGACACAATTAGCGTGGTTTGCATTATAGCATATTTTTAATTAAAAACATTTCGTTGCATGTGTTTCGCGTGTGTATCAAAAAATGTGTCTACGTATATAGAAAAAACTCACGTGTTATAACTGCTTTTAATTTTAGTTTTTAATACTGGTTTATAATATGATGTCTTTTTGTATAAATTGTAAACAAAACAGCTCTAAATATGATGATTCTTTGTTATAAGGAGGGTTCGTTTGTAGTTACATATGATCGCATGCTAATCATTATGCACTTGATAAAACATGCACACCATTTCGCTGCGTGAACGTTTAATTACAAAGTTGCATGTTATAAAGTAAGCATGGTTTGCCTTCTGCAGTTAATACAAACCTAGCACATGGGTGAGTGATTAACAACACAAGGACACACACTTAATAACCTTGCATTTAATTTAACAAAATGTAAATGCACATTACTATCAAAAATGTTTCGTATTAATTATAAATACCAATACCCATTGACTATGCAAATGATATCTTTCCGAATGTAAACATTATGCCAATTCAGTATATTGAATATTGATACACACACACACACACCAATGTCAACAACTATAGCATAACGTGTCTCTAGATTTAGTTTGTTATCCAAATTCCCGTTATAAGTGTTTTGATTTTCGCAAAACAAACCTTTCATTTCCTAGCCTTCCCTTAGTGCACTTTTTATGGCATGGGATTGTCTTGCCATCTATATATGCAAATTATAATCCCATATCAACATTTGACTCTTCCTTGAAACCGCATACCATATACATACAAATTAGCCTGTGTACATAGATATGTTCACGGATTTTATAATTAAATTATACTCCCTACGTTGAGTAGTCACTCTTCTTCGCAAACAATAGTGTATGTACATGTACTATATAGCGCTCCATGTAGTACTCTAAATATATAAGAAAACTAATCATACTCAAATGTTATTGTATTGTATTAACAGGTTGAACAAGGTTAAATGAATTCAACACTTTATTTTGTATTAAAACAGACAATGTGTTTTATTTTAAGAAAAGTTCGCTAGCATACGGTGTCATTCGATTATATACATTAACGAGTCACAGTTGATCTGAAATAATTGATATAGGCCCAGATTATGGGAAGATACTATATTTGGCTATTTGCTTAACTCATTTCCTGATCGACAAATAACCGCTGAACAATTGGTCTTACACGACACATTGACCTGTAAGAAATTTGATAACAAACGAATAATTAAATATTGTAAAATATCAATTGAATGGCCAGCTTTTGAAATGTGTACTCCAAAGTTAAAATTATAAAAGATTATATGATGACGACTATGAATTGAGAGCAATCGGTTACATAAATAGTTATGCAATGCATTAAGACGCTTTTATTTGCGATACTTTTACACAGCCAATTTCATCTCCATCTTCCTGTCATAATATTTAGAGTACGGGTTTCTAAATAAGCACAATAAAGGATATTTACCGTTCTTCGATAAAGTTACATATTTGTGATGCGTGCACAATGGGGTTAAATACATAATATCCTGTATACTTTACAAGTACACATGTAATTCGACTCGTATGAAGTTAGTAATTATAACATCTTTATGTACCGAATTAAAACTCAATACAAACCATAAAAGTGTTCATGCATTTGACACATAAAGATGCAGATGTAGTGCCTTATTCGTCGAGTCGAAAGTGTTTTTCCTAGAGCACAAGAGTAAACTAGATACTTGTATGCATACTGTTATGTTGAAGATGTATATTTAGTTAAGTAATTGTAGTGTTTACACACTGATACATGTATTATCATCACTATTGACATAAATGCTTTAAATTCGACTGTCGAGAACCCATAGATCGGTTGGTTCTACACGAGTTGGTCGGGAGTGTGACTTCAGTATTGACGAAATGCACGATAATACGTTATGGAGTCTCTATATAGTAATACAATATGTTATCAAGTACTCAATGATTTCATATAAGTTATATCAATGGATATTTCTGTATATACATAATGTCATGATGAGAAGTTTAGTCATAACAATTACGCATATGAATCACAATGTAACATCCTTAATGTGGAGTTTATGTTCATCTGTCTTTACATAAAAACCAGATGTTTGTTTTGTTTCAATTAAAGTTAGCATACATTGTGTACCTGCATATACAGTTTCTAACACATATCAAGACATTGTTAAGTTGCTAACATGGAACGCTTGAAAAATGATCTCGCTTAAGCGATGCAACTTTGTCACTTGAACACGCTTGCGATTATACAATGATGATGACGATGATGATGATTAAATTGTTAATGGCATATTCTAAATCAAATCTTCAAAAAAGGATTGCAACAATTTAAATAATGGTAAACTGTTGTCAAATATGAACAGGAGTATAACGTATTGTCAGACATTTACTCACCAAAAAGAAGAATCTCAATGTTGTCAGTACATTGTATCAGTCTGGTAGAGATCAGAATAATGGCGGAAATATTTTGTTTGATGCAACAAGACCAAACATAATATTCTATGACTTACTTCATGACATCATACGATAGTAACATCATACAATAATGACAACATAGCTCTACTATGGTGTCATTCTTCATTCTAGTGAGGTAGTATATTTCAACAAATTTAGAACAGTGTTGCACTAAAACTAAAAGTGATCATGATCACTTTAATTTGCGCAACACTACAGTGTTGCACTGAATATAACATATCAAGTGAGATAGAACTTAATGCCAACTGACCCTTTTGGACCCATATTTTTAGAAATATGTTGATTTGTTTCTTAATTATGTGTTTCTATTTTAACCAGTGACACACATGCAAAACTAACATTTTTGTAAAAAAAGGTGAGTTTTGCGCTGCACAGGCGATATGTTCAGTGCATTGTAGATTCAGTATAGTGCGTGCTAAGGAAAAATATTATTTTGGCATGCTCATATATTTTTTAAAGGTTATCTAAAATATCAAATATCGAGTAACAGAGAACTTAATTTGGTAGTTAAAATCGATAATACACTTTTAAAAAGACAATGCTTTTAGTCAAGCCAATGCATTTAACACCATTAGCGACATAATAGATTACTATATAAACGCCGAAAGCCAATTAAGCTTTCTTGGAACGCTTGATGTAGTGGCCGAACCCAGGCATTTCATTGGTTTCGGTAATATGCGGTAATAAACGCTCAGCTCAAGTCTAATTGCCTTCGACGAAGAAAGTAAGAACATAAAAGGCAGGGATTTATTTAGAAAATATGATGTCTATCGAGGTTTCCATTTTTACTATTTACCCAGGATATCGTTAAAGGCCCATGTACTTTGATCGACATTGTAAATTAACGGGCAACCTACATCACACACGTATGGTGTTTACATTAAATCATACCCTCAATACATAACTGACGTAATAAAGTTGATATATAGATGACGCAAATGCCTTGCAAACAATGTTTAAGGTACTGGTTGTCATGTCGTTAAACTAGAAATATGAGAATGACACTGTTTAGTCCTGATATATTTAGTATATTTGTTCCTGCTTTTATAAATCTAAGGAGCAATTCTGAAAAGATTGCGATATGTGTGGATTGTGAAAAAAAAACAATTAAATAGCACGTGCTCAAATCTTTATTATATTGTGTAACCAATTTTTCTATTCAACTGATTAGTATGTGTAATTTTTAAAATTGTGTCCACACACGTGTCAAAGCATTCAGCATGACTTTACTTATTTTTCTCCAGAAAATGCCGGCATAAATTTAAACACTCGCATACATATAAACATAACATGATGCGTGACGAATGTATTTGTCGTAGACAGAGTTAATAAAACTGACGTAGAATGATAATTCCTTCAAATAACATTGTATCGTAATTCGAGGAAAATAATTACATCAACTTAATGTTATTACAATGTAGCCACTGGATCCAAATATGAACAATAATTAATATAAAACCATTTGCCATGTTTATTGTTTATATAATCACTTTCTCCACATTTATTAAAGTGAAGGTCAATTACAATAAAACTAAACGATGATTGAAACAGCGGGTTTGTTAGATTAGGGAATCATTTCTGAAAAACCTATTTATTTAAACTTAGTCATAATTAAGGTATTATAACTCTTGCGCCTAATCAACTGTATTGTACACATATACGTCGAGTCTGGAACGTTTGGAATAATAACTTCACCGAAACAATCAATTTCAGGATTTCTCGAGATATATTTCTCATCATCATATTCTTATTCACCATCGTGTGAAGCTTAGTAGCTTTATCAACTTTTGTCGCTGTAATGTCCATGCTGGATCTGCTTCACGATTCCGTTTGAGTTACGCTTCTGAATAGGACATAAACTCTTGAATATCCAGATTGTGTGTCGTGCGATAAGTACACATTCATTGTTAGCAATAATACGTGTTCTCAAACATTTGGTTTACCTAAATTCCGACAACTTATATGCTACATTATCAACCGAAATATGGCAACAAATGATACTCGTTCAGAAAGTACAGTGCTAACATGTTAACATAACATATTTACTGGCGTATGTTCTGGGTCATCAATGTTATATATCCTTCTAAAAAAACATACTGAAAACATCCCAGTTTTAAAGAAACCAAATGAAACTCGAGTCGCAAAAGCAGGATCTTTATTTATGGCTATCATATCTAGCCCAGAATTAGTCACACAACTTGTATTTATTAATACAAATGTTTCCCTCTAAAAGACACATACTATAGCAAACAAAATGAACACTTTTTAATTGAATTAGCATTTAATAAATATGTGTGGATGCTAAGTGTTTGTAAGTTGGTCATGAATGAATATGACTATTGTACAGTACAATACAGTGAAAGTGTGTTTTATGATAAATATATTATCCACTTTCAGTATCAATTTTGCGATTTCCGAATGCTCTACAATGGCTTGTTAACATTAGTGTTAAAGAATAAATGATAAGTCAGCAGCAAGTGTATCGTTTTGTTGATAAATCCAAAAAACACAAACATGAGTGTTGTAACTAAATACAAACATTTGCATGAAAACTTTGTCAGTAGGGCAGTCCAAAGTGTTATCATCAAAGCTTGATCTTTTGATCACGAAAATAAAACAATTTACGAATGTAAGTTCAGTAGCGCTTTCTAGGAGGGTATCGGGATTTATATAGCATGAAGCTTCATAAAAACTGTTCTTAGAGGCACAATGTTGTTAAGGGTAACCACTCGTACACACATGTTCTTACATAAAGCCGAACGTTTTCAGACTTGAGAACTTGTCCATAAAAACATAACATTTTCATTTCGTGGCGGTATATTATTACGTTAAATACATCGGAATCAGAGTACGCCATTCGATTTATCAATACGAAGTAATTCATATATGTGTTGCTCAATATGTTGATAGCGCTTGTCCGCAATTTCAAAACGTGGTCTATAAATGCCAGCAAATCTGTTTCTTCCTTAAATGTTGCCGTCAGCTGTAAACATGTGTTAATGATACGTGTGCATGTTATAAAACGGATCTAGTATTATGCATGTGGATGTTGTTAACATGACAATAAGCAGCCAATATAGTTGTAAGCAGGGCATCACACAAGAGCCTACTTGTTAGTCTGACCAAGGCGTATAGAACACCATTTATAATGAAATAAAACATGCCTGAGCGAACGCATAAAACCAATTAAGACTTCTCGACAAGCGTTCAGTTTATAACCAAACCCGGGCCTCTGAATTGTGTGCGATAATAAACGTTCATTTGAAGTAAAATGGCCGTTTACAAAGAAAACACTTAAAGGATAACTTTATGTGGGCAATAAGATCTGTATAACCTTTACCATAGTAAATTGTAATAATTTAACCTAGTCGCGCTCGTGTGGTGTTGTCTTACCATTTATGTGTTTAATAGTACTACAGCTTCGTTCGTGAATTCATTTCATATTGTGTCCTACCTACAATTACACTTCGTGCACTTATTAGATTGCATGATGACCGTGTCGTTTGTTAAAAGCAATCCAATACTGCAGACATACACTCGGAAGTAACTAAGATAGTATACCAATAGGCAACAAAAAATCGACATATCAAGTAGAGTGAAATCCTTACATATGGGGGTGAAATTAATACTAGAACGAAGCGAGTCGCATTCTTACGAAAATTAAATACACTAACCGTATCATCTAATAGATCATGTATATGTAATGTATTTTCTAACGTGCTTTGTCCTTTGTTTTTCAACGATTTTGTCGAAGATTTAATGATCTGATACACTAATATAATACGCTCTCTTTGACGCAATACTTTCAGTCTTGCAGTCTAATGCGAATCCTTTTTAATATGTTGTTGTTTTTATTTCAGAATTATATTATCGACGCTTGTCAGCTTTGAACCTTCACTGTTAATAACTGTGTTTAATTGATTATCAACATATATATTAATTAGTTAATCAACATGGTTATAAATATGAAGGAACATAAAGTATCTTTAAGTTATATTTACTTTAGTATCATATATTCACTATTAATGTACAATATACATACATGTTATTTAGGTATATACTAACAATAATATCGGCATTTGCTTTAACATACAAGTGCTTATGCTTAATATTACTACCAGAAAATAAGTTTAACGACTATGACATAGATATTTTGTGAAGATTAAAAGTAATAGGGAAGATGATAGCTTAAATAGTAGGAGAGAAAGAAAATGCATAAATGTAAAAATCAATGTTTAATTAAAAAGGCAGGCTATGCGTGACTACATGAGGGGCACAACTCACAATTGTATGTGCGTGTAAATAACGCAAATGGTTTTGGTAGTTATAAGTATTGGTTTGCTAAATTGTGCACTTGTTAAATATGTTGATACATTTTATCTTTTTCAAATGCAATGTGGTTTTCTTATGTAATTGTCGTTCTTAGAGAAAATTTACAGTCTCGATATTTTTTTTCCAGCTTTAATTTGGTATCAATATGTAAGACCTTATAAGAATAATGCTATAGTTCATTACACGATTATTGGTGCCTCCTTTTTGAGAACCAAATGCAATATAAGTTATAAGTTATATTCAGATCAATTAGTATTTGTTGACTTTTTACAAACAAATCGAGCTCCTGCCATCTTACATATGTGTCTATAAGGCCGTTCTATGCTTATAAGGCCTTTTTTGCTATTTTATGTGTGCAACGTACATGAAACATGTATGCTGGTGTTGCAGTTTGAGTCGTTTGCCTACGCTGTACAGGCCTTTGATATCCAACATCTGAACCTGTATCATGAACACACTTTCAACCTAACACTATATAAGTAAGGTTAAGTACTTGAATTTTCAGTTTTGATTGATATTGTTTCTTGATCAAGTGTAAATTTGTATCAGTTAAAATATGATGTGGATGACGCCTATGATGAAAATACTACTCTTTCGAGTTAGTTTAACTGGTATTATTTTGTGTCAATCCACTGGTGTTGGGTAATATCATTTCCAGTTTATTTGTTTGGAGTGCACACAATTTAAGTCGACTACTGTCGACTTGCAAAACTAGCATGGTGATCTAGGACATTTGACGTGGTTAAACAACATCAGGACAGAATAACTACCACATCAAACATCACAGTTACATCATCACTGTATGTGTACATACATTGTATAACTGGTATAACTGTTTTAGCAAATCTTTGCATTCCACTGCTAGAGCATTAATTGCGTGTAATCTTTATTTCGGTACATCGATACAATTCATTATTACATTCGCAAGTTTTTTCTGAAACTGCGAAACTTGAATTTACAAAAAATGCAACATATATATTAATTATATCTTATTTAAAAACACAAGAATAATGTTTATGTAACATACAACTCTATTTAACTGTATAACGGTACAGAACTGAACATGTCCTTAGTATTGTGACGTGTATTAACTCAATGGTCTACAAAGGTCAACTGCATTTCTTAAAACATCATTAGCATACTATTTTACGGTATTGTGAACCAGTATGTGTAGGAACTAGTTCATATAACGAACTTTGTCTTTAACACGAATACACTTTGTTTTGTTTGAATAAGTATACATGCTAATGCAAGGTAAATACATAATAAATATTAATACTGATTTGCAGTACACTTTTTTTCAAACACGTGAAACATATAAACGTATCTATATAAAACATAACATTAAAGCTAAGGTGTATAAACCACAAGCTTTGTGTGAACGACTGGAACCTAATTTATTTGATCAGTTACAGAATAAAACATTCACTTGAATATATTTGAAAAAATATAACTCAAATATTAAGAGATACATTTTAATAAACAACCGCTAGACTTTTATTATAGGCAATCGTCACATTGACTTCACTCAAAGGCACTTCTAACGCAACACTTTACCATTCGTATTTGTAAAAAACCGCTCTAGATATAAACTCTTCATATAAATATAGTTTTCTTTGAGAACATGTTCTACAACATCGCATTAACATTATTTATCACGTGTCGGTGTTTTTTCCTCGTGCTGATGTAAGCGGCACCATTGATTTTCAGTAGCAGATTGATTTATGAAAATATTATCGAAAATACATAATTGTTCTTAAAGTTGATATACGAGCGCTCATTATTTTCCATAGTTGCATTTCTTTATAAACATGGCTACATAATACTATTAAACTAAACTTATAATTAGCCGCGTGCCATATAAATAACTCAATGTCATGCCGCGTTATTTACAATCGATAGGAAAACTAGTTTAACAACATTGACATTAAGATGACAATATTGTCCAATTGTTGTGTAACAGTTATAATATTGGGTTATTTGAATTAAGAATGATACACTTGCGATGCGAAATTTATTATATATCATGTTCGTTGCTTGCCATCGGTGTTTCAAAAACATCATGCATTCACAATGTACAGATGCAATTGTTAGACATATTAGAAATATTTTGGTAATCTATATGCATGCAGCTAAAACCCTATTTATGGCCAATAAACACATTTGAATTTGAACAACAATTCGGGTTTAAATCGCTAATGATTATAATGTTGATGCTGATGATACTGTTGTTTGGTTATTTAATGTTGGCTTTGAAATTATTTATCAACACGTGTTGTTTGATATTCAACGTTTCATCATACGTTCATGTCTTCGAATTAGGTTATGAGCATGTTAAAATACTCCACATAATTTGTATCAACATATTATGGAAATTGTGGAAAATGTATGTGTAGAAAAACATATATAGATTATAACAATATGTTTCTATTTAAGTTTGAATCGGGGGGGATAGACTTTGAATCTGAGATGATTATTGAGATGATTATTGGTATAATTACAAAGTATCAACTAACTAATGAAACGCTATAAAAAACGTCGAAAGGCAATTAAGTATTCTTGGAAAGCTCTATTTAACGACGGAACCAATGCTTTTTTATTGGCTGTGGTTATAAACGTCGAGATCAAGTTTAATTACCGTAGAACGAAAACAAAACACAAGAACTTAAGATGCATCACTTACTTTCTTTGCCAATTATAACATATGTTCTTATTGCAGTTCACTGAACTAGGCTCGAACTAGTTCATAAAGTATTTAATGCATAGTGTAAGGACTTTGTGTCTGAATTAATTGATAAATGTGTAAATTTTAATATAATGGGTCATATCCCCTTTTAAAAGAAATGTAGACTTTCGAAATGTACCCTGGCTAGACTTAAAACCGGTTTAATCCGAAATGATTTGCATTACTCGTTTCATATATAAACAAAGAGAAACAACAGATGACGTTACCCCTGCTGTTTTAATGTGTTTGTTTAGTTTTGTGGTGCATGTATAGGCAATATATAACCTGACTTAAATACAATAAAAACATTTCATGTCAGATAGTGCATAAGTACTAAATGATGAACGGTTTAAATCTATACTGGCTAAATATAACGGACAATAATCTAAACACTGCAACCACAAAATTATAGTTTCACCACCACATGATTAAGACATTCAAGCGTTGACTACAAACACATACAGTTTAAAGGATGCAAATGGCTGCGGTTGTTTTATAACATATGCACCATATGAACTTGAACGACGTTATACTCCTAATTATCAGCGAGAGACCATTCTTATCGTCATGCAACGTACTTTAATTGAAGTAATTGATATATGGAACAATAATAAACCACACAGGACACATCCAACCAATACAGTCCCAGTGAATGCATTGGAACAGACATTTCAAAGCACATAAATCAGGGTTGAAACAATTTGAGATCTCCCGATCCACACAACAAATTATGTCTAAATAAATTCAACCATTTAGCATCACACTCCCAGTAAAATCATCAATACATACAACTAATGAACTTCTATTTATTGTTGCGTATTCAGTTCAACGATGTGCCGTTCAAAAAGAAGCGAAAATGTTATTTGTAGAACTAATTATAAAAACACTAGTTGACGTTACCCCTGCTGTTTTAATGTGTGTGTTTAGTTTTGTGGCGCATGTAGAGGCAATCTATAACCTGACTTAAATAAAATAAAAAATATTTTATGTCGGCAATTGCATATGTACTAAATGATGAACGGTTTAAATCTATATTGGCTAAATATAACGGATCAAACAGAAAATCAATCGTTGACTACAAACTCTATACGTTAAATCGATGCAAAGGGCTGTGGTTCTGTTATAACATATGCACCATACGAACATGAACGAAGTTATACTCCTATTTAATCCGCGAGGGACCATTGTTATCGTCATGCAACGTCCTTTATTTAAAACAATTGATATATGAAACAATAACAAACAACACAGTATACTTAAAACAAATACACTCTCAGTGAATGTATTGGGGCTGACATTTCAAAGCAAATAAATCAGTGTTGAAACAACTTGAAATCACCCGATCCACACAGTGGGCCTAAAGTGTGTTTAAACCATAAATTATGTTTAAATACAATTAACCATACAGCATCACACTCCAAGTAAAATCCTCAATACAAAAATGCGTTTCAATTGTGTTGTTACACATTCATTTCAACGATGTGCCGTTTAAAAAAAAGCGAAAATGTTAGTTGAAAAACTAACTATTAAATAATATCAGTATGATTTATATATTTATGGCACACACGTGTTTGACATTAACATAAAATTAAACTCGAGTTACACTAGCCGGATACTTGTATGTGTCAATTATTTGTTATGCATGACTACTTTATATCTAGTAGGTTTCACGCGTATGTATTCTTTAGATAGCAGACAACAATTAAGGCCATACACGAGTCAAGCTGACTACAATTCAATCACTCAATAGTTTAAAGTCACCCGAGTAACAAAAACCTAGCTATATTCGAATCGACACATAATGTAAACAAGTGATATTTGTACCATACATTTTACTTTAACCACGCTTTCACAATACTCATATATATTTGGAAAAAACAAACATAATTACATTAATACAATTTATCCTGTTTCTTGTCACTGAACTTACAATTCCATATTCAGCGAGTTTCATTAAATTATTTACAAAACGTTTAATATAACATATGTTCATTACATGATTTTATTAATAATGGAAAAAATGAGCATGTTTTGGTCTAATCATTTAACTACAGGTATAATATATTAATCTTTCAAATGTGTACATCCATATTCTGCAAGACTCGGTACTTACATAAAAAAGCATGCAATGCGATTTTCTAGTTTTTGTTTGTTTGTTTTTTTTCGTATCGTTTTATATAATTTGTTCATACTACAGACGGCATTATTTATGTCTTACTATTATGGACATTTTAATATCAGTTTCGTTTCATTGCGGTTCAGATATCTATTATTGCAATCATTGGATTATGATGTTCGTGTTACTTAATACGATAATTCATTGTACGTAAGCCTTTACAATGTTTTTTTTTTTTTTAATTTTATGCATGTTTGTAAATGCAATTTAGCAACTGTAAATGATAACGTCCCATACGTTTTGTAGCGAACCCAATTAATATGATTGCGTTTCGTGGTTGCTATTGGACAGTCAACTTACGTAACTCTTGTTCCAAAGGTTCAACAATTGTATTCAACCAAACGTCCACATATTTGCACATGCATGCAAATTACAAATTTTAATATGTTTACACAATTCAAGAAATATTGTTACACGTGGGATGGGTTGTTTTGCTATTGAATCAATACCCAATATCAATGACCCATTATGTAGTTTAACTTAATTAATCAACATGTGGCGGTATTTGTGTATTTATCTGAACCAAAATACAATTTAAAGTATGTAAGACTTACAGAAGAGAACAACTAAACATAACAAAAACATGGTGCAATTTTATAAACTTTGTTACAAAAAAACAAGCAATAAACGTAACTACTGGTTACTCGTGATTTTACTTTAAAGAACAAGTATTTAAAAAAAATATACTCGGAAAGAAAATATAAATATTGGAAAGTAAGTTATAAGGCACATTTATTCAATTTGGGGTACAGGCGACGTACAAAAAGTGTTCATCTATTCATCAAACCATCTATTGTATTGTAAATCTTCGCTAGATACCTAAAAACCCTTTTGTCCGCGATGCCACGAAAAACACCTTTCCATCTAGAATAGACTTGTTTCCTAAAGCATTTAAACTCAGAGGCGTTCTTTCGTCTTGAAATTTCGAATTCGAGTTAGAAGCAAAAGTACGCGTAAAAAGATTTTAATAACAACAATGGTTTCTTTAATCGTTGACTATGTATTAACATTTAAGAATGAGATATTAAATGGTAGTGTTATTTTAAGACATTGTTAAGTACATTCTTCATACGGCATATTTGAATAGTATTCCATGTTCGATGTGTTTAATTTTAACGCTCATGTGATACACCTAGTTGTGTAAGTCGAACATATATTTAGATAGGCATATGTGTATTGCTTTACATAATACATGATTAATAATACCAATACATCTACATCGTTGAACCATGGTCTTGCTGAATTGTTTTATCGTCAATTATTGGAAATATTTGGTAGCTTTCTTACGGTCCATATTTAAATGTGACATTGGTCGCGTCAAGAAAAGTAATTGTCAGATACGAGAAGGCCGTATGCTTTAAAACATGCAACAAAAAAATCACTAACTTCGGCGGCCGACCTTTGTGGCATAGTTTAACTTAATACTAGTTCCGTCGCTCACGCGGGGAACACATACTTTTTTTAAAACTGCAAATTTGTCTCGGGCAAACATGTTTCGACGACTTTAACTAATATGCATCAAAATTGTCTCAGACGTGACAATAATATGCGGAAGGTACTATTGATTAAATATGTTGTAAACGTCCATGGTCTTTGGTCGTTTAATGAATTGTGCGTAATACGTATAGGCCGTTCAATTAACCATCAACGGGTTGGTACCTCTGGCTTAAACACACTTGAAACATAATGCACTGCATTGTTTATGGCGCTTGAAAAACATTTGTAGAATTATTCTCAATATTTAAAATGCAAAATGTTGAAGTGAATTATTTACCATTGCTTCAGCGAGCGTCAATATCAAAATACGTATGTTTAATGCACATACACATCTTAAAGGATCTTAATAGTCAACGTTTCCTTAAACATCGTGTATACTGAAAAGGCAAATATAATGTGTGGTTCATGTGTATATGTTTACCATAAAAAGAAACTTGATCACATACATTTTGTAAGCACTCTCAAGTTAAAACAATGATATTGATCTTTTTAATCATATATAGACAAAACAGTTTATAAAAAAAACATTGTTCAAATATGTGTTGTTTCATTTTCGGTGAATAGTGAATACAACATTAATACCAACTTTCCGAGAACCAATAATACCTTATGTATACGTCGACATATGATGAACGTGATTTTGGTCCCGAGTATGCAATACTAAGTATAAATGTACTCGTGTTTATACCAGTCCTCTAGATTATCTTTTTATGTGCTTTTCTGTGTTTAAACTTATTTTTAAATGCAATTTCAAGACAACCATGTTGCATACTAGGGACATTGGTGACTGCAATATAATGTTAATAACATTTATGTTATCTTAGAGGAATAATACGACGTATATTTATCAACACGTAAGGGCAATATTGTGTATGTATATGCATGTCTTAGTAATATTACTAAAACTGATATGTTTTCGAATAAAGGAATATATTAAGAAAATACATTTCAACATGTATACATGTTTGATTAATTTAATTTTCTTTTAAAGACGTGTTCATAAAATTGCCGTATGTGTGAACAAAGTAAGCAGGATCAGATGTGTTGTTTTTCGAATGGGGTACGCCTAGCCAATTATATATTAGTTATGTTTGTGTTCGTAGTTTAATTCTAAATTGATAACACGGTAATTTACATCGCTATTGGTAGATGCAAGGAATGTTACATATCTGTCGCATTAACGTTATACATAATCAATACTTATTGTGTATTGCTTTTATTTAGCTCATGAAGGTCGCTTTCATTAAAGTATAAGACACGGTGTGTGTTTATTTTCGTAGTAATACAAAATTATTTATTTATTTATTTATTTATTTTAGTTGTTTAATTCTGCAAATGACTGTTTGTACTCCGGGAAACGAGGCGGACTTTCAGAATTAAGTATCTCCTAGGGTATTTACTATTTCATTATAGTTAACGAACAAGAAATTCTAATATTCGCAATTGTACTGTTCTCCAGTGTTGGGGTGCTTATTTAGCAATGTCCATTATACTAAAATATACTTTATATTTCCGTGAACGTTTTGTTGTAGCGATACATATGGTTATATGCGAGTTTTTGTATCGTCGTATACGGACTTTAACAGTGGTTTGACAGTGGATCACACTTTGAATACATATAACAGTTCGGTTGTCGAATTGTGTAACCTTTGCACTAAAACGATACGAGCGCTTTGTTATTCAAAGATCATTACAACAAACACTATTGACGTAAACGAACAGTATTTAATGGATTAAATGATTGACTTGTTTATAATTACCAAGATTAATTAACTTTTATCCCAATAAATAAATCCAAATACACGTACTTTCATGTTCAATTAAAGGCGGATGATTTACGTCTGAGACAAATACGTTGAGATGTCACATGCACAGATAAAGGAATGCCGTTTAGTAACTACATGTGACAAATGAGGAAATGTATTTAGAAACAAATATTGAATTACAGGAATACAGAATGTATGTGATGTACAGACTGATATTCTTATACCTGGCTAAACCTATTGCTTGAGCATTTATTTCCGATTTAACAAATCTGATATCTTAGAATATTATTTATGGCATTCTTCAAACTACAAACACATAATTATGTATGTGAACACTTTTATCTTAATTCACAGTATAGTTGTTTAATTAAGTATATTTAATTAATGTATCAAACACCTTAATACATAATTTACTTTGTTATTTTTTAGACTATATAACATCTTAATACTGCTCGATTGGTCATTGTCGGCTCGGGTACTACTTACATGTACCCCGTGTACTCTTAAGTATACTTACATGTACCCCGCGTACGGTAAATATACTTTATCGTACCCGGACGATTTTAGACTGTACCCGAGCTATATTCCCGCCCAAAATCCGATGTCGTAGAACGCGCTACCGATTATCTTAAACAAACTTCTCTTTCAAAAAAATGCATCAACATGCTTTTTGAGTATGAGTTTCGATAATGTAGAGGCCATTTTACAGAAAATTGACATAAATGTGAATATAATACATTTAAAAAAATAGCCGACATTGACCGATTTGACGTTAAATTTTCCGGGTACGTTTTAGTATATTTACCGTACCCGGGATACATGTAAGTATACTTAAAAGTACCCGGGGTACATGTAATAAGTACCTGAGCCGACAATGACCAATCGAGCCTTAATACTGAGTACACGTTTCAAAACACGACATTATTGCATATGCATGTACCTTTGCGGATTATTATGTTGCGTTTCACTTATTAATTAGTTAACAGCTAAAAGAATAAATGCGTTGATGAATACAACCGCAAACTACTTATTGTGTTTGATTTATTAACTTACAATTTATAAAACACGTGTTATGTGATCACGTTCTTATTATGAACACAACTACGTCGAAACACTGAAAGTCTTAAAACGAAATACACCTAAGGTATAACTCCTCGCAATATAAACCATGAGCGAACACAACTAAAACATCTGAAATATGCTCCTTATTTTTTAATAATAAACGGCAATTTCATTCAAATCGGTATTATGCAAATACTAGTAAGTCAAAGAATACTCATTTATTTACGTTAATAAGGAGTAAAAACATACAAATCTTACCGAATGAGAAGGCATGTTGCACAAGCAGAACACTTATTTGATAATTCGTTTAAATATTCTGCGCCGGGTTGTATAGGGTTGCTTCTGAGTACCTGTTTTGGTAATAAATAAATAACATCATTCCGTGTATGGTGACAGTACTCGGTAAGTATTTAATGTACACACGATAAGCCAATCATATCGCTCTATTTAATTGTTCTTCCAAAACATTGGACTAGCACCTATATTCCGGTTTTGTTTCGTCACTGAACATCATATTTAAAAATGAATGTAACATCTTAGGGAACATTAACACGCACTTACTGACGACTCAATATGATTAATGATGTACACTTTGTTATCACAATACCTTAACACTTACCTTTAAATTCAATGAGTTCCGTGTGTTTCAATTGAAAAGTATGTATACATTGTAATTATTGTATTTATGAAACAGGTGATAGTGGTAAAATTTGACTGTATAAGTGTACATTTCGGGAAAAAAAATTGTAGTCAGTTAATTCAGCAAATCAATATGTATCATTGCATATAAAATAGTAAATTATACTACAATAACAAATAATTAAAATGATCACCAAGAGAATAGCTATTTAATGTAAAAAAACGCCATCGATTATTCAGCAATGTCCAGTCGGACCAATTCATGTGATTCTAAATTGTATAATAATTCTTACATTTGTTTTTGGTATATATTGTGCAATATGTACGCTTGAGTGATGAGCATATTGTAGACGAGTCTAAAATTAAATCTAGTCAGAGCACATTTGTATACATCGTTCAATATGTTGACGTATGCAACCCCTGACAATGCACAATTAATTAATGCAAGAAAATAAACCACCATGCATTATTTAAAGCGCATTCACTAAATAAATGCATGCAATTGGGTTATTTCGTAAGAACAGAATTGATTAATTTGACTAGACTACAAAGAAACAACGTATTTTCCTTTGTTCCATTTATTTGGTGACAGGCCAAGCATTTATCTTTTCCAAAAAACACACATATCACTTAAGAGAGAGACAGTTCATACCTCTACAATTTACGTATGATTCCATATATTTTTAAACGAATATGGGACGCCATTAATATACATTGATTTGATTGTATGTTTTTAATCCTTAACAAAGACCAACAAATATGTGTTAGTGTTGATTAGAAATTAATAAATGGAGCACATGTACATATTTTGAGAAATATGTAATCACTTTGTGTTTTATTTCTATAATATAATGTCGTAAAATAAGAAAACGAAAACAGCTTACTATTCGTAATTATTAAATTAAAGTAACTTAAGAAGTTAAGGAATATTTTAGTTCGTGTTAACAACATAAACCGAAACATGGTAATACAGTTTCGGACATAGTTTGTATTGGCTGATGGTTAAGTTTTGTTTTGATAGTTTTGTTTTGATAGAAAATATTGTAATATTCGGCATGCACAATAAATCGTTTGCTTGAAAAGTAAGATAAAAGTAATACACCCTATAACATTTCGTGAGACATAGTAAACACGCTGTACATGGTTTCACAACAACCACAAGAACAAGTTGTTAGAAGCGATGGATTTTAATATTACATAATGTACATAATGCAAGAGAAACCTGTGCCTTTGAGACGACTCCTCTATATATTTCTATATCATGTTCATTGCAAGTGTGCATATGGTTTAAAAACAACACCACTAACTGCTACGTCACACCAAATTTCTTAATTATATAAGTATGTCGTTGTATTATGTATCAACTATTCATGTCCAATTCATATTAACATTATCGATCAAAACATGATAACTATGCTGAACATTACATCATATTCGGGTAAATAAGTAATACGCATAAGGATTTGAAAGTTAAAAATAATTCGTATGCACCGATAATGCATGCATGATAACGATACATACGTATATGATTGTGTTGAAATGAATTTGGTCCCCTTTTATTTGTATAAACTCACTAAAGTTTACTTATACATTTGACAAATAATTCAATACATTACTAATTATTTTTCCCTCGTTGGTGAAGGTTTATAGTATACGGTCTAGATAATCACGTCAAACTATTAATGTTGACAAGAATTACAATCAAACAATTAAGTTGTGATACACCTCACGAATTCAACTAAGTGTGCATCCATCAGTGAACAACCGCATTATATCTTACAAAAGCACACGCTTATAGTTGCAACTGCAGTAACTATAATATTCACACCGCAATCCTTCGATGCAAAGTTACCTGAACGGTATTCAGTAAATGCAATATTGCATGTATTTTTTAAATGGGGTATTCTTCGTTTATGGGTTTGGTAGTATAGGCATTATGATATCAGGTTCATGTAATTGCAATTACGACATCGATTTTGGCATCGATTGCACGAGCTGCCGCTGATGTAAATGTTATTCAATATGATAATTTATAGCGATGTAATCATTCAAACATATGAGGTCTCGTGTGTTTGTTCCATATATATGTGTACATGCAATCGAGTAACAATTTATAATTTTGCCACAAATATATAGCCTTCTAGCAGAATAATACTTTTGTAATATGATGCAGTTAATAAATTATGTAACATATAGCGTTAACAAGTTTGACCATTATTCTTTATCGGCGTATACATATCATGTGATCGGACAAACAAACAACCTCGAAAACATAAGCAGCAATTCAAAGAATTAAAATATAACATAATAATTGCCATAGTGAGTATTACAACATACTTAAACTATGTTTGAACATACAAGGACAAGGAATACTAAATCGTACATCGAAGTAGTATTACATACGTACACACAATATATAGATATGCTGTTACATTTGGTTTTTACACAGAAATAGGGAATCACCGAACATTGTTATCACAAAGTAAATAATATGAACACATACCGTTGATTCATATGATACATATGAATCACGGTCACAGCACGCAGCCAAGCGCGGCAAATTGGACCAGAAATAGGACACATGTGGAGAGAACATGGGGATTAGACTTAGCATGTTAAATGTACAGGGACTTGTTGGAAAACGGCACAATAAACTACAGTCGGTAGAAATGAAAGAACTGTTTGCAAAAAATGACATTTTATTATTTACTGAAACATGGTCGAATAAACTGTTCAATTACTCTGTAGATGGGTTTCATTCATATATATTAAACAGAAGTGTTAAATTAAAAGGCTCCAAAAGAGATAGTGGGGAGGATAATTATCTTTATCTCTGATAAATTGAAAAACGATGTTGAATTTCTGAAAAATAACGATGATTGTTGTATTTGGATTAAATTAAAAGGCCATTGGTTTAAAAGCACGAGAGATATTTTACTATGTCTAGCATATAATGCGCCTCAAGGAAGTAGTAGAGAAATGTTTGTAAATGAAAGCATATTTGATTTAATTTTAAACGATATGATACAATTTCAAACTAATTTTAATAGCAATTGTGAGTTTATTGTTTGTGGTGATTTTAATTCAAGGATTGGTAGTAAACCTGATTATGTCGAAAATGATGAATTACACGTTTCGATTTATTACCAGATGATTATGTGGTAGATATTTTTTTACCGAGGATAAGTCAAGATAAAAATGTAAACGAGAATGGTTAATGTTTACTCGATTTTTGTAAAATGTCTGGTTTAAAAGTGTTAAATGGTAGGGTAGGGAAAGATAGTCAAATAGGAAAGTTTACTTGTGTAACGAGTCGAGGATCGAGTTTTATTGATCTGGTTATGTGTACGCCGTTGTTATTTTCAGGAATTGATCAGTTTGAAGTACTTGATCCTAATTTATTATCTGACCACTGTGTAGTACAATTTCACATGACTTCAGTTATAAATGATTGTTGTTTTAATGACAGTGTTATAAATGAGTGCGATAAAGTACCGCACGTATTCAAATGGGATAGTGACAAAAAGGATATTTATATACAATCTTTTAATAATGATAGAACTACTCAATCTTTGATTAATATATGTAATGATATCGATCTTACAAATAGTTCGGCGTCATTAGATAACTGTTTAGAAATGTTTTGTTCTGTAATTGATGATGTTTGTTCACCTTTATTCAAGAAAACCATAAACACTCAAGTTAGAGGTAAACATCGCGAGCATAACAATAATCGATGGTTTAATGACGAGTGTCAAAGGGCAAAATCTGAATTCTATAATAGCTTGAACATTTATAGAACGGATAGGTCGGATGAAAATAGAATTTTGATGGTTAAATCCCGGAGCAACTATAAATGTTTAGTTAGAAAAAATAAATACAACTATGATTCAGAGCAGACAAAGATTTTAGAACATAATCGATTATTAGATGCAAAAAGATACTGGAATTTATTAAAGGGATCGGTAAAGCCATGCAAGTCAGATAAATTAAAGACTGATGATTTTTTTCGATATTTTAAATCCATTAATGATCCAGACACACATTTTTATCAGCCAGATGAAGACATTCTTTATTTTAATGAAAGATACATTAATGAGGAATTTCAGGTAATGTTTGATGATTTAAATATTGAAATATCACAATACGAAATTAAAAAGGCATGCACATCTTTAAAAAATGGAAAATCTGCTGGTCCTGATTACGTTTTAAATGAGTTTCTTAAACACGGTGTTACAAATGAACACTTTCTGAGGGTATTATATTTATTTTTTAATAAAATGTTTGATAAAGGTTATTTTCCAGAGACTTGGAGCGAAGGATTTATTGTTCCGCTGCATAAGAATGGGGATTTAGACGACCCGAGTAATTATAGAGGGATAACACTGTTAAGTACGATAGGCAAATTATTTAGTAAAATAATTAATAGTCGATTGAACATATGGGGGGAAAAATATAATGTGTACATAGAGGCTCAAGCCGGATACCGAAAAGGTATGGGAACTGTTGACAATATTTTTGTACTGCAGGGTATTATAACGCATATTTTGAATCAAAATAAAAAACTGTACACAGCATTTGTTGATTTTACGAAGGCATTTGACTTTATAGTTAGAGATATCATATGGTATAAATTGATAAAATTAGGAGTTCGTGGCAAAATTTTGAATATAGTAACATCGATGTACAATGTTGTTAAATCGAAAATAAAATTTAATAATGAAATCAGTAATGATTCGTTTACATGCTATTTGGGAGTAAGACAAGGTGAATCTTTATCGCCATTTTTGTTTTCGATGTATTTAAATGATATTGAGGAACATTTTATGCTTAATAAGTTTGAAGGAGTTAATCTTGGTATGTTAAAAGTGTTTTTATTGTTATACGCTGATGATATTGTATTATTTGCAGAATCGGAAACGGGACTGCAAAAGGGTTTAGATTTATTAGAGCAGTATTGTACTAAATGGAAGCTATGTGTAAATGTGAATAAAACAAAAATACTGATTTTTAAAAAAGGCGGACAAAATAGACGAAATTTAAATTTTTATTACAAAGGAAACACTGTAGAAATAGTGAACAGTTTTACATATCTAGGTATAGTATTTACCACTGGGGGCTCTTTTTCATTAACATATGACGCACTCTCAGGACAGGCTCTTAAAGCAATATACAAGCTGAAATCAAATTTAGTTAAATACCCAGATATATCTGTTAATCATAGACTTGAGCTTTTTAATAAACTTATTGAACCTATTTTAAGCTATAGTTGTGAAGTATGGGGGTTAAACAATAGTGTTCAGATTGAAAGAATACATTTACGATACTGTAAACAAGTGTTAGGTGTTAGGCTTCAAACACAAAATAATTTCGTTTATGGAGAACTGGGACGAGTACCGTTAATAAATAAACGTATGATTTGTGTTTTAAAGTACTGGTTTAAAATATTACAATCTGATGATGTCAAGTACATAAAAATTGTTTATGATATGTTATTACATGATCATAATATATACCCAGAAAAAAAATCTTGGGTTAAATCTCTCAAGGATTTATTAGACAGATTAGGATTTAGCGAAGTATGGTTTTTTCAAGGAGTAGGAGATATTAATATATTTTTATCCATAGCTAAGCAACGAATATCTGATATGTTTTTGCAAACCTGGTCAAGTGAAATGGAAAACACGACCAGAGGTAGAAGTTATAGCCTTTACAGTATATTTAAGTTTCAACCATATTTAAATGTAGTAAATATTTCAAAATTTAGAATTGCGTTAACTCGTTTTAGAGTATCTGCTCACAGACTTGAAGTGGAATCAGGGAGATGGCACAAGCCGGAAAAAATACTTTTTGAAAACAGAAAATGCAAACACTGTAACGTCCTCGAAGACGAATTTCATTTTTTACTTGAATGTCCATTGTTTACTTATTTACGTAAGAAGTATATACATAAATATTATCGAAAGAACACAATCATGATCAAGTTTATTGAGCTCTTACAGACTGACAATGAAAAAAGGGTACGAAACCTATCAATTTTTGTTTTTTAAGCTTTTAAATTGAGAGCTGATTTATATTATCAATAGTTTCTCTCCATTTATTTTCATCTATTTATCTACTTTGTATAAACAAAAACAAGTAATACGATAAAGTGTATCGAATTTGTTGTATAAATATTTTGATCTAGGTTTTGTTAAAATTCTGCACGTCATTGACCATCTGTGAATATATTGTGTTGTAATATGTGTGTACTCATGGGCTTAAAGCCTAATGTATGTTGAAATAAACTAAAACTAAACTACATAATTAAGAAACGAACTAAATATTTAAAATGTTACTGGAGCGTAGAGCCTAGAGAATTCGATGAATTCTATGCATTCTACATAATGATTTCATAGTGCTTTATCGCCCAATGACTTATAACAGTCTGCTGCCATATCGTTGCGTAATACATCAGATGATGATTACAATAAAAAGGGGAGTCTTGCCGATGTTATAAAACGATGGGGCAGTAAACTGTTTTTTTTCTGTTAATCATACCGCATGCTCAAAGAAAAAATACAATTAAAGCGCTACGACTCTGCAATTGTAGGCGCGAATGTTGTTTTTTTCTGACGTTTAAAGTGTCATCGTGACGTCATGAGCATTTTAGCTTAATATTTGTAAGTTACGATTTAATGTGCTGTTGTTGTTGTTTTGTTTATAAAATGTACTACATATTGATATTAAATTGTTTGGCTTGTAAAATATTATGCATTCCTAAAATGAAAACTTTTAAGAGCAGCGTAATATGTCGTACCTACTTTCATTAAAGGACATAAATGCCTACTTATCTGATATAACAAATAATATCAGGCACTTCTGTATCAGGCATAGACATCAGAGCAGTGGAATGCTATATATGCAGATAAGTCAATTATTTTTCCTTCATGTTGTATATTGCCAATGTACCTATTTGTTTTAGAAATTTCTGTTGTATCGTTTTATATTTGTTAATAAGTTAAAGGTTAAGGTTTATATTTTTCAAGTCGACTGTGTGTGCAGTTATGCAATTTGTAATTGTTGAATAACAATTTTACATTAAATGTGTAGATTTGAGTAAGACTCTGTGAAAACCGAATAAAATGACAAAATGTTCTAATTTTACTCTTTTATATATTCATACATAACTTTGTTGAAACGTGTTGTAAACGATTAAACAATTAAACCTTTATTACGGGAAATTTGTTTTAAAAACATAAAGTACATATTGGTCGAAGGCAATAAATGAATATACTAGATAATAATAATATGTGGGAGAAGTACACATCGTACTTTTTTAAAGTACACTCACTTCACACTAACGTTTTGGTACTTTGGACTGAGTGTATAAATGTATCCCGCCGAAAGTAATTTTACCTTATATACGTATAATATATAAATGTCTCAAATTAACTGGTGTGATAATATAAATGAACAAAACGCCGTATATAAGCAAACCAATGCTCTTGCAAACGAACATCGATGATCCGAAGTGATGATGAATAATGAAGAACTTCCAGCTCATCGAATGGGGCGGCGGTAGAATCACAAGCATCTGTTAGTTCAAAGAAGCAGTTATTAATGCCATTTTAAACAAAACTATTTACGTAATGTGTATTCTTTCAGCTTTGCTTAGACTTTTTTTAAATTATGCCATTAGGAACGCCAATATAAGCATACATACATACATGCATGAAGGCGATATACAACAAAAATAACGGTCAGCCCGAAAACATATCTTGCCAAAATTGAAAAAAAAAACAAACAGGAAAATAACTAAACAATGCAAACTGTCAAATACGCTTTGTCTTATCCCAATTAAAATCGTGACAAAATAATGTTCACTGCGTTATTTAATAGCGACATCGTTTATTCTATGACATCAATACATTCTATAACACATCGACAGCCGCTACGATTGATGATGCAACATATGGAGAGGGGGGATGGGCCTGGGGGAGGGCAAGCATATGTTTTTACCAGAGGGATTAGTTTTAACGTTTATTAAAATATAACTATTATTTCAGTTCGGCCGCGTTGTCGAAATTGGTCATGTTCTGTTAAGGCGGTGGTGGAATATTTTTATTTATCCCACTTTTACAGCGATTTCGGTTGATTTTAGCCCCGTTGATTACATTTCTGCTATAATACACGGCACGAAATGACGTCATATTTTCGACAAAATGACGTTATATATCAAGCGAAAATAACAAGTGAAACTTATTTTGTTTAAATAAAAAGGTTTACTGAATAAAAAGTGGGATAAATAGAATAATAGGTAAGTATTGATTATAGATCAGGTTTATCATGCTCGGCACGAAAACGAAAAAGCACTCGCCAAGCTCGTGCTTTTTGTTTTCCAAGCCTCGCATGATAAACCTGATCTATAATCAACACTAACATATTATTCTCAATGACCGCTTTACGTTTTCGCTTAAATGATGGCGATACAACTCAGGTTGAAAACTATCCGCGAAACCTACATAAGAAAATTCTCACCCAGTTCAGTTTCTACGTTTCTTTTTTTTTCAAACACTCACAAAATATGTTTAAAAAGGTTTGGTGAGTCTAAAATCAAACAAATTTATGACAAAGTAATATTTAATTAGCTCAAATGTGACGTCGAGTTTTAAACAGCCTGGCCCATTTATATGTACAAGTTTTCTTATAGAACAGGCACATTTAATGCAAAAGCAAACACAACACCAACAAATATAGCAAGACGGTTTAAATCATTCATGTGTCGATTATATAAAAGACATTTTAATATATGCATTCTACCAGTCTTAAGTGCGAATTTAATTCCGGTAATTCTTCCGTTAGATCTAACGGATTAATTTCGCCAAGTTTCGCTTTGCGTTTAAATATTCATGAATGCACTATGAATGCATACGGGATATCTCGTTCACGATCGGTTACCAACGTGTTCTATCTATACAATCACTGCATTATATACATAAACATTTTAACCGTCATTAATTGCGGTTAGATGTGTTGTTAGGTATATGTTGTACAGTTCGTTGCCTTAGCGTAAACATGGGTAAGACAGCCTGACGATACAATGCTCAACTATGTTCATCAGTGCTAGAAGTTTCAGTAGGTAATCCGAAATATTAAAACACACTGGAACTCCTCACTGTCCATGAACTTAATCTTTAAAAAGAAAAGGCATTACCCAATGCAATATGAGTCTTACACGGACACTTATATATAAAGTGAGGATGCATAAAAGTATCGACTGAGACAACCCTAGAAAGATGTACTAAAATGGACATACACATTTTGTATTTCGAAAACTCTTTTCATCGAAGCAGTATTTGTAATTCGACATTTAAACGCAAGTAAATGGCTTGCAAAGATAAAGCGTTGGTGTTAGCTCGTCTTAAATAAATATAACATAAACCTACAATACGAAATAATGCGACATTTTGTTTCTCTTGCCTTTTTTTTATCTTTGAACATATCCTTGTTTACATGTGTAAAATGAAAGGCGATCGCGTAAACACACAATTTAGGTGTTGTGTCATAAGATATAAATGATAACCACATAACTGCTTATTACAGTATTTAAATATTAAAATACTATAATTGCCGTTTTGGGCGAACATTATTGACTAAGATTGATTCAAACAATGTATAATGTAAAGCATTAATATGAACGCATTCGTGTGCAAAACAGGTGACTCAAGCATGTCCTATCAATAACGATAATCATGGTTATGGTTTCAATATTAAATATAACATATACACACCACATACATACAGGTAGATAATACATTGTATTACCTATGCAATAACGCTATTGCCAATTAATTTTAAAAGGTGTTGCTGCAGTGTAGTTGATTTTTTTTAAATCTAATACATTTTGTTCAAAATGTATAGTCAAGTAAAACATACAAATACTATATGAAAAATGAAATCAAAATATGAAATAACGTATGAGAATGTCTGTTGCACTATCCAAAACAATACGTGTATAATTGGTTTATTATCTGGTATGCATCTGTTGTGGTTATGCAATTCTAGTTATTATGATATCAAGTTCATGTCTTTGCGATTGGCACATTGATTATCGCATCAATTACATCAACTGCTTCTGACGTTAATATAACTCAATACTTAAATTTATTGTGATTGAATCATTAAACAAATTGGCTTCCGTGTTAATGCTTCATTAATCTATGTAAATGCCATCGAGCTTATATTGATGATCGTGTATTCCACCTGAAAATAAATTTTGCAAAACGATGCAATTATTATATTATTTAATCCATTATGCAATCAATGTCGACCAAAATCAATTTAAATATGTGTACATTTCTTTAAACCGAAAAAGCTGTAAATATAAACACAGCTACTGGTCCCTTTATATGCGCGTTTGTAATGTACGTAAACACAACATAAACGTGCGTATTACAGTGTAGGTTATTAATGAGCCCCATGACAGTTATTAAAACATGTTTGATACTTCAAATCTGATATTTCCGTTTTGATGTCATTTAGCATGACCTTAAATTGAAGTTAACAATGTGTAAGCCATCTGTTAATGGCAAACGCATTAATGTGCAAAACCGCGTGTGTTCAGACAATTTGCTACTTTGAGAGTAGTTTTTAAAAAAAGCAAATTGTAACGGATTACCATTCAACTGTATTTTAAGAGTACCTTTTAATTCACGGAAAAATGTTCACCTAGCTTATTATACACCAAACCGCCTTAGTGGTTTATATTATTTGATATAAGAGTATCTGCTTGCTTTAATACGCTTAAATCAAACGTGTTCAATATTGTTTTATAATAACAATTAGTTAAACCAAACGAATTACAAAACACATCATTGTAGCAGCACTAATTGTTTCGGAAGGTTTATAGTCATATTTAAAGAGTGTGTGATTATGTTGAACATTTTTATATTGTCAGAACGAGAGGTTTTTTTAATGTCGAGACCAAGGATGTATGTATACGGCTTCTACTTAAAAGCGACATTTAATAGAATAACCCCTTGAAATCTTAATAGATTACCAGTTGACGATTAGGATTCCGCACACCAAAATACATCTGTCATTTTGTTTGAAAGGTTTCTGTGAGGTTCGATCTTACAGTACATTGACTTGCGTTTTATTATGATTTCAATCCTACAAAAGTTTCCGTCAATACACAATTTCTAAATTGTACATCTTCGTCATTATAAACTTTGTGTCTTATCAGCGGTGCCCGGCATGTTGGCGTTGGATTTGTAGATAGACGATGGGTAAATGTGATTTAAAATCATCATCATAAACAACTCTAATAAGCTGGAACAATATTACCAAATGTATCACACATTTTGTAATATACACGTGGCACGTATAATTGCTTAACTAACATATCATTCGATTTATCGAACACCCACCATGAATTCTTATGTACAAAACCACAATAGTATTCCGCTCGGAAATGTATTTAAAGTGCATGCCATGTTATGTATGTGTTGTTCGTTTATGTTCTGTAAATTGTTGTTAATTAAATTCACATGCTACATTTAAGTTAGTTTGTATGCCTTTAAAAAAAGTATATTAATGAAAAATAAAAAAATAGTATTTAAGATTTTCAGAGATTCAGCAATTAATGTGTTAATTTCTTTCAGACAAGTCATATAATTACAAATGTTAACAATAACACAATCAACAATACTAATATATAGTAACACTCTTTAATAACAATAATCTGGAAAATATATTTATGTTGGAAGCAAGATCGGTAACTGTTAACATGCTAATGGTGATTCTTCGACATACACTAAGCGTAACAATGTACACGGTCTTTTAACAGTACAGTCTGTCCATCAAGTTAAGAAACAATAGTAGGTATTAATACATGTGCTTAGCATAATCACAACCGAAGCATCGAAATTATACTGAAATGGATTCTAAGTAATATCCGGTATAACTCACACGTACTTACTGACAGTACGCTTCGGCGCGGAAATCAGCATGCTATCTATTCAAAGGTTTTCGTGTAGGTAAATCGTTGTACTCGAAAATAATCATCCGTATTGTGTTAAACATGCATGACAGCTGATCTAAATATAGCATATAAAGGTTCATGTTTCTAAGCCTAAACAAACACCTGTTTATCAAATCCATACCAACTTTCAAGATGTTACACGTCGAGTTGTAAAGGTGTGTTATTGACCTAGGCAAGCGTGTTAGAGTTTATTTCTGAGGTCAATAAACAAGAAGCAAAATAGCGAACGTGTGTGTTAAACGTTTATCTCACGGTACGTTAGGCAGGATTGCTTCATGTCTCTACACTTGACTACTTTCTCACAAACATGTCATTACATAAATACAATTTGCTTTTAATTAACAGTTTTCAGTTACTGCAGTTGACATATAATTAAAGTTTAACGTTAATAATAATGTTATACATTGTCTCATCTTTTGTCAAACTCAAATTAAAGTGTTCTCACTGAAAAACTTCAGTATTTATATAAAAAAATACGGTTGGTATTTGCAACGCAGTTTTTGATAATTTCAGGGCATTTGCTTGTGGTTGAGGTGTGTTTTGTTAATACGAATTGTTTTTGGAGGTTTTCATTATCAGACATACAAAAAACCACATTGCATTGCGACATTCATTAGCATAACCTTTTCCAGAATCGTTGCGTTTTCATTGTTTTTCTTCTCTTGTCATAATGCGTATAACAATTATATTGCAGCATTTTATATTTAGCAACCTTAGTTTTCTTTTGGTAATGCGAATTTCATACGTAAACAATTTCACAGAAACCATTAGACTAGAACGGCACGTTTAGATATGTCAGTATTTGATATGCTCGTTAACAGTAACATCGCTTAACACATATCACTTGTACTCTTTTAGACGGAAAACAATACAAATGCCGAATGCTTTATAATACAAATAAGTCGTAGTATTAGGTGTCAAACTTGCTTTTATTAAATGTCAAAAAGTGCTTCACATCATCTGTATGTTGAACAATATTATCATATTCTGATTAATAAGTATTACGCAGATATAAGCAAACTATATATCGGTTTGTACCACTACTTAAATTATAATACACTGTACGGATGTGTGTTTAAGGTATTTATATACACAAAACAACAAACACTTATTTTATTTTATTTTTGTATTAAGTGTTTATTAAATATGGATCATATGACATTGTACTCACATTGAGTACAAAATAAAATACACATTGACAATAAAATACGTATACCGAAAGCATGAAAAAAAAACATCTATGCAAATGCAACACAACAACTTTCAATTATCGTGTCTCACCTTTGTAAATGCACTGAAGGAACTAATGACTATCGTGTCGCAAAAAAATGGGTTATTTTAAGTTGCACCATGTGGTGTATTCAAACAGAGTAATACAACCGACCACAATAACATGAACAAAAAATAAACAGTATGGTAACACTCTACGAGCGTATAAAAGATATATTAAAAAATCAGTTTCAAGACCACGTATAAATAAGCCAAGCACCAGTCATATCGAATATAATATCAACATTATAATTTAGTTTTTTATATTCAATTTTCACATATACTTATGCCTGTGCTTCGACACAACAACGTAGAGAATGTGTGTTCGAGTTTGTCTCAAAGCCAGGAATGTAAACACAGAACTGCAGTGAGTCATGTGATACGTTTCCTGACGAAACAAATGTTTGATCAAATTGTAAATAGAGCCTAAATAGTTTGAGGCGTTAAAGGGACTGTTAACCACGAATGACGAAAAAAGAAAAGTTCTAAAATACCGTATTTTAATCACACTATTCCGATAGTGCACCCTGGTGCAGTGGTACAAACAAATGCAATTAATGTAACTACACCTATCTTACATTTAATAGTATTTGTACTGTCTTTTAGAGTATAGAAAATAAATGGTTTTATGTATAACAAAACGGTATCGTTAGTTACAGGTAATGTCGGTATGCCATATTGAGCGATTGCTTGTTTATTTGGAATTGGTTATTACATGCTTAAACATTCGAGAAACCCGTGTTTATAAAACATAAAATATCAGAAATAAAAGTTATATATAGTATTAAGTTTGTATGTTGTATCTAAGTCAAAATCAGTGGCATATGGAATCAATTCTTTGAATGCAAACGACATGTCGAGTATGTCAATCAATTTGTAATTTCGCATTTTTCTTTCGCCAAATGACTAAGGCATGGTTAAATCTATAACGGCATTATTCGTAGTTTAATATTAAACGAGATCATTAGCGGTCGACTATGTTTTCACATATATAACTCAATAAACTATATCAGAAGGGATATTCTAGTTGTTATCCACTAATGTTATAACAGAACACACAGCTATAACACAAGTTATAAGTTTTAAGTTAATAAAATACACATAAATATGGCTAAAGCATACAGGATATTAGACTCTCAAATTAGCGATGTATCTACAGAACATTACCCAACGGTGTTATAGGTGTGAAAATGAATATACATATGTTTCTTTTGACATAACATAAAATAGCGCGTGTGCGTACAGTCTCTGTAAACTGAAATAAGACAACATAACGTCTTAAGGCGTGGAAGATTTGCAGAACAGAACAGAACAGAACTTTTATTTTCACAAAAGTATATAACATATACAATAAGGGCAATATAACAAAGTACAATTTTTATAACAATATTGTGACTTCCGATAATTGAGCAACAACAGCACATATTATACATCGAGAGTGGGGGTATTCAGAATGAGCATATATAAAGATATTGACTACGAGAATGTAGGAAAAAGTAACACCAATTATCATACATAGTGAGCATTGCATGTGAATGAAATAACGGTTCGTAATTATGAAGCCTAATATGTCGAGGATTCTAATATGATTAGTGATTTTTAACCTTAATTGTGCGGGGTTGTCTTGTGCACACGTCACTTGACTTTGCACGCGCTGTTTTCATTAATGTGCTTGCATTTACGTATTGGGTATGAAATACGAAACACACACACACTACAACATGTTGGTATGAGCATCAACTTGAGCACAAGTAAGAATACCTGAATATTTGAAATGCGAATCGTACTAGTTGCACTTGTTATATCATTGTATCGACTAATTGTCGTTACATGTAGTCTAATTTGGAAACGTTGGGTCAGGCAGCTTCACGGAAGATATAACCACACATTTTAAAGTATGCATGTTGTCAAAATATTGTGCTCATCCCATCCGATTACTTTGCAATAGTGCATGTATTGTACTTCACTAGTGTCAAACTATTGAATATTCAGACATTCTATATAACATTATTACACAAAAAGTCCGTGTAAAGGCTAAATTACGACCCAAAAGAACAATACATGACTAAATATAGATAACTTATCTATGGCAGGTGGTTGAATACACACTTCATGTATGTTGTATTGGTGAATGGTTGTTCTGTTTTTGTTTTGAACTTAGGTTGAAGGCAATGCCGATGAAGATAGTTTAAATAATTCGTAGTGTTTTATAAAAATCAGGTACATCATGATCCGCACAACGATATAAATATACTTGCCTATTGGTATCGGTTTAAAATCGGTCGATAGGAGTTTCCTAAATGTGAACACAATTTAATTAATAATACCAGTAAAAGATCATTACATAATCTTACATACCGTTCCTAGGTCACATTCATGTTTAAGTTCAAGATTGACAAAATGCAGTTTTGACAATATATACGTGCTTAATAGATATATAGCGTGGCATTGTTTTGGAAAAGCTCTTTCAAATACTTATCTTTCACGAATAAGGTACACATAAGTCAAACGGATATGTCTTTTTTAGCAGGTTGTTTAAAAAAATGATATTTTGTCATAAGACTAAATGAAGTTTCAGAATCAAGAGTAGATTTATTTTATGTAATTTGATAGGCGTTGTGCCATACCATATTGCTTCCCAATCTGACCAGATTAAAATCACTATTCGGTTACTAAACACATATAATCGGAACATCAAGAGATTTAGCTGCTGGGAAGTCAGCTTTCTTATATCCAAGTATGTCAATATGGATCGGAATGCCAACAAAAAGAGGACGGCTTTTTTTTATCAAAAAATACATTTTTAAATGCGTTGTTAAATAAGAATGTTATAAAATTTGCGATGCTTGTTTTCGATGTGAACATTTGCGGTCTATGCTAACGTATGGTAATTATGAAAAAAAGCACAATTCAAAGTAAGTATCGCGCATGTGTATGATTGATTTAAAACATATTATTGGTACAGGCCTTCATTTCCAAACTGTCAATATATGCATAACTTCACAGTGGTTGAATTGTATTGTCATAACTTGACAAGTTGATGCCACAAAATGACTGGCTAGGAAACATACGCAAGAGTATTGTATGCAACCTTTACCTGTATCAAACGTCATACTTTGCAGTGGTCGAATGGCTTTAATAGACAATTTAGCTTTAAAACAAACTCTTCTGGTTCAAACACAGTAACAAAATTAGAGGTAAGTCTATTTGATATAATATAATATATAAACATATTTATCAATATCGATGCATGAATGTAAGATCTGATCTACATCATGCTTGAAATTTATGACAAGCAGCTATACAGCAACATCTACAAGGTCGTAAACAAAACATATGGTGTATTATAAAGAAATATAAATAAAGAACACAATTGTTATGAATCACGAAACGAACTTAAATCGAGTGCGCACACACTAGGGATGAAAGCTATTAAATCTCGTTTAGTCTAACGCGCAATAATACCTCTTCTGTATTCGCTTTCTATGGATGCATCTTGAGCACGCATTGAAAACACTGCTTTCATATATATTAAATAAATTTGTAAATGTTCTGCCCGATACACCCATTAGGTTATCAAGAAATCACAGACACTTGTAGATGTTATAAATTAGGCAATCACCACCGTAAAATTATTCATACTTAGACAGTTGAAAAACATACTATATCACATGACCTGTCAGTCAAAATATCGCTAACAAGAATCCCAAATCCGTTGAGAAGCAAGTTTATGGCAGATAATTACTGGAGAAAACTAAGCCAGTGCAAGCTTGTCGAAAGGGTATCGTTCGTAACGAGATCCTAAAAAGACTAGTATTGCGTAAAAGAGTTTTCTGGTCTGAAACGGAAGGCTTATCTCTAACGCCACAACATTAGTTTAACAAATGGCGAGACCCCAGCGCACTCTAATATCAACAAATCATGTCCTGCGAGGTGATAATTTCTAGGAAATGGAATAATTCATGGACATTATCGTATAGCCTTGCAATTCATTATTTTTAGTTATACGGATATATCAACAGAAAAATGCGTGCGTGTTGTAAGACAAGCAAAATGTAGTATTTAAACATTGGAATAGTGTTGTTCGTCGTGTTGTGTATATGAAAGGATTAAAAAAGCACAACAGGTTAACTCAATATGTAATGAATTTAATGTCTTTAAAACACAAACACACAATGACATCGTTGTTATAATATCATAGATTGTCCTAGCACATGGTTTCATAATAATAATCATCATTGAAATCAACAGCCGCGAAAGGAATTACCGTAACGTCACTCACAAAACATGTGAAATCGCAACAATACAACTTCTTGACTGACTTTGTTAGCATCATATGTGCCGTTGCAGATATGCGGGTATGTCGCTCAGGCAAAATACCATATTGAATGATCCGTTTGACCAAGAATCCTGACCGTTTATCAAAAAAACGATATTGCTACTGAAGAGGGCTTAACGTCAAATTCTGCTCACATGCTGCAATAATAGTTGTCACGGTAAAATACCGTACGTTAAGGTTATATTACTTAAGAAAGATAAGTAATACACAAGACAAAGAGTTATTTGTGAAGTACTACTCCTATCTCTTAATTTGAATATAGAAAAATGACATTCAATATCTTAACACACACTATCTACTCCAAATTACATTTTTCGGCATATTTAAGCCCGGAAACCAATTTATTATTTAAATATATGCATGGTTAAATCTATATTGTTATTATACAAATATTTCGTCATTCGTGAGTTGTTAGAAACTTAAATAGGTCAAAATCAGGATTTGTATTGTGTAAGCGATTTTGCACGCTTAACTTTTATTGCATGTTCTTTATTTAAATGTTTGCGCAGTTTTCAAAACAAGTTTCATTATACCCGCAGCACGTGTCGACTTATTCTCCACCAGAATTACCTCTTATAAATTTTCGTTGATCTGACAATTCTATATGAACGGCAGAAACGTATTTTTCGTTGTTGAACGTTTTAGTAAAATATAATTATTGTCCTCTGTACAAAATGTTTAAAGGATTTGATTGAAAGATGTTGTTTTAACAAATACCGGGAATCCCTGTAGTATTAGTAATTGCTTGCTGAAAATCCATGGAGTCGGCTTATATGACAAGCTGATTACTGTTGCAATCATGTAAACATTACTTAAAAGATCCAACAATTATTCCAGCCATTTAGCATTCAGTTGGCTGGAATTGAGCATACATATTCTTTTTAAAAAGCAATCATTTTGATGTTTGTCCTCGATATCTCCACATAAATTCATAATATCCATCCTGCTTAGTGCTTGTCTTGCAGGATATAAGATCCTCTCGTCGGACCGTCGTTTTGTTTTCGATTCAATCATAGTGTGCAATTGTTTTTATGATTATATGTGCATTAAACACACATGCCTATGCGTATTTTGCTTGTTATGTGCACACCTTGAGTTCATGTCCAAATTAAATCAAATTAATATTTATTTATTGTCGGTATGATATACAAACATTATAAAACATAAGCTATGAATACCTTTTGACCGACTTGAAGTCCGCGCGCATGGTTTACGATAAGTCTTCGTGGTTGTTTGTATTTGGAGTTAGATAATTATAAACTAATTTGTAAGTGCTAAGCTAATAGCATCGATGGCTTAACCAAGCCTATGTGTCCTAAAATGTATCTTGCGAACCAACATCACATTGTTTACAAACGTCAGATGGGTTCCACATACATGCTATGTGGTTGGTATTATTCTAATCGTCGATTAAAAACCATGAGTGTTCAATAAGAGGATTGCAAACTAGTCGAGCGCAACACCAGAAATATAGGTGAACAAAACCTCGTACTATACGTGCAACACAAGTATTACATCACACAAAACAAAAGTGTGCGCTTCGATCAAAATATCTTCATTTCAAGATTAAAACAATTTAGTAACGAATAACACAGTGGTGTAAAGACACGGTTTTCAATTATATGTAGCCTACGATCACTTTAATAGAAACTTATTGATAAATGGCCTAAACTTGGATCGGTTTTGGGCTGATATTACACTGGGTCTCGAGAAAATAATTGTGACAACGGTGTCATAAGAACAATATGTGAACATGCATATATATACTTATTAAGATTCGGAATTATTTTTGATGAATGTTAATAAGAGTATATTGTGTCTATTTGTGACGTGTAATTTTAGAGTAATATTGTTCTGGTTATGGTAAATCAGCGACTTGTGGATCAATTCGATTAACATTTTACTTTGTTCACATCCCATGGTTTTACGAAATTAGCTTGTTTAATTGTGAATTTATTACACATGTACGTGGCGCGTTCGAAGTGCCGTTTGGTGTACATAATTCTGACAAGATCCGGGATTGAAAGGCATACCAAACCTCACAAACTATAATTGCAGACAAAAATACAGGACACAATAACCCATAAACTTCCCGCACGAATAATTTTCAATAAGTGCAATGTTCTATATTTATGACTTTTTAATAATACGTCTCAAGTCATATAAATAACTCAATGTCATGCCGAGTTGCGTACTTTCTATATAAAACAAGTTAAGTGGCATTGAGATAATGATTGATATTTTTTCCAATAACTGTATTATGAATATTGGAGTATTTGAATTATTCAGATTTAATTTAGGAAGCCAAATTAGTTATATGAAATGTTCGTTGCATGTTGTCGATGTACTAAAACAAATCATGCGTTCATATATTTCAGGTGCAATTGTTTGAAATATTATAAATATGCATGCATGTGTTTCTGCTACAAAATTTGCATTAAGACATATGCTAATAATGTGTATGCGTTTGCAAAATAATAATTTTAGTGTCGCCGCATTTTGGTATATACAATTGATCGTGTTCAAGACGGTCTTAACTAGTAATTCAACACATTAAGAATGTTAGAGATAAACTACAACATTTATCTTAGCGTTATATAACTCTTACTATGTTATGCTGGGTTAGGTTATACTCTTAAGGAAATGGATAGCATCGGAATTTGAATTACGACGATAGTTCCTTGCAAAAGTATTGAATATTATTTTAGATATAACGCATTTTTCCGTATGTTGAAAAATATATGTTATTTACGGTAACGAATAAAGAGAAACGTGTTTTTTTGTTTAATTTAGTTTTTCGCTATATAAATATACACATTACATAATTAAATAATGATTGAACCAAACTAAATAATTAATCCGTCTTAAAGCACGGAACTATTTATATACATGTATATACATTGTCTAGGTCTGTTTCCATCTGCCTAAATCTCAAATAAATATCACTGAAATTCGTGTTATGACGTTTACAATACAGACCACCACCAATTTTAATCCCAACGTTCGGTTTAATAAAACATTTTGTCGCCGTCTTCAAAATATTTAAAACCTTTGCTATAACTATATCCGCCGTTGTATGTGTCACTTTTGACTACGGCAATATATATACTACGTGTGTAACTGAATATAATGTTCGTCTATTTCAAACGAGTTCGTTGAGGGATGGTGGTTTAAGTCATGTTTTTGACAACAAGGCATTATCGTGGCATCGTTATCGATCGCTATAACGGTGCGCTCATGCCTTATTGACTCACTGACAACAACACAATATATAACAAGCCTGTGTTTTCGAAAAGAAATTTCTGTATTGATTGCAATTTAAGATTGTCAATCATTTGTCAACATCTTATTCGTCGTAAGCGTAAGCGTATCTAGATAATCAAGGTATTTTATGTGATATCTTTGTATTTTAGGCATTTCTTTGTCTTAATTAACTTGTATTTTAAGTAAGTATTTGTATTGTATTAATCTAAGGTATAACTCTATGAAAACTGCGTCATGTATGATTTTCAGAAACGATGTCATGTACTGAAAGCTTTCATGTACACTGCATAGGAACTATAATGAAGTTGGTCAAATATATTGCGAATGAACTAATTACCAATTATTGTTTAAACCGCTAATGACCAACTGATACATGAAACAGGAATATGTCAATCATAGATATAAAGATAAGGAGATGAAATTGTGGCTGAGGCATATATGTGTACTCAAAAGTGTCCAATGACATCGATTTAAGTATATGATATCATTATAAATAATATTGTGACATTATCTGACAAAAAATACACGTGAAATATGTTTGTGTTATTTTTCACGTACTATATAGATATATCTAGATATATCGAACACCTTATAATATTCATAACACGTATATATTATAAGTGTATCAAGAATTTTGGTAAAATATGAACTTTTAATATCGGATAGTTTTAATATTTTACGACTACATTTTCGGAATATATTAAAAACTGGGTTCAAATATATATACACCTCATGCATGTTACATTTGCATTTCAACAAAAAGTCATGAACGATTAAAAAATAAACACATTTTAATAATTGTATCTTTTGACTGCAAATTGATTTTTACCATTGACTTATAAAAGAGTATCGGGTGGTTACACTTATATTTTCCTGATATTGTTTCTGGATTAAGCCTTACTTATCATTGTGAATGAAGTGAAACACTATAGGAACATTTAAAAAAATGCTTTTATTCGGAAATAATTCTAAGTATGTCAATGTTACCATTAACGACTTAGTCTTCAAACCACAAATTAAACACAGCCAATAATCAGGCGCCTAACCTTTTAGAAGCAACCTCCAATGACATAATGTCGCGAAATAATTGCTTTTTCCGGCTATCAAGCGTGATCGAGTAATATGTTCATGTGATTCTCAAACTCGATGAACTCGAAAACCACCGCAACGCCTTAAATGTGATTGTCGATGCCTCATTTGTTTCCGTTTACATAACCGTGCTACGTCTGTGTGATCCCACTACATGGGAGGTATTTGGCCAAGCGATGTATACATTTACATAACCGTGCTACGTCTGTATGATCCCACTACATGGGAGGTATTTGGCCAAGCGATGTATACATTTCAGGTCATCCACATGGTCGGCTAAATGTTGTGTTTGATGAATGGTCCAGATGGACAATATTGTCTCTCCGGTATGTTATTGTTTACGGAATAATACATATAATGTCAAATAACTCGACTGGAAAAAGAACGAGAAACCATTCGAACATTCACATCTGAACATACCCTGATGGGTATAAGTTAAGTTTATTTCATCGAAGTGTCAGACGTTTGTACTGTTGAGTGGTTTTATTAAAACGATACTGCTCAAGTATTGCACGTATAATTACGTGTTTGAATAATCGAGAATGTATTGAACGACGACAAAACATTACTGTACATGATTTATTATGCCACAAAGTATGCCTATGGTATAATTGTTAATGTGGCGAAAAAACTAACCCTTTAATTCAAGTGGTAGGTGCAGATATAATTGTAAGTTCACTGATATGGACTATTTAAACAGTTTTACATGTGAAATCGCTTGAAAGTCCATGCAATTGTTTAGTATAACGCGTAAAATATATCAGCATTTCAAACCGTATCGGGGTGTATAACATTCCAACAATAAGGCATATACAATATGCAGAGATGGGTAAACGAAAATTGAAAACCCGAAGTATAATAATATGGTACATAGTAAAATTACATGACGTTTAAGTAAGGCAATTTGATATAACTTTAGATCGAACATAATGATCGATATAATTTGTACCTGCCAATATATTAACAAAGCAAAGTATTACGTGTTATTTAATACTTACACGTAGTATATAAAGTATCTGTATGTGCGTCTAAGGAAAACAAAACAGCAAAACAATAAACACTTCTATCAAAGTTGGTTTAAATCGTTGCAGCTTGTATAGATGAATTTCTAATTCAGCACGGATGCTGCAGGTATTTTTAACTTCTGCACACAACTAATATGATGTGAAATAAACGAATTTTAGAGAGCATACTACCGCTTAAATAAATATCAAACAATCCTGACAGAACAATTGGTGTGCTTTATTTATATTTTGCCAATCAATTAAAATGTATGCTAAAAAAAGGAATAAAACAGTAATTGTACGAGGAATAGATAATTGATTGTGCACAATAAACATTATTGGAATCAGTATAATATCTTGGAAATTGAAAGCATTTAAATTGAATTTTGAAAATTAGTTTAAATGCAGATGTAATTGCTATTGCTTCTTAAAACATTGATTATATGTGTAAATGAATTAATATAAACTAATGTAGCATCGTCGTGTATATGTGTTGATATGTGATGTGCGAACGATGTGTACTTGTATAGTTTCATTGTGAATTAAAATGTGAAAAACACACTTTATAGCGTGACATTGCATATAATATATTTTACTATTAAACATTGTTTATATTATCAAAGCACGTAATAAATTGCACGAGTGACAAAGAGTATTTAAGATTGTATTTTAACTCTCATTACAGCTTTATGACATAAAAAGAGGAAATGAGTATTGCAGTGTATACGTTTAGTAACACAAGACAACTTATACACGAAAAGCTAATTATTCTTTCGAATGTTAAAAAATATTTATTTTCTTATCTTTTTTGTATAAATTTATTATTGACACTTTTCGAACTCGGTGAAGGACTTCAAAACATTGACGGTTCACTTAACAAATGAAAAAATAAATGGTTGGCATTAACTGATGAATATCACATCTGTATCTTGAAACATTTGCAGTACATTTGTCGTATATGTTTATGCGTGCAAATAGTGTGCATTTTATTGTAATTCATTTTTGATTAATCATTAAGTTTGGAAATGCAATTCTTGCCATTTTAATTTGTTAATTGACAGTTTAATACGTTTGCATAATAGAGAGATTAGATAATGTGCATTAAACCAGATTATATTTATTTTGTGAAAGGATACGGAATTGAATTGCGTATAGATAAAGTATCAATAATGCTAGGAAAACACTGCATTTCAGAACTTGTCTTCGAATTATCTACTTTATTTATGCGATCGAGTAATTGACTTTATATGACATTTATTTCCGAGATACTAGTAAATAAGATCGTGTCTTGTGTTACTGCGTATTGTTAGGTGTTTATAATTAAGTGTAAGGTTTCTTCGTCCGGGAGATTGGCGCTCAATGGACTAGATTATAAAATTCTATGTATCGTTTATATCTGTACAGGACGGGTGTTCCGTTTTGCTCTGTTGTAAATTACAAGATATTCACAACCAGATAAGAAACCCATTAGCAAATTGATATTGTGGTCGCTTACTGCCGTCATTTATTTATTTATGTTCACTTGCCATGGTTACTTTTTGGTTTTTTATTAGCATTGTTCCATATGTAGATAAGTATTCCGTTATTTTCCGAAATAAGTTGAAATAAATTCCGTATCCTTTTTAGTTTTCTAGACTGCAAAGGTAAAACGTATTTATATCGTGGTTCAGGATTCCAATAGTATGCCAATATCGGGCGCATGTAGGAATTCCGATATATAATTTGTATATTGGTCCGATATTCCAGAATTAAAGAGTGCTTTAGCGAATGCTGGCTATATTTGCCCTATATTCGAATATTTGAAAATATTCACTTGAATATAATCAGAAAAAAAAAACTCATAAATAATGTCGTTTTGAAAAATAGAACGGACTTGCCGTGTTAATTCATTTTAATCTATACAATATTTTAGTTTGTATCATATTAAAAAGCAATTTTCATTCGTCTAACGCCGCGGGATAATTTTGTTTATCGGAAAGTATACATTCAAAGTCAGTTAAAAAAGCGTGCATGCAATCATAGTTAACTTTAAACACACAATTGTAAACCAAGCTGGATATCTTTAGGACAACTACCCAATTTGCTCATGGTTATTGATTGTAAAGCGTTATACCTTAATTGTATTTGTGTGTCGTTTTTTTTTTGTTTTTTTTTGTGTGTTTGTTTTTATGTGAATGATCTGTAATGGAGAGGTTTATCGTTTAAGTACACAGTTTGGCGCCTGGTTAGGTCAATACTATCTGACCAAGTTACCCAATAACAATAACCTTGCTTGAAAAGAAAAATGTCCATTCGGAATTCTGAAATTAACAGCAGTGAGTAAATTCTATAAGCTTCACATTCAGTCAGACCTTTGGACATTATATCCAATACATATTTTTCCTAAATTAGAGTACATCATTGATATTATAACCAAACTGTTTTACTAAATCTTCTGAAAGTATGCCACTGAAGAGGATATTGAAAGCAATTCCTCAAGGCTGCAACGAAAATACAACTGCAACAGGTAATAAAAGACTGGCTCCATGGTACTAAAGATATGGCTGCGGGAAAAAAGCGTTCAAACCTGATTTCTGCAGTGATTGTATCTGATTCTGAAAATAGAGATTATACTTTATCGACACTACTAGTTCGGTATTTTATATACATTTCTTTCTTTCAAGCTGTTAATTATGTGTGTTTACTATGTATAATTTGATAAAAATTGGAAACCAAAATAAAAAAATAATTTAGTACTTTTTTTCAGAAGTCCATTTATGCAAGACTTCTGGTGTCATGTTTTTAAAAAACAAATTCAGATTGTTTAAACCTGTTTTATATATTTAAAAAAATCTACGAAAAATAATTAAACATTGGTTTCCAATTATATTTATATGAATAAGAGTCTTGTTTTGTTTCAATTTTAATAAGAAGAGAAAGCTAGTAAAGGAAATGTACATTTCATTCCTGTCGAAATTCTACATCCCATGGTGTCAAACTTGAATAGGGCTAGGACATTCTCTTAGTTAAACAAACAAATTAATTTTTAATTTTTCCTACGTCTATGATTTCACTGTGTAGGTCATGTGTGTATGTGTTCTTGGAAAGTATGTATACTTTGACTGATATAATATACACTGCATTCTATGTGTTTGTATTTAGACAATAACATACGTCAGATTTGGGTCAGACGTCTTTTATCGGCCCGCTGCCGATAAAACGGCCCGATGATCGTTATAAGGCTAGGGCCAATAAGAGACGACCGTCCGGTCGAGCTCTGATAAATTTTATCGTTTATGATACATATCATCCTTTTGTATCCCTCACAAAATTTTGCAACGAAACCAGCTTTTCGTACTTTTATTTTCATTCAACTAATTACGCATTTTATAACGTATCTCATGTGACGTTTTTTTATGTGACGAAACACGCCAGTTTTGGCTCTAGATTTTCGGGACAACAATTCTAAACTTTCGCTGTTTTTGTTGTAGTTTTTTGTTCAGAATAATATTAGAAAAACAACTTTAATAAATAAGAATCAAACAAATTCAAAATATATTCCGGTGTGTTCATAACTGATTAAAATAAATGGATGAAAGAACAGAAAAACAGAAATGGAAGTTTATATTGTTGAATTTGATTTTGGTTAAAGCATTGGATTAAAGTTATTCTTGTCGTGTTTTAACTATTGTTTGATGACTCAAGCTCAAGCTCAAGCTAAACAATAGCCATCTATCAAATTAACTTTGCAGTTTAAGTTGTGTTATTTCAATTTCCAATATTTACATTATTTCAATTGTGTGTCAATTTAATAATTGTTGTTCTCGAAATGTTTCGTTGATTTGTGGCTTAATTGTACCTATTAATTTTGACTAAGAATGAGTGTTGACGCCATTTTTGTTTAGTTTACGTCGCGCTATCGGATGCTTTAAGATAAAGAAACATCGGTCCGGGACAAATATGATATTGAGTTGGTGGATACAAATAACGGCCCGCGTGTGAAGTTAATGTGTTTCTATTTTTAATAAGAATATTTATTATATAAACAATATCTACTACTATGTTGGCCGAACTTCCCGAAACGATATCAAATTGAACTTGTGTTGCAAAGTGAAACGATATCGGATCAATATATAACTTATAACTAAATACTTCTATCAACAATATATCGTTACATTTTGCAGAACCTTTAGTGGCATAATATCGTTTCGGGATGTTCGCTTCATGTAGTGGTCGATATTGGCCTTATTTGCATCACATAGCATGATAGCTAAGTTTTGCGTTTGCAAACAATTATTAGGACTGATACGCTGTGAAAATATTTAAAAAAAAAATCATCAACATACCTGTAGCAGAGAAAACCAGACACATACGATTAAATAATAACAGGAAAGAATGGAGATGTATGCCATCCATGTAAACGTTTTAAACTTCTAATCGTTTGGCGGTTCACACTCGGTTAATTAATATGTTATGGGTAACGCCTTTAAAATATGCTTTTACACAACAAGATCAGTATTCAATACGAGGAATGCTTTTAATACAAACAAAGATAAAACACTCACATACAGATTTCTCTAAAAGTATTTGCACATACATTCCAATAATTTCAATTAGAAGTTCATATGTGTACGTGACTCGTTCGTGATTTTGACTATATTTGTCAAATATGATATGCGAAAATCACCGTATTTATTTCCAATATCGTAAACTCACAATGCAATGCCGTGACCATAATGTGCTAGTTTTATTTTGAAATATTAATATATTCGTGACATTATACGATGTCATGTCTTTCTCCGGGAAACGTTACGTTTCGACCGCAAGTAACCGTGGGTTATCAACTGAACGTGCTAATTATTGAATCTCTATTACTCGATATATAATACTTCACAAAACAGTAAATCCCAAAACATGTGTATATTTGTTTCCTGTCGATTCATAACATTACAGTATGGAAATTGATTGAAAACGTTTTTTCAGAAATATGGAAAAGATAAATAAGTCAAGCTTAAGTTGAACTAGTTTGGTATTACATATCTGCATTGATTTTATAGTATTATAAGGAAATTATTTATCATGAAACACATTATTGAAAAATATAATAATATATGCTTTTCTAAACACTTACATATCAATGATAGAGGGATCGATTTATAAAAAATGTTATGTTATAAGTCTTTTTCCATAAATAATTGACAGCTTCGCCGCAAAATAAATTTAATGAATGACCGTTCAGTATATCGAACGATACATAGATCCATTGTCATATGTTTGCAAATTCGTAAGTGGGTTTCAGTCTACCTGTGTAATGTTTCATTTAACTTTCAAAAATATGATATACATATTATTTATTCCATGTAAACATATGTTTTATTTGTTCGTTGTGTTGATGTGTCTGTTATCATTAATATGTGTTTACTAGTTTTATATGGCAAAACAATACTTATCAATCAGGCAGTTTTTATTCACGTGTTATAAGTCTTAATGAATAAATATCTCAAATAAATCACTGCTATGATGTCAGATTTACAGTTATTATCTTATACGTGTTTACCAATATCATTCAATTCCATGATGCTGAATACTGAACATCAATCATAATTTAACTCTCTCGCATCGATTATGAAAAACGTGTAATTCCGTCAACAACAGTACATTTAAAAAAAATGTCCAGACAAGTGATACTTGGTAAAAAATCAGTATAAAAGAAAGGAGCGTGAGCATGATTATATTTTAATAATTCCATGAAGAGCTTGACATTAACCGATAAAAAGAGTTGGCCCTATTTCAGATATTTAAAGCATATTAAACGCCAGTGTCAGAAATAATAGTATACCTGTAACTTTATTGTATGCATGTTTGGACTTTCCACGGTTAACTAAAACGACTTGGGATGCCGATTCAGGGATTATGTTTTTCGTCTCGAAGGTCATTATGTTATATTCATTGTTAATAGAAAATCATTGCAAAAAATTCATCTAATTTTAGAGCATGTTTGGGAAGCCCCTTTGAAACGCAACCGGAAAGCGTATCAAAGCTGTAATCAACCTAAACTTAACCTGCCAATTCGAAATAACTGGCGCAGTGACCTAAAAAGATTGTATTGCTCAACCAAATTTATTAATAATTGTCAAAGCATATATTTACGAGTCGTTCCTTTACTTTCCATTATTTCAGAATCGAAACAAAAAACAGCTTGATTGTGTAACTCCCTTAACATAAATATATTTTATATAAATCCTCACTTAAAAGTATCTTTATTTATATTCTTCTATCTAACAAGTGCATGTCTGTAAAATACGATAAGGCTATCTAGAGTATACGGACAAAGTTTGTGTTCTTAAATTTATTGACTATACAGTGATTGATACGAATGACGAAAATGTCAATACTATCTATTCAGATAATGAGATGCCATTTTTTTTTAAGTGTTGTCATAAATTTAAGTTCATACTTATTTTCTTAAAGATGCACATGATAAAGGTAGATAATGTCGTTCAAAACTATGCTTTGATTTTATACTAAAGTGACATTCTTCAACAATTATTATTTTGTTTGATTTGCCATGATTGTGGTACCTGGTTGATTCTGACAATATTGTGTGGTGTTGTATAACCTTTTCCGTTTTTTTTTTAAACCATTTGTCAGTGTTGTCGCATGAAGCATTTGAAAGAGAAAGACAAGACGCTATGTCAATTTATGAAGAAATATTAAGAGAAGTGTTCAGTTCTAAGTGGTTTGTATTTGCTATATTTTTGATATAGAATGGAGAACGGTTTCAATGCATGGTTTTCTATGTATTGCTGTATTTGGTTTGAGTATGTAGACTACTAATAGCATATGATCCCGCGATTATTTCGGATGGTAGCAAATTATATAATGCAATTTATCTACGATACCTTTTCCTACTTTATCAGAGAAATAATTTTGTATATGATTTAGCTAAAAGGACCCAAGAGTGATGTACAGAGGTCGTGAATAGATAGCTGAAACCTTTCAGTTCCAAAAATTGGTAAAAATCCATTGTGTTGTATATATGAATGATATATGGACTTTGTGATATGACTAGGTCACAATGTCAACTGTCGTATCAGTATGTTGCTGTATGCCTTTAGATTTTGATTTTACTTGTTTCTGTGTGTGATTTAAAAGGAATGACCACTATAATTGAATTAATATTATTAAAAATAGTTTGTGTAATGTTTTTATATAAAGTTTTTTATATATCAAATGCCCAGTTCATTTATAACGTTGATTACGATGAAATGTAATACATTTCAACACTTAAATGTTATAAGGGGTAAGATATACTTCACTATATCCCATTTATATATGGCTTTAGACAACAGCTGGCACTGGACACAGGTTAAACGATAAAGATCAAAGTTATAAGGTAATCCCTGAACCAGTGAACCATGGAAATCTCACTGTAAGTAAATACTATTTGTTTTAATTTCAAACCGCTGGCATGTTTCTTTGCGCAAGATATGTGTCTTTCCATGTAAAATTGTTGATCTGATGAATGTATGTGTTTTTGTTTTCGTTGAAATGAGACTTATAGTCTTTAGCTATCCGTGAAATACCGATCGACTGTAGTACTCGTTTCAAAGCAAACTCTTTGGATTTGATTTCATTTAACATTAATATTGTAGTCCACGTTAAATATAGAATAATGCAATGACCATAAACATACATTATGTATCCGCGTGCATGATTTATTTAGCTGCAAAGTGTTGAAAATGGGTTATGTATATTTAAATAATTGTTTGCTGTTGAGTACTCTGAAATATGGTGCATTATATCAATCAATCAATTAGAGAACCATACATTAGTTGATTTCATAACGACTCAAGCTAAAACGGCCGTCTTTAGTCCCATAGCAAGGCAATTTGAATTCAGTTTGTTGATTACATTATAGTATGACTTATGATGTTTTTCACTCCAGTAATTATGTTGATGCGGAAGCAAAGAATGGAACTCAGTAAGATAAATTCGCTGCACGGCTTCTTATAGAACTCGCAGGGTGTTATACAGGGTAATAACTTTATATTGTGATCGAACAACACTCTCGCCCGATATTAATTTACTATTCTTGTGTTACACCGTAAGGGGTCAGTAAAAAGCCGTGTTACTTAAAGTGTCAGAGCTATATAGCCTTTACAATCTGAATCGTTTGTTTTTTTACTTTTCCGTGTAAGTATGAACTTCGATGTTAACCTTGTTCTCGAAAAACTCTCTTGTATATGTTAATATGTGTATCATGTTATTTGTTTAAACAATCATGGTTGAGTTATATATTAGACAAGCCTGATCGCTACAGAAGGACTGTCGACATACATATATGGCCTTAACCTTACCAAGTTCTTGTGTGCCACACACCGATTTATATTGGTAAACATATGTGCATTTTTATTTTAAAATCCGTCAATTCAAAGATCAGACAAACCCTACTTTACCAGTAAAGTGCTGCATTTTTTACTTGAATTTCACCGTATGACATGACCTTAAAGGAATCCATGTTGTTCTCACGCGTGAAACGTCCCCTCGCCATTTACATTTGTTTCCAAATTATTTCAAAATCATTAAGTGATTGGGTTGTTACAGCCCCAAGACGTTTCGAGACAGAACGACGTATGCACAGACCGACAGACTCACAGAGCGATTGCTTTATAGCCCAACTCCAATTGCCAGGTTGTTGTGTAATTAGAATGGATTACTTTTGACCGAAAATGTGTTTTTATTAAATATTCACATTCTTGTTGTTTTGTAGACAAACTTTTTTTTTGCAGCATAGTCAAATAATTTCATCATATAAAAAGGCATTCCATAGTCAATTCATGTTTCATTAATCTGAAGTAAATGTGCTTATGTCATTGTAATGTACATTTTTTTTCACATTAATGACAATATTCGCCATAAAACATATTTAAACAAACAAAGCGATGCCGTTCGCATATGTATAACCGTTAAAGTTTAAGATAGGACAATGTCTCAATGGAATCGCCCGAACATTCAACAATAAAGATACGAATAAACAAGTGGAAATAAAAAAAGATATGTACTATCATAAATTAGTTTTTTTTTGTTTATGAAATGTATAAGAACACAAATTACAGCATCGATACCACCACCCGTATATTGTATACAAAAACATAGACAATTGATTGTCATTTACAAAATATAATTGATCATTATTGCCAATTGTCAGGAAAAATCATTCGAATAAATTAAGGGGTGTTGCGGCAGTTTATTTAACCGAGGATATATTTATGGCAACACCGATGCTATTATCACAACCCAATAGTTTTGTTATCAGAATCATCACACATTTATGACCGAGTAGGTTCATAATAGGTACTCAGTGGTTCGATCCCAGGTGCGGTTAACTTGTTTTTTCTTTTATTTCACTCTTGTTTTTTTCCTGGAGCTCTTTAGTCCTGTTGTTTACATTAATCAATTTAAAGCATTTAATCACAAACTTCAAAACATGCGGAAAACTGTCAACAAGTCCCTGTTATGGATGATTAAGGTCGAGTTTGATACTGTATGGTCTTATGTTTGTGATTAAATATTGTATTAGTGTTGTGTTTTAGTATGCCGTTGTGATCCCAATTAAGATTGTAAACAATCTATAATGTTTATGCATATTTCTAACAGTCTATGTACCGGTACTTGGGTTTTGCCTAATTGCTGTATTTTAGGAAATTTGACGGTAGGGATAGTTAAACAAAAAAAACTCTGTTAAAAGGGCGGTGACCCCCCTTATTTATTTTTGTTTAATGATAACAATACGTAGATAAACATATTTGAGCAGTTTCGTAAAAAGTTATTAGATAGAACTTTTTTAAATTTCATTTTTGTGTTAAAATAGTAAAAAAAATACTTTTTTTTGGGTGACATAAAAATTATAAAAATTAAAATTTCTTAAAATTTAACTTGTGTTCTCCATTTTTTGGTAGTTTGTGGTTTAATTAAATGGTATATGATATATATTAGCTTATATTATATCAATAGGTTGCCAATTTCATAGGTTATTAATCATTTTTATGCAATTAGAGATTTTCAGTTTTAATGAAAAAGTACATGTTATACAATGGTGAATAAAATCAAAACAAGGCCGGTGACCCTATGTTTTTATTTTATTTTTCATACAGTATTTGTATGTAGTACTTGAATAAAAAAATTGAGCAAAAGTTATTAGATGGAAAAAAAAAATCAGCAAAACTGCAGCAACACCCCTTAAGCGTTATGTATGTAAGACATTTATTTCATTGTAGCATAACAATAATTTACAATACCAACCTTAAACAGTTTTGGACAGTCAAAAACATGTCAGTGGACTTCTTCTAAGTACAGAAGTAGAAAAAAACTACAGTAACCTATGAGGCCTTTATGACAGAGCATATTAAACGGTAATAAATCACCAAGAACAATTAGGCTGACTACAACAAATCAAAACGTGACATAAAGCGATCAGCATTCAAACATTACCATCACGCTTAGCAACAACCAGGTTACAAGACGTATCTCCTGTCTTGGACTATCCGTGAACCTGATGGCCATTTAGTTCCATATAAAATTTCATATTTCATAATTTGACTCTATGGATTGCCAATTTATAAGCATATCTAAAACGTTCGCTGATTGATTGCTTTATCGTTCAAACACCCGTTGATTAAACTCAAATTAGGAGGGTTGCAAATGTGTCATGAAAATCCTAGTGACCGTTGTGTTTGCAGTATAACGTTTTCTTCAGGATTGTGTTGAATGTTGCGGGAACAAAGTTTAACAATTTTAAACAAACTTTATAATATTGTGCAACGATATGTAAAACAATGCAACATTAAAAATGCATTGAAAGGTTTATCCAATTGATTGGCCTTTTTTTAAAAATCATTTTGTATTTGTTCCAATAATTTTTTATTCGTGGAAAACGCATACAACCATGTCTTATTGTCTAGCTGAAATATGTGTTATGCTGTTAAATTGGCAATGAAATCACGCCACATGCAATTAAGGACAAAACAAAACACACACACAACTAAATAGGAAGAATCACCAGTGTTCTTAAGATGGTATTTGTTTCAATAACACGACTCTTCTAGCAATAAAAATATTACATAATCAGCAAAACGTGTTTCTTTTTTTAGTATTGCATAAACTCTAACTATAATGCCCTCTGGCGGGGTTCAGAAATTTGAACGAGACAAATCGTGAATTAACAAGGCGATTTACGTGCCGTTCAAGCCCAGTTATGTGTTTTTCATATCCATAAATTAAAATAACATTGAAAACAATATGTCTTGTTCATTCGATATCGACAAAATAATTCCTCATTTGTTACTTTGAGCGGCTGCATTTCAAATTTGCATAAATCCACTATTTAAACACATTTTAATTCGAAAAACTGCCTATCCGAAGGTAAAGCCTCGTCATTTCTGATGATGACCGAGTGAGGCATATGTAAAACACAACCTTGAACTGTATAACGTCATATGAAATAATCGAATTATTTTGTCGATGTCGAATAAAAAAGACATATTGTTTTCAATGTTATTTTAATTTAGTTTGGTATGTGTGATTTGTTTTTGCAATTAAGGCAAAAATACACATTTTCTCGGACATGATCATCTGCGGGCGCAAAGTAAATAGAAACATTTCGAGAAAGCAACAACATGCACAAATTTGAACCAACAAACAAATGAAAGCAATCAATTCTTTCAAATGCATATAGAACGTTCATTGGACAAGAAAGTAAGTTTTGTAATACAGCATAAAAACAAAATATACTGTTCTTAGCATTTTAAGATTTATGTCATCATCACCACGCGCTATCCGTAAATCAGATGTACAAATATGATTTGTGTTGATCTATTTAAAGCATTACTGATTAATACATGTGTTCATGTGTTTACATCAGTAATATCAAGTTCTCGTTGCGACTGTCGCTTAAATAACTGCAAATATATAGCGCATAAGACAAGCAATGATGAGGGCGCCATAACTCTTTAGACAAATCGATCCATTGCAGGTACATGATTGTTCAATCTGCGCCTGTCCTTTACCGAAGCCGGCGGTGTCAGTCGTGACTTGTGGCACACCAACATGCGTTGTTATGCCGACTTCTGTTTTATTCACGGTTGCTATTGACGACGACGCTATTGAAGATGGAAGGGTACTACCTCCAACTGACGCTTAAAAACATTAAGCCTGCTTAGAATATGCAAATCATTACCCAACGCTTTAAGCACGTTTAAAGTTAATGGAAAATTAACTATCTTAAGTATATTTTATAGCTATAACCTATGTACCAAGTCTACAAGGTATGCAAACATATTTTAAAAAAGTAATTAAATGTATGCAGATTAAGATATTAAACAATTTTCTTAAAAATACGTATTTTAACTTTGTTCAAATATAATCTTGGCGCCTCTCGTAAAGTGATAATTTAAGAATTGCCCATTGGCAATTTTGTTTAGCAATACAAATAATTCGGAGCCAAATGCAATCATCAAACGTGACAAATAACTGGAAAAGCTGTCATATATTTAGGAAATAATAAACTACATTATATTGTAGCAAAATAATAATCCTTACCATGATGTAAACATATCGGTATGTTTAATAATAATCATCATTTGAAATCGTTAAAATAATGAAGCATGTGTAATGCTTTTTATCGTTTATTTCGAAACTAGGTGAATTACTGACAAAGAGTTACGATTTCACCGTCAAGGTATAAGTCGTTGTGGTCAACCTATAGCGAACAAAGTTTTTTTCTTACAGGATCGAAAATAAGAAAAGGCAAACTGTTCATGCTTATTTTTTCGTATAATAATTTCTTTAAGCTATTACAAATGGGATATAAGTAAGTAAATACATTTAAAGACAGTTTCAAACAAATTCGATAATCCCTGAAAAATTTCCATTATTCATTCAATATGGCTATACATTTCAAAATAACCTCCGTGCATTCTGTTCGTTTTGTTGTCCTTTTAATATACAATAAAGTTATTTGTCTTACTTCAGCCATTAAAAAGTCAGAAATAAATATCAAGACATCAGTTCGATCTGTTATAAATATAAAGCTTTATAATACGATGAATGCTGGATAAAACAGTTCTCAATATATATGTTACAATCAATACAATTTACAATTACAACATAACAGAATAGATTCTGCCATTCAAGCATGCATGGCGAATGAATGCTATATTGCATTAGATTTATGGAGAAAGTTAATTTAGAGCAGAATACCTGAATTTGAGATGTGTCGATAAAGGTACTGATTTTACGAATGAATATTAAGAACACGTCTGCCTCACCATGTTATTGAAACAAATTTTCACGATATTGAATAGGTTAAGGTAGCGCAACCGTAATGGATAACTTTCCAAATATAATCAAATGTATTATTTTCTTAATCAGCATCATTTCACTGAACTACATGCACATTTTTAGCTAGGCTTTCCATGCTTTAAAAAAAAATGTACTGATTTATTCACAACCACCCCTAAGGTCGGCTTTTGTCCAGTTTATTTGCACCCCTGGTGTATATGAAAGTTCCATAATTCATTCAGATTTCCAAATATGGGCATGCAGTTGGTGTGTCAGATGTAGGGAAGGTGTTTAAAGTTTAAACAAGATGAAATAAGTATTCTTTTACAGACATTTACTTTTTAAAGCTTGTTATATATGGAAGAGCGCCATGAAATGTAAGTGGTTTCAGCCAAGTAGAAATTGAGTTGTTTAAAAACAAAGTCTCATAAAATTAAAAATAGCTTCATTTAAGTAATATTTTGAACTTACATTTTATAGATACACTATATACAGCAAAAATACCAAGATATAGAGAGATTTACCATTTACTTATTGAAATAAAAATAAAAATGCAACATGCATGGTTCGTATTTTTAGCGAAAATTACCCAATTAAGCCATAACGTTGTTTAAATTTTAAAAAACATATTAAACAATAAACATACCTTATATGCTATATTATATCAAATTACGTTAGAAAAGAAATAAAACGCGTCGCAAAAAGCATGCGGTGTCGGCAGGATTCTAACCTGCGCGGGAAAATCTATAAAGATTTCTAGTCTAACGCCTTAACCACTCGGCCACGACAACTACACATAGATCCTGCTTAAATTAGATATGCATAAGAAAACAGGTAAAAAGGCTCTTCGCGGGAAATCATGACGGGTGCGCTACCTTAAGTATGACATAATAAAATTGCTTAAAGCAATATAGTAGCGATTTCCTGGTTGCATGTACGTAAATTATATGATGTCAAGCTGTCGTGTACTTGTTTTATGGAAATGTTTACATATTTATTGTCGTAATTATTTTTTTTAACAAGACGTTCTAGTAAGTTGTCGTTGTCATGACGATATTTAAACGCAATTCACAACGAATCGAAGACGGTATTCACGAACATTTAAATAAATCAGAAATAAATCAAGCAAACGCACGTACTTCTTCCGCAGTCCTTTCCATCCCATTCCGAAGTGCACATGCAGCTGTAGTCGTTCAGGCCATCCATGCACGTGCCACCGTTCTTACACGGTTCTGTCTGACATTCGTCAATATCTGAAAGGGTCGTGTTGCCATAGTGTATGGTGGAATAACAGAAAAAAGTGAAGTCACGGTAACAATTTTAAAATAGGTTTTTTTATCTGCATTTTCGAATCTTAAAGTCATCGCACATTGGTGAAAAAAGAAAACAAATTTTCCGGAGCTCGTACGTTAACTAAGATGAACATATATTTGATAGTGGATATACTAGATATCCACAAAACGATGAGATATGAAGGCAAATGGAATTGTATTTCTCTACATAGTCTACATAATGAAAATGTAAAAATGAAAAATTAAAAACAAAATAAATTAAATGGTTTAATCAAGTTCGGTAAGTAATTTAGATTTCCGACATTTGGTATAATCATTTACACAACACAATTGTTTATTAATCCACAAACGAAAAAATGCACATAAGATAACCGGACTAATTACTTGTACATGAGCAGTAGTATCGGATCTTGTTGTCACTGCACACAAATGTAGTATTGTCAGCATTCACACATGGTATTTTCAAAAATATCAATGAAAGCTTATAATTTAATGAGAGGCGCCATTTTGTAGATGCGGTGTATATTGTAGAGACTTGGGCATCCGCTAATATTAAGGAACTGTCACGACTTCACATGGCATGCTATATATTTTAATAAACGAAATCAGGAAAAAAAACAGAGGACGATTAATACGTAACCAGCGTACATTTATGTACGTTCCTGGGTAACATAGTTTTTCTATCTAAATGTTCGATAACGGAAACTAACCTTGGTCACAGTTGATTCCATGCCAACCACCGTCACACATGCATGTGTAATTGTTAATAGTGTCTATGCACGTTGCTCCATTCTGACACGGATTGCTGGCACACTCATTTATATCTGTATAAGTGAACAAAGTGCGTATAAAATAATATCAGTTCATTTTGATAACAATGGTTCTTTAAACACATTATAAAGCTTCAAATCGTTTAAAGAAGGTAAGTCTTTAATTCTGTAATTCTCTACATAGTTGAAACACTAACAAAGTTAATATCCGACGGTAATTTTACCATATAAGCAACTTTTCAGTTTCTCAGAAAAAAATTGTAAATGTGTGGGAAATTTAGGGAAAACAAGTACCAACGAGGTACAAGACATAATTTTAATAGCAATGAGGCATATACTGCATAAGGTATCTGTCACGATCTTCGTGGAGGTAAAATAAACAGCCTTTACATAGTTATTGCCTAAGAGTAGCATCGGGTTGGTGAATTACACACTTTGTATAAAACAAATTATCAAACGGAATATTCAAATTTACAACCTGAAAAAGTTTATCAGCAGGTGTGTATGTATTATATTTGTATGAACTCTAATATCAATGTGATAAGTTTCGGAACATATTAAGGTGTTGGGTTTGGGTATACGAAAAATAAACGTTTACAACCTGTTTCAATAACCGGAGGCGGGGACGCAGTCGGGACTCCTATGAGAACTGTCATTGGTTCTCCCGGTGTATGCATAGCTACAAAAGATAGATTTTAAAAGTTTGGAAAGAAAGCTATAAGCATCAACAGGTGTTTATGTATTATATTTGTCTGAACTCTAATAGCAATATGATAACTTTCGGAAACATTTTAAGGTGGTGTTGGGTTTGGGTAAACGAAAAATCAAAGTTTACAACCTGTTTCAATAACCGGAGGCGGGGACGCAGTCGGGACTCCTTGTGGGCTGTATACAGGTGGTGCGCCCATTGAAGGCATAGCTAAAAAATAGTTTTAACTGTTTGGAAAGAAGTTTATAATCATCAGCAGGTGTGTATGTATTATATTTGTATGAACTCTAATATCAATGTGATAAGTTTCGGAACCATTTAAGGTGTTAGGTTTGAGTAAACGAACAATTAAAGTTTACAACCTGTTACCGGAGGCGGGGTCCGTGTTGATGATGATGTGGCTATTGCCGTTGGTGGAGAGCCATTTTCTGTAAAACAGAGAAGTTTCTGGTGTTCGGTATAATTTTGAAACATATCAGGCGAAGTTTAGAGCTGAATGAGAGGTGCGTGTGTTCTGATCTTAAACGTTTTAAACATATGTTTTATCACTCTTAACTTCGTTTGAAATATAGCTTTAATAAAAATAAATATATTTAAAATTTGGTTAAATAAACGTGTAGATAATGGTATAGTAAATGAAAATGTAAAAATGAAAAATTAACTTGAGAATGTTTTTTTTAAATGGTTTAATCAAGTTCGGTAAGTAATTTAGATTTCCGACATTTGGTATAATCATTTACACAACACAATTGTTAATAAATACACAAACGAAAAAATGCACATAAGATAACCGGACTAATTACGTGAACATGAGCAGTAGTATCGGATCTTGTTGTCACTGCACACAAATGTAGTATTGTCAGCATTCACACATGGCATTTTCAAATATATCAATGAAAGCTTATAATTTAATGAGAGGCGCCATTTTGTAGATGCGGTGTATATTGTAGAAACTTGGGCATCCGCTAATATTAAGGAACTTTCACGACTTCTCATGGCATGCTATATATTTTCTTAAACGAAATCAGGAAAAAGAAAACAACAGAGGACGATTAATACGTAACCAGCGTACATTTATGTACGTACCTGGGTAACATAGTTTTGTATCTAAATGTTCGATAACGGAAACTAACCTTGGTCACAGTTGATTCCATGCCAACCACCGTCACACATGCATGTGTAATTGTTAATATTGTCTATGCACGTTGCTCCATTCTGACACGGATTGCTGGCACACTCATTTATATCTGTATAAGTGAACAAAGTGCTTATAAAATAATATCAGTTCATTTTGATAACAATGGTTCTTTAAACACATAATAAAGCTTCAAATCGTTTAGAGAAGGTAAGTCTTTAATTCTGTAATTCTCTACATAGCTGAAACACTAACAAAGTTAATATCCGACCGTAATTTTACCATATAAGCAACTTTTCAGTTTCTCAGAAAAAAATTGTAAATGTGTGAGAAATTTAGGGAAAAAAGTACCAACGAGGTGATGCATGTGTGTACAAGACGTAATTTTAATAACAATAAGGCATATACTGCATAAGTTATCTGTCACGATTATTGTGGAAGTGAAATAAACATCATATACATAGTTATTGCCAAAGAGTAACATCGGCTTGGTGAAGTACACACTTTGTATAAAAAAATATCAAACGGAATATTCAAATTTACAACCTGTATAAAGTAATAAATTAGTATACAGCCATACATGCCACTGGCATCGAAGGCGGGGATCCCATGGGTAACGGAAACGCGCCCATAGCATGGGGCCCATCTAAAAATATTAATTTAAAATGTGCTAAAGACGTTTATTGAAGGCGCAGCTAAAAGAGATAGGGTTTTAATGTCTGGAAAGAAGTTTATAAGCATCAGCAGGTGTTAATGCATTATATTTGTATGAACTCTAATATCAATGTGATAAGATTCGGAACCATTTAAGGTGTTGGGTTTTGGTAAACGAACAATTAAAGTTTACAACCTGTATAAATAACCGGAGGCGGGGACGCTGTAGATGATGTTGTGGATATTGCCGTTGGTGACGAGTCATTTTCTGTAAAACAGGGAGGTTTCCGGTGTTTGGCATTATTTTGAAACATATCAGGCGAGGTTTAGAGCTGAATGAGAGGTGCGTGTGTTCTATAACGTTTAGGGCATATGTTTTATCATTCTTAATTTCGTTTGAAATATAGCTTTAATACAAATAAATGTATTTGAAATTTGTTTAAATAAACGTGTAGATAATTGTATAATAAATATAAATGTAAAAATAAAAGTTTAGCTTGAGAATGGTTTTTGAAATGGTTAATTGGATTCGGTAAGTAATTTTTATTTGCGACATTTGTTATAAGCATTCATACAGCGCAATTGTTTATAAATCCACAAACGAAAAAATCCACATAAGATAACCGGACTAATTACGTGAACATGAGCAGTAGTATCGGATCTTGTTGTCACTGCACACACATGTAGTATTGTCAGCATTCACACATGGCATTTTTATTTTTTTTATAGAGAGACCTATATCAATGAAAGCTAATAACTTAATGAGGGGCGCCATTTTATAGATGCGGTGTATATTGATCTTAAAATTGTTTGCATCTCAGTTAACAATCTAAACTACGAATAATCATGTTATGAAATAAAAACATGTATACAATTGAATTGACTAAACCTGCAAAGATTGTTAAAATCTATTTAATTAATTGCAAAAAAAATTAAATAAACAAAAAATTAAATGAGTTTTAAATAAATTTTCAACAATGTTGTGTAAGTAATTTGTATTTACTATTTAAACATAGAAATGCGTTCATTGCTTATTAGTTGCGGTGGCTTCTGTCTAAATTTAAACTTACCAATCTGAAAAAGAGAAAAAAAATACCGTTGTTTTTTAATGACTACCTGCAATACATGTCGCGCAATGAAAATAAAGTCCAATCCAGCACAAGAGGAATCTCATCATTGTATGGAACATCGTTCGCGGCTTTGATTTACTTCGACTCGAGGTTGATAATCTGGAAAATTAATTTGAAAATTTTCCTCAGCAATCTACTGTTAGCCAATGAAACGACTCGTTACTTAGTTGAATAATGATGACAGTTTGTGTACGCCTCAATCCACCATTAGCAAATAGCATGAATACAAATCTCTCTCTCTCTATATATATATAGCTTCCATTATCATTGCATGGATATCGAAATATTTAAACGGAAATCGGAAAAAAAACATGAATGTCGACAGGTATCTTTACACAATTATCACGTCGAATGTTTATGTGTTTATAAATATGTCGACATGGTTCTCACAGGGAGAATTTTCATAACAGTAAACCAAAGTGACAAAGGCACTAACAGTATTAAATGCGTTTCTGTGATGTGTTCACGCTTTGTGCCACATTTGTTCGCATTACATGCCGAAAGAACCATAAAAATAAGAGTGTCGCTTATCCAGAGTGTGACTATATGACAATATTGTGACACGGATATTGTGAAATATCAAAGTAATAAAGGCGTTGCTTGTCTATTCAGAAAAATTCAGGAATTTTAATTTTGCATTCCGAATTGATGCTTTAGGGGACCTGCAAACTCATCAGTATCGTGTGCGTAGTTACATTTTATGACATAATAACTAAGTATGTTGCAAATCTCAACATCTAAACATGCGCTTCGAAAAACTACTTACAGACAAGAGTAGAACAATTCGACAGAACACGCAGACCCAGCATGGGATTTCGTTTGAGACCTGTTTGTGCCAAGCGAAGCTCAATGTGACTTTAAGAATTCAAAAATGTTTCTCCTCGAAAACATGAGTAAGGGTGGAGGTTTTATGCTAAAATGGTGTTTTTTGGATTCAAATTAATCAAGTTTGCACGACAATCCCCCATCATTCACCATTTTGCACTTAGTTGTTTCAACACTGAATTGTGCATTATAGTAGTTACCTGACCATCTGAGCACTATTAAATATTCTTCACAGCAAAACTTTCTGACACATGTTTGCATAACATATATAGCTGCTTAGTTGTTATATACTCAACCTCGTGTCAATTCGGTTATGAACTTTCTCTTGATAGATTGTGCTGTGATAAGGTGTGTAAAAATGACTGGTATATATGGACCATATATTTCTATTAAGAATTAATTGCAGGTCAAGAGTGTGTTATTGCGGTAATAACTTACGGTGTGGAGTCCCGATGCGTAGGAATTTAACTACGCTAATACTGGAAAATCATGGCCAATACGACAAAACACGGCAAAAAAGGGGAAAAAAACGCTGCTAATACGGGATTCAAACCAATCGATTTCAGCATTACCTCGGCCAATACGAGAGAACACTTTTAGGCGCTTTTGTGAAAACTGTCATGATGGTTAATAATTGTATACATCATAGTTGTACTCAAACTGTAAAATAACAAGACCAGATAAATAAATAGAGAATATTTGTTCATGTCAGTGTAATATCGTTTGTTATTTCATGAGTAATATTTTTTTTTGTTCTATGATCACGAGTGAAAAAACAAACGATCTTAAACTGACATGAACAAATTGTCTGTTTCTTTTATGCCCCTTTTTCAAGAAAATAATAAATAATATGTTCCCTTTTGCTGAAAAGTGACCCTCTCTCCCGTGGCGGGCCTCAATACATTGACATGATGTCATTGTGTTGACGAAATGACGTCATTTTGTTGACGATACTACCTCATTATTCCATGGAAATTCTTCAGTTAATCTCTTTTACAATTTAATAAACGGTAACAAAAGCATAATATTACAAGAAAATGTGTTGGATTCGTTGGAATGTCGATTTTATTGCACTCGTGATCATAGAAATAAATATAAACAAGGATTTAAACAAGGGAAGTACATCTTGATATGATAATCTAAAAATAAAAAAGGAACATAGAAACATTTAGAATCTCACGTACGCCATTTGCGCAATTAAGTATCGATAGTAAAAGTGCGGCATGAAAGAATACAAAATAAAATAGATTCTGCCTGTATTAAATTATGAAAATAATTGAAAGCGAAAACTAACTAATTCATACTATTTTGCCAAAGGCGTTACTGTTTCCGAGTTTAAATATATGCGTTTCCATGTATGTACACAGAGCTTCCATGTTCCACACCACGAATGATTTATTTAATAAAATAAATAGGTTTCTAACATCCCATACATATTAATTTATTTGTTTTATGTTTACGTGCTTCGTTCACAATTTTGGCCGTATCAGTCAACATTACACGCGGAGGTTATCCTATATATTTCAAATATTAAAAATTCATGCCGTCAAGCTGTGACAATATTTTTATTTTGAAATGTTTAAATATTTGTGACAATTATAGAACGTCATGTCGATCTCCGGGATACGCTAAGTTGCAAACACATTAAAAACATTGGTTATCGACAGGACGTGCTCATTGAGGAGTCTCTATCACGCGCTAAAATACTTCACCAAATAAACAGTTTATCCTTAAAATATTTAAAATCCTGTCGTTGACGAATCATGACAGTATGGGAATTAATTGCAAATACAATGTACACTTTTTTAAGAAATGTGGAAAATGTTATTTTTTGAAGCTGATGCTGAACTATGTTAATACTGTTGTGCTGCAATGAATTTATATTATTATTATGCAATTATAAATCATGAAATAACTTTATGGAAATATATGTGTGTTTGTGTTTCCATCTTAGATCAATAAATTTGTTTGCTTTACATGTTTCATCAATTCTACATAATTTCACCGCAAACTAAATGTGCTTAATGTGCATTCAAAATACAAATGACCGTTTAGTTTTATGGACGATACGTAGATCGTATATTGAATCATGTTTGTAAATTATGATGTGTGTTTGAATCGACCAGTGGCATTTTTTATTGTATTTATTATTATAACATTATTGTTTAATTATTGTTGGGTTTGATGTGTCTGTTTTCATTATTATGTTTACTTGTTTTAAAAGGCAACGTTTAATAAGAAACCATATTGATCAATCTGGCAGTTTATATGCATGAGTTTTAAGTCTTAATTAATTGCGGATCCCACGAAAGTCAATAATATGATCTACCGCGATGAAATATTTACATTAATCCTCTAATAGCTTGCACATGTTGACCAAAAGAATTGAGCACCGTGATACCCAAAATTGAACGTTTTTTTTTTAAAACTCAGCTCCTTCGAATCGATTATTAAAATCGTTAACTTCCTTCCACAAAGGTACATTTTAAAATTTAGCATACTACGGAAACAACCTGCTTGGCTGATTACCGTGTTCGTTTAGATTTGGTTTCACAGCATATGTGTGTTGTTTTCTGTTTAGTTTTATAAGTTCTAGCAATTCATTTTTAGCATTTCAATTTTAAACACTACATTATTTCACGAAGCAAACCAAGCCTTACAGCATAAGTATTTATGCTACCTACAATCGTTCGAATTGATATGATGGTTATACGTAAAACAAATCCATTTTGAAGTCCAAATCTCGAAGGACAAGGTCATAGTTACTTTTAACATAAAATTAAATAGGATTAATCGTATTTTATTACTATTAAACCCATACAAAACATAATTTTAGAAGATGTTGAATTGTTTTATTAAATATCATCTGAACACTGAACACTGTAGACCCTAAGTGTTGGATATAGTATGGTTACACATGAAGAAACTGCGATTATTTATGCAATCCTCTGTGAAATGGTGTTAAAATATGTTTATAACCAAACCAGTTCCAACCAATTTAATATATATTACGTATTGTTATGTGTATAAAGATGTATTATTGTGGGCGATATACATCATTCACCATTTGTTTTTTTTAACACCTTCGTCACACCCGTTTAGTACTTGATAATATGGTCTTAATTATTTGATATATATATTTTAAAAAAAAACACTGTATATGTATTTACCGTTACGAGTCTCTTTATGTGTACATAATTCATTTCTTTGAAAAATGTAACGCAGCAATACCGATATAATATACGGCCGTTTATCATTGGCGCCACCTATATTTTGTAGATGCATTAATTAACGAGCAAATGAAACGTCCGAGTTGGCGCTAAGAACCTGAAGCAAATGTTGCAAAAGGCTAAACATTGTGTATGTTTTATACGGTGTTTCATATATTCACATATTTCACATAGTTCGTATCAATTTAAAAAGCGGGCAATTTAGTGCGATTGAGCGAAGATTAATTCACCCATAAATGTACGTTAACAATTCAATTTGGAAACGTCAGTAGCTTTCATGATATGCAGTTTTGAACCAAATAATCGATGTTTTTGCTTCATGTTAAGGAAACTTTACATCAGTTATGACATCAAACACTTTTTTTCATCATTTAAAAGTTGCAATATCAACACAAACATTTGTTTTCCGCCAAGCTGCAAATTATTTTTTGCATTATCTAGATGAGGTTATGCCAAGGAGGTTGCGCTAAGAACAGGAGTTGGGCGCCAAGAACCGATATCTCATCTGGTAGTCGCATCACAATATAAGCACCACCTGATTTTAATTTGTATTGTTAGTTATTTTTTAACAAAAAAAAAGTTATTCCCAAAATAGACAGAACATACACATTTTCCATTCGAAAACCTGAGTTGTAAATAAACAATAGACCGTCTCAGTTAAAACAAGTCAGCATCCTTAAAAAAAACATACCGTACAATACATACCCACCATGGCCAATAGCGTTAAGTCAACAACATGCGACGTTGAGTTTCATACCCTAATTCAAGCCGGTATTTAAACGAAAGGGCACAAGTCAACGAATCTTAATTGAGTAGTTGGTACAAAACATTTCAAACAAACAATTTGTTAAGCTAAGAGTATAAACTTCATTTTATAAATGAAGACCGATATTAAAGCAGATATACCATTTATTTCGTATGCAACAAGAGTGTTTTTATCTTTTTAAAAGATGTAGATAAGGCATAACATTACGTTTATAAGCATGCAGAGAACATGTGATATTTATTGTCGGTTGCTGATAAGTTGTTGTTAATAATGATAGGTCTCACGAAACTTACAACTTGACTAAGCCTTAGACGTAAGCATCATCTGGGTCATCTTGTACGGCGGATGTGATATGCCCATGTATTTATTAATGTTATAACAACCTCCTTGTAGATCGTTCACATGACTTTATAATATTATATTATTATATCTTGCTTGAGGGAACGAGTAAGTAAGTTGTGGGAAGACATAGCTTACTCGAGGTTCCTGCAAAACAAGTCGTGGAAACGAAAAAAGTAACGATCGTCTTAACGTCATACGTTAGTCGTGCGTAAATTTAAATATGTCAAAATGACGTTGATAAACTTCTGTAATCTTATTGATCAAAAGGGCACTCGCCCATTCTTGATTATACCTGTATAATAATTATTTATCTGGATGTTCTCTCATTATTCAATAACTTAAGTATTCATGCTTGGTAAACTACTGTCCTACCGTCACATATAGAATAAACGTGCAATAACAGCTTTACTACTCATATCTTTGTTATTTATTTCACCAGTATTATGTCTACTGCTACGACACTAGGATGAAAAAAGAGATTTACATGAAGTTTTTGTATGTTAGCCGATGATGAATAATTTATTCGCGTGTGTCCATTAGACAAAAGTAAATGTGTCCTATGTCATATGATCTGATCACCATAGAAGTTAGGGGATTGTCCGATAGGTATACCTGTGTATGATATAAACAAACTTAACCTTTCTTTAGTAGCTTAAAAAAAGTATTCAGTCAATTTTTATATAACGTTTTCATAACTACATCTATGCACAAGAATTAAGCCCAGTTTTCCAATAATGCGGCTCAATTATAACTTATATATTATGCTTAGAATAACCCATCACCAAAGATGATACATTAGTTTTATCACTCTGAATATTAACACGACACTCGAACTGTAAACTTTTGCGCAAATCTTCGCGTGTTTTAGCTTACTTAGAACATACAGGGACAGCGAAACGCTTCGTTCAATATACAAATTGATATGTTTGCTTTTGATCTTATGAATTTTTAATTGAACAGCTTATTTTAAACGTGCTCTCATTGAAAGTTTTTTCGTCCAAACACCCGTTGATTAAGCTCAGATTAGGTTTAAATATTGTCTTGATAATCTTATTGACCGTATTGTTTGCAGTATAATGTTAAATTCGTGATTGTGTATCTGTCGTGGGAACAAAGTATATAAATCATACATATTTCTATATTTCTAGTAGCCGATGGTTTAAACGCATTATTTCTTTCTTTACTGACAGTTATAAAAAAAATATGATCGTATGATGTTTTATTCTGCAATGTAAAACACCTTTATAATAGTGTGTAATATATTTTTCCCCCATTACGTAGCCTTTATTTACAAATTATTTTGCATTTGTATCAATAGTTTTGTATGAATGAAAAACTCAAATAATTATATCTTATATTCTAGCTGAAAACTGTATAAAACCGTTTTAATTGGCAATTAATTCACACCACATGCCAGTAAGGACATAACAAATCAAAAGAAAAACATTAAGTAAAACAGAATAGTCACCAGTGTTTTTAACAATATTTTTTTTGCAAAAAAAAAACAAGACTCTTACAGCAATTGAAATATTACAAATCAACAGATCGGGTTAGTTTTTTTTATCAAGCTAGGCTCGTTTAACGCATTGAATATTTGGGAGAAAACGTAAAAAGAAACATTTTAAGAAAGCAGCACGAAAACCGCTTTGAACCTGCATATAGAAATTTCAATGGACAATGACAATTTGCTTTTTGATACACAATAAAAACAAAATATATATGTGCAAAGTAATTTAAATTTGTATCTCCTCATTACCACGCGCTTATATTTAAATAGTTTAACAAATATACATAAATAGCATGTGAAAATCTATTTGAAAAATAACTGATTAATACTACGGTGTTTTTGGAAATAATTTCTCAAGCAGTAGCCAGGTAGGATATTCCAAATAGCAAAATAACACTTTAAATGTATTTATATATGTAAAATCAAGCCGTCGTTGCGACTGTCACTTACATAACGCTAAATATATAGCGGATAAAACACGCGAAGATAAGGGCGGCGTTACACTGCCTTTGTAGAACAATCGATCCATTGCAGGTTCTTGATTGTCTAATCTGCGCTTGTCCTTAACCGGCGCCGGCGGCGTCAGTCGTGACTTGTGAAAGACCAATCAGCATTGTCATGGTGGCGTCTTTTGTATCCACGGTTACCATGGATGACGAGGCTTTTGTAGATTGTAGTGAACTGCCTCCTTTACCGGCACCGGCGGCGTCAGTCGTTGAACACCAACCATTGTTGCGTTAGTGACGTTTATTTTATTCACGGTTGCTATGGACGACGACGTAATTGGAGATGGAAGGGTTCTGCCTCCAACAGGAGCTAAACAATTACCCAAGTTTTTAGCACGTTTAGGATTAACGGCAAATTAATTACCACATTTACGCAATTGATAATTTATTTACAAATGTCAAAACGTTAAGCAAACATCTTATATAAACGTATGTTAATGTTTGCAGATTAAGATATAGAGCAACTTTCCTTAAAATGAACTGACAGTTTAAGCATTGTCCATTGGAATATTAATTTTAGCAATACAATAAGTATGAACCACATGTCATCATCACACGTACCAAATAAAGTGAAAAAGCTGTCCCTATATTTAGAATAAAAAGTATAATATTGAAGCAAAATAATACTCCTTACTAAGAGGATGTTAAAAATATCGGTACTTTAAAAATAATAATCAATTGAAATCGCTTAATTAATGAAGCGTTTGTTACTCTCTATATCGTTAATCTGTAAATTAGGTGTATTACTAACATAACGTTAAAGATTTTACCCTAATGTTATGTTATTGAAGGACACTGGTTCGAAAATAAGGGAATGCAAAATGTGTATGCTCATTTTATTGGTATTTTACTAACTTTAGACTATTACAAATGTGATAGATAGTATATAAATTTAATGACATTTTCAAACAATTCGATAATCCGGGAGCATGTTCTAGTATTCATTCAACATGACTATGAATTTCAAAATGATATTCTTTTTGTTACGTGTTCTCTCTAATGTACACTTAATATAGTCATTTGTCTTACTTTAGAAATTTAACTATAAACAAGAAATCTCAAGCAATTTTGCACGATGTGAACTGGATAAAACAAGTCTCAAAATTCAAATATCTTTAACAAACAATAATCATTATAAAAGAAATATATTTACTTACATTTCTCACACCATCTTCCGGTAAATCCTCCTCTTCAAAGACATGACACACCTTCCCCTTCCGTTCAAATACCGCCATTCGAGCACGTATCAACATCACACTCATCAACTGAAAAATAACCATATAGACAGAATAGTTAGTATTGCTCTCTCGTAGTTTTTGAACCTGCTAATACATGCAATGTATTTTACGTCGCGGAATTACACGAATCTGATTGTAATAGTGCACCAACTTTAAAGGGTTATAACTTGATTTCAAACATTTAAGACAAACATCATCAAAAACGTAACAAGCCTATGAAACAAAATGTTTCAGTAGTACATGTATCCCAATATCATGAAACATAAATAAAGATAGATTCTTTGTAAGTCCAACCTAATTCATCAAAAAACGTTCATAAACCATTTGTACCCAGTAAGAATGTTGCAATGTGATTTAAATGTAGAATTTGCGGCTAAAAAACTGTACATTTTATATATAATGCGTGTTATATCTCTCTTATGAAGTCTCCCATGTGCATATATATGAGACGCGCTCTGAGACAAGAGGGTTTAATGCATATGCGTAAAGTGTCGTCCCAGATTAGCCTTTGCAGTACGCACAGGCTAATCAGGGACGACACTTTCCGCTTTTATTGTATTTTTCAAGGATAAGTTGAGTATTTTCAGGTATTTTTGTAAGAGTGTACCTGTCTGGTTTACTTGCCAATCCGTCACTCAAATAACATCGCAAAATCCCATAGGATACATAAGGTTTATGCAATGTGGGTTATAATGTCTATGTAAATTCGTATTTGCCAAAAATAGTACAAAAACAATATTTTAAAATAGCAGCCAATAAAAGAGGTTCTTTACGTTGTAGAGTACTTGATCAGATACGTTCATAAAAATGATGGCAAAACATGGAGTTGCGTTACCCATTACAATTATATTCTATAAAATAACTTACAGCTTATAATTATAAATTACAAAACATAAAATAAAAAAAAATAAAAATGTTAGTGCTAACCAGATTAAAAATACAAGGTGTTTATATTAGTATGGTGTGGTCGTTAACATGGTAGCAATGCACTTAAGTATGTCTGATTAGTGACTCGTAAGCCATTTGCATGGCTGGGTAGTACTGCAAACATTGTATATAATAATTATTATATGTATGTACTATGTGTCACGCAAATAATATATTGTAGGAACACACTCACCCGCTTTATCTCCACACTTCAAGCAATCGATGCCATCTGCACAGTGACACTGAAGTTTCGCCTGCCTGTTTTCAGCGCATGCGCCGCCATTCTGACAAGGGCTTGACATGCAATTTCCAAAGGCTGAAGCGAATTTAAAGAATAATTGAACATACACAAAATAGTGTAACCTCAATAAAAAATATCAATTGAATATTTGGAACACAATTTTTGCCATGTTAACCTGTATCAATTTCTTTTTGCATAAAGCGTCATACTATTTGTTTAATGTGGCTGAAATACAGTCAAATTACCATTACCGGATCATTACCCATAGCGGATCACTTTGATGTTCAAGACTGCGTTTCTCGATAAATAGAGGACATTTTTAGATGATACTCCGCACAGAGCATATTCAAGGCCTGTTCTTTAAAACGCATTGATTGAGTCGTAATCGGAGCTACTCTTTGTCAAAGATTTCGGTAAGTTTTGCTGACATGTTTATACGACTATGTTGACTTCCGTCTCGTTTCCAAATCGAGGTTGAACATTATTCGCGGCCACATGCTATAACTCTGTTGGAAAGTAAGAAGTTTACGCATTAATTAATAGGCCATTAAGTAGTCTTTCTACATGCAAAAGTCTTTTTCAGTTTTGATTCGTGTTTAAGATTTTGAAACACCTTAAATGAAATGAAGAATTAGGGCAATAACGGATCAAGCGGGATAATATGCGTATTGATAATATATAATATTAAAATATATGCAAATCTTGTTGATTCTTTCAGTAAATGATCTCAATCTTAATGTTTTATTTATGTTCCATGTTCAATATCGATGATTAGATATGATTCAAACAATTAACATGGTTTATAAGATGCCCATATCGTTTCGATCTATTAATAGGATTTTCAACAGATAATTCATACAAGAACACCATGCGTAAAGTTTAGATACAAAATCACATATAGAAAACAAATAATAGCAAAAAAAAATGAATATAATTTATAACTGGCAATGTAACTTGGTCATTTTAAACAACACAGTTCATGTTTCGACAGTTTAAATAGCGTGTTAGATGCCCTCCTGAGTGGTTTCAATCACGTGATCCGTTATGGCTACAACTGATCCGTTAATGCATGAATTCTGAGGCGAAACAAAAGTATCACAAATACATTTTGCCTGCGTTTAAAAATAAGACTATGCGCTGAAACAGTAAGCAAAGGTAATATTTTATCAAATTGGTGTAAAAGAAGTCTCAAAACATTTATTGCTTTTCACCAGAACAACTTTATTGCGCTACTGATCCGGTAATGGTAACTTGACTGTACTCAGTTCAAATTTCACTATCTATGACACTGTCAATGACAAGGTCTTATTATAAATTCAAAAGCGCTCAGTTATGTCAATTTCAATATGTCGCTTTGGCAGGAGTCTTATTGCGCTTGTATTTTTATTTTATTTTCTATTTTATTTTAATTATTTTTATTTGGTGGTCAAAAGCCTTGAAAATCACAATTTCACAAACTGCGAATTCGTAAATTTTAATGTTAAACTAAATAACTAAATTGATAATAACTTCATGGCGACTTCTTACAAAGATCGCATAGGTCTCCGTATAAATTGTACGAGCAGTGACAAGGCGGTGGTTGAACTTGGTCGTTTCACGTTCCCCCATTTTTACAATAGTTGGATGAGCAGTTAATATGAACTGAAACAGTAAAATAAGGCACACAATATTATCTAGCAATAGTATAATCGATTCTGGTAAAAATATCAATTGCAATTAATTATAACATAAATCCAATTCCAGAAACAATAGCAGAAACACTCTTTTATGTAAAACAACACACACAGATTTCGAAAGTTCCGTACGTCTTAGAAAAGAAACAGTGAAAAAGATTGGTCGTGTGCAAGCAGCATCATAGAAGTGAAGCTACGAATACATTTTTCGTTTAAGGTCAACTCACAAGTTGATGGCAATAGTGTGGTCAATAGAAATATTCCACATTGAGATGGTGGTTAAGTGCCCTTTAATTGTGTCCATTTATGTTTAGGTCTCAACAGCTTTTGTACGAAAGACAGGGAAAATAATCCATAATAAGCACATTAAAGTGCTGCAGCAAACACGTTGCATGACTGCAGTTGTTTAATAGCGGAATTTCGATTAAGCTATAAGGTTTGAGCGAACGTGTAGGCCCCTATTGTCCCGGTATAACCCTATGTGAATGTGAACCGTAACAGGATAAGCTATTGTGGTCAGTTAATTAAGTGTGCAACTTTGATGTTTGTCAGTAGGATGCACATGTGCCTTTTCCCATTGGAATGCTACATTCAGTGCCTTTAGGTGTTATGTTTTGCCCTGGGTTTGTGATACTGGTACATGTAAGGTTCGGGTTTATAGTATAAATATTGTTGGTAATTATTCAGCCGACTTTTACATTTAATCCCCGATCACAAATGCATAAGTCGTCCATTTACACTTGTAATACAAAACATAAAACGGCAAAATTCATACACTTCACAGTGTTACACAAAACATAAAACGAAAACGAAAAACACATCTTCATCGCTAATTATTGCTATCAACGCATCGGAACGATCAATGCAAAGGGAGATAAATGCATTTCAAACATTCAAATTGAAATTGGCTTAGTAATTAAGTCCATGTGAACCCAATCAAATGAATGTACAGTAGTTGTGATTTGCAAATCAATTAATAAAGTTACATTAAAGCAAGTATATACGATCTTAGTGCTACTTTTCCAAAACAAATAAAACGTTAATGAATATATACGAATAAAATAAAAGCTGAGAAGAAGTTTTACCAGAATATTAAATAAGAGTTTTATAGAATTGCATATACTTTACTTTTATACAGTCCAAAATGCATTTATATACACTATTGGGAAATCCCTGCCCCAGTCTGTGCAGATTAGTTCATAGGACACATAGACACAATTTGTTGGTTCTGCGTTTAATACAAGTCAACGTTTGTGTAAACTTTGTCGTTGTTAATTGTATTTAATACAATACATATAATTAATGGTATAAGTATAAGATAGTTAATATATTCTGCTTAACCTTTCTCGTTCGCATTCGTGTCCTTGTTTAAGATTAAGACAATAAAATATTGCCATAAATTCGTATATAATCGCTTTAAATCCTTTTAAATCTTATAATAGAGGTTCGGCGAAAACGTATGTTGTAACCAGTCAATTGTCTTATGCCTGTGGACATATACTATCACATTAAACGCATTAAAGATGTACGATACTTGAGACTACAGAGAGATGTATTACTTTTTATTTCATTTGGTTATTCATACAATACCATATACACAAAATTCGCCAATGAATCCTGGCCTACAGCTACATGTGAACCAATTATTTTCTTGGTCATCAGTACAAGAACCGCCATTTTCGCAGGGGTGTGATGCACAATTGACGATGCCTGTTGTAAACGACGCCATGGTGATAACACAAATACGATATGAAGATTGCCAGCATGTTCAACGATATTTTAATATTATTTTATGTGGCAGTTCTATTTTTTGGCATATGTTTTGTTATGTCCTAAACGAGCCACTGCAAGCACGTGTGGACAATTTCTCGTAATATCTATTCCAAATTTGCGAAAACAAATTCTGAAAATGTGTCATTTTTTTCAATAATGTTGTTTATTTTTGTTTATGTAGCATCATTTGCAACATTATAACACTTTACTTCGAAATGAATGTATTAGACAATGCAATCACCAATGTTAAATATCTTCGTGGAACTGATTTAAATCAGAATAACTTACAAAGTGTGTATTTGAAGCCGTAGAAGAAGTTGATACAGCCACAATTAAAGTGTCCGTTTCCGTCTTGAGTTCAGGTACCGCCGTTAGCACATGGGTTGGGTGACCAACTAAAGAACTCTGTCGAAATGGAAAACACATTAGGAGATGACATAAGGTGAATGAAAGTATTGTTTTACTTAATTCTAAAACAAACCATCTAACAAATGAAATGTTTTATAAGTTGGTAAATAGTAATTTCTTTCATTGTTATCTTACTGAAATGACTAGGACGTATTTTACTAAATATATCGAAGTATTATAAGTTTGGCATATCATTATATCCAGCATATTAAATGAGCACGAACTATTTAAGTTTTATTACACAGCATAAATTGTGTGAGTTGCGAATAAAATGATAATCACCAATTCAATTTGTAAGGAATAAAGCAAAACTAGTTTGATAGGATTAAATCAATAATACAAATCAAAGACAGTGGTGGCATGTATTTATGAATCTGATATTTCATTCAGAATGCTAAAACATTTATATTTAGTTTTAAGCTATGAATTACATAGCCCTTATCTGAAGAAAATGAAATAGCCATAACCAAGAAGAACAGTCGGAGGAGTCCCATGTCGTCGATGCCTCTCCTTTTCTGACAAGTTGTCTGACTGTCATAACATAACGTGTTTGATCCTATTTATCAGAGATGTCAATATTAATAATGAGAAATGAAAAATGAAATTACATAGATAACGCATTGGGAGACCAGTTCGTGGCTTACTGTCTTAGAATGTTTCAATAAATGTTGATGAATAACATTTCCTACTATGTTTAAACGTTCAAATATAATAAACATTTGGGTTATCAATAATTAAAACATTTTCACATTTTACAAAGAAAGGACATGTTCGGCTTGAATGTTGGCATATTAAATGTTTTATTTTTGAAACAATGGCCTTAAATCGGTTATTATTATTTATTTGCGTATTTAACTTGGAATAGATTAAGTGTTTGGAGTTTCATAATTCCTGAATTTATAATGCCAATAATTGTGTCTTAAATTTATTATGTCAATACTCATTCACCACATAGTTTTTAGAAAGCAATTGAAATGCTAAAAAATATAGGATCCTCTTTTAATATGTGTCATTAATTATATACACAATTCTGATTAAGAGCACTTCGTGGTCAGAACTGAAATGATTTCGTTGTCAAGCTAATTATCAAACTGCTTTCGGTACTCTGTCCAACTGCGCCATGTAACAAAGCGAACATGGTAAGGATAATGGCTTGTATACTTGTTTAATTTACTGTCGGCTTTGGTTTACCACTTATGGTTGTCATCATAACGAAACGGTTACAATCACCACCCTCTTGTAAAGGATATTAAATGTATTTACATTAAAAATGACGTTATTAGAACATTTAATGCTAAATTTATTTGAATGCTACAAATAAAGGAATGAAGACAAGTATTTGTTAATCTCCGAAAGTTCACCCGCACATTATTCTTAATTAGAATTAGCGAAATGCATTTCTAATATTATAAGAGTCTGGTGGACTGTAACAGCGCCATATTCATTACATGTTTAGGTAATACTTCTAATCAGAGACAGATATTTACCCTATTGATAATAGCATAATGATTGGATTTAGATGGAAGTATACTTTCTCGCGTAGTGTGGTGAAATATAAATGATCTACGCGACTCAACGTAATGAGCATTTTTTTAAACAAATAATGTATCGAAATATAATGCACATGCGTATGTAGGGGACGGAACGTACGTTGTATGCTCGTATTTCCATTTGTAAAACAAAATGACGTCCAGTTACCTTAAAGCTAGACATTAATGATACTTTTGGGACAAAATCAGCGTTTGTGTTTTGTTTATAAATGCGCGGAATGGTCGAAGTGCAGTCGCAATGTCAAAGAAAGTCGCAGTAGAGTCTTAGAAGGCACTCCAAAAAAGTAGTGTTAACGCTGTGAAGGGATCGCAAAATAGACGCAGTATATACTTAGAGAAAAAGCTTAGGACAGGGTGGGAACGCTGTGTACACGCGAAGGAAACAGATTGCTGGATTTCAGATTTTTCTTAGACAAAACATTGTCGTTCTTACTACGACTATTGACGTTTTAAAAAATCTGACTGTTTTGTCGAAAGAGGATGTCAGTCCGATGTGAGCTAAGAGTGCTTGGACACACCCCATGGCATTATATAATACAGCCTCATGCACTGGAGGACCACATAAACTAAGCGATGTACAAAAAAGAATTGAACAAGAGATATGAATCTTAATTTCAGACTAAGACTCAAGAAAAATATTCACAACATCTTTACAACTTATGTTATTCATGCAACAATTTCTTGCATTCTACTGTGTATCACATATAACTAAACATACATAACTTAAACTATACCTAACGAAATCTTATTTTCAGCTGATACAATAGATGTCTGACTATTTTCGTAAAACTATAAGTGAATATGAATTCTGATCCATGTAACTGAATTGAGTCTTTGTATTGACCCGCGTCATGCGAAAATGATTCGTATGCCCTATGCGACCAGTATAACTCCAGACCAGCCAGCGCAGTATGGCAGTCTGGTCAGAGCTACTCTGTCCGCTAATGAGACCATAACACTTTGCGTGACTTTATAGAGGACAGGGGATCTCCTGACCAGACTGCGCGCATGACTCATTGTCGCATGACGCGGCTCTATTGATAACGAGGAGAATTCCGCAGTGAACTGTGTTTGTTTGGTTTAGTTTTGCTTTGATTCAGTCCATTGTGAATCCAAATTAATCTAAATATATTCGTAGTCAGACACGTCACTTTTTACGACCAAAGCACTGGAAAAAACCTTTAAATCAGATTGAACAATTTTATAATATTTGATTAAGTTAGTAAACTGAATTATTTAATTAATCTTGTTATTGATAAAGCGTATTCAAATCTAGGTTAAATGTGTTAAAAACTTGCCAGTATTTCTTTAACCCATTTTACTCGGATAAACTTCTTCTCGAGTACGTTGACCTTTTTACATCTCACAATACATGTATTCGGAATATGTATATACTTTAAGCTAAAAAGGTTTTGTGCTATACAGGTTTAGAAGCAATATCTTTTCAAATAACAAGAACGTAATAAGATCTTTATTGTAACTTTAATCATGTTGGCGTAATCATTTTTTACCTACTGATGGTTTTAAGACATGTGACAGTCCTTATAACAATATAAGAATTATTATATATAAGATATTTAGCTACCGTAATCGTTGCATGGATAAAACAATATTTAAACGGCAATAAGAAACATTAATTACATCAGGTATCTTTACAAAATTGTCACGACCAATGTTTATGTTTTTATTTATGTGCGGATACATTTCTTACATGGAGATGTTTCATAACAGTAAACAAAGTGACAAAGTCACTTACAGTATTAAACAGTCTTGGGAACAAAGTCCAATAATAGATATAAACACGCGTGTACGTGATATGTTTAATATTTATGCCATATTTGTTCTCCTTTAATGCGGAAAGACCCCAAAACATTAGATTATCTCTAATCTAGAGCGTGACTACATGACAATATTGCGACAAGGATATTGTGAAATATCAAAGTAATCAAGGCGTTGCTTGTCTATTCAGACGAATTCAGGAATCTTAATTTTACATTCAGGGTTGATGCATCAAAGGACCTGCAAACTGACCAGTGTCTGATGGGGAATTTCATTTGATGGCATGATAATAAAGAAAGATGTTGACAATCGCAACATTTAAACTTACGCTTCGAAATTCATTACTATAAGAATAGAGGCGGAAAAATAAGACATGAGAAAAGATGGAGGTTTTGTGCTACAATGATCTTTCTTTCCGATTCAAATTAGTCAAGTAAGCATCATTTACCTTTTGTAATTAGTTGTTTAATAAGGAATTGCACGTTATAGTATTGGCATGACCATCTGAGCATTACTCAATATTCTTCACAGCCAAACTTTCTGATATGTGTTTACACACATGTATATCTGCTTGGTTTTGTATTGACCCAAGCTCGCATCAATTCGATTATGGACTAAATCCTGCTAGTTTGCGTGGTGATAAGTTTTGTTATAGTAAATGGTAGTGATAAACCATACATGTCAATTAAGAATTAAGTTGGTTATTGCTGTATTAACTAACGTTGTGGAGTTCCGATGCGTAGTTATAAAACTACATGGACTCTTGTTCAAGTGGTATAATATATTCATCGAGCGACAAATCGATGGTTATTAATTTCTTAAACCACATCTTAAAGTTAAACTATTGTGAATCTTCTATAAATGAACACATGTCTGTATAAAATATAAATATTTTAACTTTTCCTCCGCCCTTTATTTGCGGAAAACACATGCGTTCCCGTGACATCAACATATCTAAAAAATTAAAATCTCATCTGCCTAACAATGAAAAATCATACGTATTGATAAATGAAGTGACATTATTATGCTAATAAATGCTTATTTAACAAAACGTAAAGATTCCGTGAACTTAACCATACAAATGTACCACTAATGTGGTTTTACTGTGCTGCATAATCAGAAGGTTTTAGTGTGAATGTTTTAATCAAAAGATTGGTAGCGGCCGCATCTAATATAGAAAAAAAAAATGAAAGTACGAAAACATTATCCTAAGAGAGACTTTATAATATTAGATGAGAATCTTGCTCGTATAATATCCTGGTGAAGTCCTTTTTCAACTGTCGAATTATGCACAAGTTCACGGTGGTTGAATGTGTTATTTTTTTACTTTTACACGTCGAAGTGATCCCCCGTGACCACGGTGTGTGATTAGCAATTTATTACATTTAACATATAACCATTTAACTTAATCTTTACTTCTTTACCTGGACTGTAATTTGTATTTGTGCTATGTTTGTATCGTTGTTGTATCATGTACATCTTCATATATATTTATTAAATGATTAAAACGAGAATAGCTAGTATACAAGTATGATATTTTTAAGAAAAACGATACCATGTTCATGTCAAATAAAGTCAATAGGATACAGCAAAAAACAACTGTATTATTAAAATCACCGCTTAAATAGTTAATAAATCGAGTATATGGTCTACCCCGATAAACGAAGTACGAAGAAGAAACTGCTTCATTCTGTTACCGGATTCATCTGGTACCCCAGCACCAGTTCCAACATCAAACCCACCACTACCGGCAGCTACAGTTACGCTTTCGCTCGATGGATTTGTAGAATTTCCACTCCCTATATTTCCAGGTATGACAGTGCCAGTAATGACTGAGAAAACAATTAATATGTATTGACTATTTCTTTGGCGCGTCGCAATTGAACATAGTGTTCGGTTAATTATATGTAAAAGCATGACATTAGGAGCGTTTGGTTATCAAGGCATCGGCAGACAAGTGAACCTTGTTCAAAACTTTACAAAGTGTGTGTGTGGTTTCCTCGTGATGCACTTAGACAGGAAGCATGCGATCAATACTGTGTATTTTGTTTTACAATAATTCTTTCTGTAAGACTTTATAAATGAAGACATTTATTTGTTTTAATATTTGATCAAAATGCATGTGTGAACAATAATGCGAGTGCAGACTGGTCAATGGTCAAAGCAGCCATTAAGTTGAAGACAAGCTCATAAAAAAACATTGTATTACACAAGTATCACATCACACATTACGCAATCCACCATTATAATACCTATTTAAGGCGAGTTGAACGATGGTTTACTTCCACCGTTTGTAACATACAAACTACAAACTTGAAAGAACCCTTGTCTGGGAAAGAAACATTTCTTCAGCATTCCGCTGATAATAGATGCGCCATTCTGTCATCAGAGAAGTGCGTTGACACCGATTGCGAACGGAATGAAGGGGTCATAGCAATAGTCGTTGACATGGAGATAATTTCTGTTTTGAAATAGGTGTTTAGTGAGGCCTGGGTGCCATTTTACACATGCGGTTTACGGAATTATTTAATACGTATAATAGATAAAATTTTACACCAAAATTATAGTCTTATACAACCCCTTTTATTTTCATGTGGCATTTTCTGTACATTCCGCCTGGTATGCATACGATATTCTCACTGTTTGCCTGAACCAATTGTATGCTTACAGTCTAGTTATTCTTAAAGAATTATTTTTAACACTTTGTTAAATATTTATATTTAAGATAAAAACACGTTTTATTCTGTTTTCGTATTGTTTATCGTCATGAAATGTATTTCGTTCGTGTATGAGTTTTACCTAAGTGATGTATGTAGTGTCATTTTTTACATTAACAGTGTTTGTCAAACGTTTTAATTTCAACTGCTATTCAGTCTGTCCGGGTGTGAAATTGATTTACCAATTTTACTTCATATCCTTTCTACCGCTCTCAGGTCGTCCATACGCTTTGTCATACAACTTTGATTCCAAGTATCATGCTTTACAACATCACAACAAAGAGGTTATTTGCACATTTTTAAATCGTTCTTATCTATGTCATTATCATTGCTTATAAAATAAATCATTACATTTCACGCGATATCTCGGGAACTATAAATCTAGTTATAATTAAACATAATACGCCATTTCAGAAATAAATCCATGTTAATGTTATTTTATTCAAAATAATGTATGTAATATAAGTTTATTTAACCTCATACAATTCATTGTTTTTCCTTTGTAGGTTTTGTTGTTGCTATTTTAGTTTGTTGTTGTTGTTTCCGTTCACAAAGTATGTTCGTCTTGTTATCATGTTTCATGATAATTCTTTATAAACTCAATATGGGTAAACACATCCAAAACTCGCCTAAATTACTGAATGTGCGCAAATAATGCCTTAAGGCATCTCACATACGTGTAATTAAAACCTATATTGTGTCATTTATATAAAACACGTTATATGCAGATTTATTTGTATGCAAACGATCTCGGGAACTAGCTATTTGATTTTAGCCAACCGTTATGTACACCATCATAACTAAAGACAAGAACCTGTCTTTCTGACCGGATTGGTTTTAAAGAGTAATTGCCAACTGATTATATAATATTTATTTAAAGGTTTGGAATATATCTTGGAATTCTACAATTATTTTCCCCTCATAGAAGTTTGAATGATATGATGCGTGGTGCCCATAAATGGTTAAATGTGATGCTATAACATGTTCTAAACGTTTCGATATTATAGCAGATTGTACCGCGTATGGACTTTGATATGCATATATCAGTTTGTAAATGAAGGTCGGACGCCGAAATAGACCTTATGCGTCTAAACATTTAATTTTGCAACAGAAGGCTGTTAAAACCTTCTGTTTTTATTTCGGATTTTGTGGTAGCCGTTGGATTCTCTGTACTTGATAAAACTTTAATATTTACAATTTGTAATCCATTAAAGACCTCACATTGGCCAATATTTAGAATCGAAGATTCTGTTCGTTGTTTCGTTCAAGTTGGTTTGTTATTATTGATCTTGTTTTTATAGAAGATAGTTAGCAGAATTGTATATGAGTATAAAATTTATTTGTTTCAATACTAAAAGGTACATATATTTACGAAATATACGTCGTAAACAATATTTTACAATCGTACATTTATATACCGTGTTGGTAGCTTCGTAAATCTTTAATTATCGTTTTACAACTAAAAACGACCTTCGTCTAGTGCCCAGGAACCGTATCCAGACTCTACGATTATATTTTACCTTACTGATATATGAGAAAAAAACCCATCTCCGATTTCTCTTATGTTTATCACTATGGACAAGTGTGAGTTATAGTAAGAGATAACGTCAGTGCATCTTTTACCCGAGTAAAGCCATTAAAGCCATAGTTCCATCAACTAGTAGACCAGGGAATTGTAATTTGTTTATTATTTTAAGAAATAACTAAACTTTTAGCTCTTTTGCTTTCTGTTTTTGAAATCGAAAAACAAAGTATTCAATCTAGCTCGACTTACAGAGACATAACTTTCAAAAAATGAACAATAAGATTTTCACCCATAACAAAAAACTTATTCAAAGTCAGTGAGACGATAAATCTACCGAGCTTTCCTTCCTAAATCAGTAGCGAAAACAAGTGTGAATTGCTTGATACGATCACGTTGTTTGCATCACAATGGCGTCGAATGTTAAACTATTTGTGTAAAAAAGCGTTCATTCTCTTCTTGTTCATTGGGATTACACGAAATCGTTTACAAAAGTAGATCAAAAGGCTAAAATATGGCTTGACTAATGTATAACATAAGTAGTACTTTTATTTTTTGTTTCTTAAAAAACAGACTGATTATTTTCGTCTCTGTGTTAGCCCTAAAGTCATCAATACATATATATTTGATGTTTATGATATATTTTGTAGTTATTAAGTTGTAATTGTACCAATTTATACGTGTTATACGATTATAGTGCTTTAATGTTTTCTGTACCTGTACCACTAACGACATGAACTATGTTAAACAACAATTCTAAAGATATTAGGTATCTTTTGTGCCGGAATATAATATATATAACATAATGATATATGTCTTACAATGCACCGATGCAAAAATATATCTGAAACGACTGATGCCTTGCAAAATGTTCTTGTTGTCTCTGATTTGCCTGCAGAAATCTTTGAACAAACAACGGTAACTCAAAACGAAGTATTTTTCTAAATTGTATTTATTTAATGAGAAAGTATTTGTTTAAGAAGCCATGGTCATGAAAAGCAAATAAATATATGTACAGATTTTTAACATATCAAAATGATGCAAAAGTACACATAGTCATGATACATGACATTATAAGAAAAACACATTCAAATTAAAAAAAAATAATCATCAGTAAGCGAATGAATTAAAAACCATAACAAATTTATGTACATTTCTCACACTGATACACATATTAAGTATTAACAAGTAATTATATATAACCTATAAGCATAAATGTTCCTCATGCTTAAAAATTAATGTTTTTAACGGTAAAGCATACATGTACATAAGACTGAGAATGTGGCATGTAAATTGAATTTATTCAATTTCAAGTAGGTAACTACAGATCACACAGTAGTGAACGGGTGTAAGAAAACAGTAGACTCTTTGAAATAGCAGTAATGTAGTTATTATCATTAAAGGGAGACTATTTAGACAATAATGTGACATAATTAATAATAAAAAGGATGGCTATACAGGTTTGGAACTGAAATTCATTTCCAAGTACATAATAACGCATAAGATCGAGACTTAACAAATACTAACAATCAATTAGTGCACTGTAGTTGAACATATACTATAATTTGGTGGTCTGGTGGCATTTGTATTTATAAACAAATGTGTAGTTGTTTTGAATCTTTGTTAGCGTTTAAATTTACTGAATATAAAGCGGATAAATTGGCTTGTATTTTTAAGTAAAGGTAAAGATTCTGATGATAAGAATGAGCAAAGGGAAGCATTATGTGTGTCATTACCTAAGAATTGTTCTCTTTCAGTATTAAAGAAATCGCAGTTAAGGAGGTAGTGGTGTTCGGTGCCAACCTGAGCCGAATTACATAGCCTACAAACTCTATCTTCAAATGGGGTTCCGTCGTGTCGGCCTGTTTCGACTGGGAACCATTGGTTAGCAGTCCTGAATTGGAATAGGTAGATGTATTCTTTCTTAGTGAGTTTAATAAGGTAGTTTTCAAGGGATGGTGATTGTTTGAAGCTGGTATATATTTGTCCTTTGTGTGTTTGCTGTAATTGGTGGTGCCATTGGGTTTTGAACTCAATTAGTAACTTTGATTTAAATAAGCGGTGGATATTATTTTGGTTTATTTGAAACTGATTATCCCATATGCTACTTAGGTTAACTGATGTGAGTATTTCTTTTATTTTGTTTGACCATTTAAAATTTGAGTTTGGGAGGTTCATCATGTACTTATAAATCTGATGTGATATTTTCTGTTTTTTACCTTGAAGGATTCTACACCAGAAGGAAATCATACGGCTTTTAATATTGATTGCAATTGGATGCCTACCAAGTTCACCGTATAGAAAAGCTATAGGAGTAGATTTCCTGGCTTTAGAATTTTTTCTGAGGAAGTTGTTGTGTACTCTCTCCAGAATATTTATGTTTTCAAAACCAAATATTTCTGAACCATATGTAAAAATTGGTAGCACAGTGTGGTCGAAGAGTTTAAGGATTAAGTCGATGGGAAGTTCTGCGTTGTTTGCTCTGATATATAATAGGTGCATTGCTTTTGTTGCTTGTTCAGATAGGTGTTTTCTTTCGTTTAGGAAATAGCCATTGCTGGAGAGTGTTATCCCTAAGTAGTGGTAACGGTCAGTTATGTCTATGGGTCGGTTGCCTAGTGTGAAATGAAAGTGTTGAAGTTGTCTAGCACCGAAGATTATAATTTTTGTTTTGCTGAGGTTAATTTCAGGATTTAAACGTTAGATATGTTTTTCACATCACTATAATTCAATATAAGTCTGCGATAAACTAATCGGAAAAAACGCAGCTACTCATAATGGGGTTTTAATACAATTTAAATACTGCTAAAATGTGTGAACCAATCCCTTGAGTTGGCATATCGACCTTATTTCACCTCGACAGCAATACTCATAACATCTATGTTTGTTCACACATTGTATTTTAGAATTGATCGGTTTGCTTATATAGAATATGTGTTATTAATGTTAGTCATTTAAACACATAGATTGATAGATCGGAAATAAAAAGTGAACGTAGTTGACAAGAAACTAATTTTATAATTAGTACAAGGGAACGAAAATTGGACCCACATATATTGGAAAAGGGGATCTTGGAGTGAAAAGACAGTCCCAATTACATTTCCGCTATAAATACTGTTCTATTGTATTATGATTGTTTTAATTTAAGCGATATACATGTAGTAATAAAATTTTAAAGAACCAAATCAAAGAAACGTATTGGTGGGTTTCAAACGGTACTGTAATGAAACATGTTTTTATTTATCAATTTCACATGTTGAATAATCTAAATGGAACAGTTTTTTACCCGTAATATGCTTCCGCACTCAGTGTTATTTCGCTCCCTGGTGTACAGGGTTCTTGCTTTTTATTTTTGAATCTGTGGCAGAAGTAAGTGAAACACTCATTCTGTAAATCTGTGCACAATTCCATTAACAAATAAAATACATATAATTACAAACTATACTTACGGTCCCAGTGAGATATGACTCGCTACCACAACATTTGCGTATACACATTATAGTTTACAGAAGTGCAATACAACTATGAGAATTGCGCATATCGTACATGTATATCAGGTTTGTGTCTCTCTGAAAAACATTCATCAAGGGAACATAATGTAATAAAACATTCAACACAAACTATCACACCGCAGGTACCCTTCCCTATTGTGTCAAATCTTTAAGGGAACTCGTTCATATACATAATTATTTACTTGTCTGAGCTTTTTGGGATGTTCAAAGATAAAATAATTAGTGTATTGTCTTAATATACAATGTCAAACAACATAAAACGCAATATTTTAGTAAATTTTCATTGATACAATTTTGTTTTATTAGATAACGAGACTAACAATGGTGAATACCAATCAGTGTTTCACGTTAATGATAGTTAAAAAGCTACAAATAGTTGCATTGTTTCTATGATGAATTCTCATTGATAATTTTAAAGGGATAAGTAAGTTACGTCAATTTCAACATCACTATGTATAGTCTATATTTAAAGAATATATTTATGTTAAAATATTAAAAGGAAAATTTGACACTAAGCCTGATATGTTTCAGTGCAATTCGAGAAAACTAAAATAACTGATTAATCATTCCTTAACTGGTTTTGGAGGCCTACATGACATGCATTGTGTTGGTTTAAAATGTATTTATATCTTATAACCACCTCATACCTGGACAAACACACTCTTTTCGTTAAACTAAGTTTACGTACGTTGTATACCATTTGCGGTGCTCGCGTCGATGCGTTTTTGACCAGATTTTGCCACCGCTGCAGTACGTTGTGTTCCTTAAATTTGTTTGTACAATTGCAACAATATTTGCAAAACCACAAATATCCGAACATTTCTTCAAATTCTTTTAAAAACGGTAAGGCATCGAAACGTCTTCGCTAAGTGTGTGTCAACTGGCGTTATAGGTACACAGGCGTTCGGTTCTAAATCACCTTTTTACAATTTGTTTGCATACCGGGTAATCAAAACCCATCCCGTAACGAAAAGAGTTTATGGTTTACAAAAGAGTACGATATGTAACGAATATTTTCGTAGTGTAGCTTATTGAAACTAACTTATTGAGGTTGAGGCACTTGTAGCCTTCGGTTGACGTTTAGAAAACGAAAAACATTAATGCGAATATTTACTTTGATATGCCGATCAAGGAGAGTCACTACGCAACTAGATGCCTTGGTCAACGTTTAGTAATCATTCAGACGAGCTCAGACATGTCAGATTTCAGATACGTTAACAGGAGACGTGTTTAAAGATTATAAGTTATTTCATCGTCGAATTAAAAGTCATACAACGCCATGATTTTTCCGTTTGTGGCTGCAAAGGCCCACTTAGAAGCCTTACAGATTAAGTGCAACGTCCGCCAGTTTGTCAGATGCTGATCTCGGTGGAGAAGAGGATCCTAAATGCGTGTCATTTGGACATGACCATTGCTGCATTACGAGAGTTGCGCCAGTTTTACATTTACGAACTTAGAAAAGATACCCCAGGAACCTTTACTAAATTAGTAAGTATGCATCTGAATTGTATGATGGAATGTACGAGAGGGACCATACAACCCTATGGAAAGATACCACATTGACACGAGAACCATTATATCCAAGTCGTTAGTTCGCTATCATACTTTGCATTTTAAGAATCTTGTGCAAAGTACTTGGACATGTAATGCTCAAATCACTCTCTGTTCATGTCAGAGAACTCTGTCAACTTTTTAATGCGATATGTTCGAAGTATGTTGATGAGTATATAATATCACCGTTCATAACTGCTTATTTGGAAAACCTTGACGACAGATTCCTCCAGAAGCTAGACTTTCCTTAGTGTAATGCTGTAAATCTCAATAGCATATTATAACACATTTTGTGTGCTAGCTATTGTCGACTCTGACTTCATGTTCTCTATCCTTGGTTCAGTTTTTAACTTGTAATTCCATACATAAGAAAATATCATTTATAGATGCACTTTGTATGGAAAATTCATTAACCTGATTGAGGTGGTTTAAGTATATATGCCAGCAACTTCAATGCAGGGCAATTCATGAAGCAGGTTATAGTTTGGTTCAAGAATCATATCTATTTCTATGAGAAATATACCTTAAATGTCAATGGAGATGACATCTAAAGCGTCGATAAGCACATGGAGGAACCAAATGGGCCCACAGGCAATAACACTGAACTAACGGTTATCCAAAACAAGCATTCGTGGTTTTGGTGCAACGATTATATGTAATTATATGTATTACACGGATGCATGTTTTTTGTCATTGTTGCATGTACATGTATATGTATATATGTATTTAGGGCTTTACATTTATTAGCACGGGTGTAACAGGCGGACGATCATGGCGATGAAGAGTTATAGTGTTTGCACATTTANACGTCAACAAAAACATGAATCGACTTAACAATGATAGGCTTTTTGTATTCAATTAATAGAAAACTATAAATCTTAACATAAATAAATGTATTTTGCAAAAAAAGTTTAACCTATCCGCTACTCACTAAAATCCGCTATACACCAATCGACTGTATATGTAAAAACCTTTTTTGCAAATCATATTTTCATTTACTAAATGAATATCTTTTTATATGTTCGTAGTTTTAAACAATTGCATGAATATATTAATTCACAAAACTGTAATATTTAAATAGTTGCAAACTAATTGTAATAACAAGGCTAAAGCTAAAATAGAAACAAATGGCATACCCTGATGATTGAAGTACCAGTAGATGAATATGCACACTATCGCGGTTTTGAGCAGCTAAAACAGCGGGGTAGTATCGCGGGGATTGATCACGATTCTCAAAACAACGCCGTGGCAACAATTCATCATGGACCGCGTTGGATCTATGTTCTTGACATTCAATAACCCGCTCATGTACGTGTATACAAAACATTTACCGCCACAAAACTATTACAAATATACACATATTAAATTTAACGTTAGCTATAGTATTGCACGGATGCATGTTTTTTTGTCATTGTTGCATGTACATGTATATGTATATATGTATTTAGGGCTTTACATTAATTAGCACGGGTGTAACAGGCTGACGATCATGGCGATGAAGAGTTATAGTGTTTGCACATTTAGATTTTATACGAATATACATACAATATGCAAAGTAGTTAAATGTAAACCAATGGTGTATAACATGCATGCATTTATACAACGTTATTCAAAACTATTATAATGAATGTTCCTATTCAAAAATTGTTTTAATTTAAAATGGCGTTCATTGATATGAGTACACGAAACGACATATATATATATCTTTATTTTGTTATAATACTTTAAATAACGAAATGTAAGTCTGCATTAAACCGACTCCAAACAATGTAGTTTTGAACCTCTTCATTTTTTAAATAACGAAATGTAAGTCTGCATTAAACCGACTCCAAACAATGCAGTTTTGAACCTCTTTATTTAAATTGAGTTTTTTATTATGTAGCAAATCTTAATGATGGATTGTTTTTAAATGTTTTAAACACACCCAACTTGTTATTTAAATATTTATATCTTTGAAACTTTGTTTTGAAAATAAACCCTCTCATTATATTATACATGTGTATTACATTGACATTTGGGTCGTCATTTAAGTAATCTCGATAACGTCGTGTTTGATTCAGTTTTCAACTGTTTACAACAACATTATATAACATTGTATAAAACTCTCATTTCGTTCATCTTCTGGAAAATTTTGCTCCGAATTTTTATTTTAGTTTGGCATTAATCAACGTTTTATATGTTTTGAAAACAAAAAATATACTTAGATCGTATATAGTAGCTTGAAAGTGAGTAACAATGCTACTTCGAAACCAAATCATGTTCATACATAAACGCTGCTTTCCTTTCGTGCACGAACCATGCATTGACCAATGAAAGAAACTTAAGACAAAAACTAACATGCTCGTTATTATGACACATTATAATACCGAACGTACGTGATGAAAAATTAGCTGTGTAAGCGGCCCGGCTATCTTACTCGGTAGATCACTCAGCCTAAAAGCGAGATATTCCTGGTCTGGCTGAACACTTTTACGACCCGGACACATATGGTTCATGTTATTACGTATGGAGAGCTTGCACACGTAACTGAATATTTTTCAAAACGCGCATGGTGTAGTAAGTTTACACATGGCGAGAAATATGTAAAGCGTATCGACTTATACTCTTAAGATATACGTGGAAACGATTAAATATTATAGTATTATATTAATTGGTCAACCCAATAGATATGTCACCATTTCAAATTTCGTATACTGCTTAGATATTTCAAGAACTGACACAACTTATCAACGCAATCATACCGACCATTGCCGTTCAAAAAAACATAGAACACAATTGACAACGGCATGTACATTGATGTGTTCTTTGGAAATAAAAATAATCATTTTCTTCTTAAATTACCATTACATCCAGACGCCCCTCTAAGGTTTCTCCAATCATCGATATATTATTGAGCTACTTGCTAATTAAATCCAGACACAGCGTAGATTCAGCTGATGTAGACNCTTTTAATAACGAAATGTAAGTCTGCATTAAACCGACTCCAAACAATTCAGTTTTGAACCTCTTCATTTAAATTGAGTTTTTCATTATGTAGCAAATCTTAATGATGGATTTTTTTAATGTTTTAAACATACCCAACTTGTTATTTAAATATTTATATCATTAAAACTTTGTTTTGAAAATAAACCCCCTCATTATATTATACATATGTATTACATTGACATGTGGGTCGTCATTTAAAGTAATCTCGAAAACGTCGTGTTTGATTCAGTTTTCAACGGTTTACAACAACATTATATAACATTGTATAAAACTCTCATTTCGTTTATCTTCTGGAAAATGTTGCTGTGAATTTTTATTTTAGTTTGGCATTAATCAACATTTTATATGTTTTGAAAACAAAAAATATACTCAGATCGTATATAGTAGCTTGAAAGTGAGTACAAATGCTTCTTCGAAACCAAATCATGTTCATACATTAACGCTGCTTTCCTTTCGTGCACGAACCATGCATTGACCAATGAAAGAAACTTAAGACAAACACTAACATGCTCGTTATTATGACACATTAAAATACCGAACGTAAGTGATGAAAAATTAGCTGTGTAAGCGGCCCGGCTATCTTACTCGGTAGATCACTCAGCCTAAAAGCGAGATTTGTCTGGTCTGGCTGAACACTTTTACGACCCGGACACATGTGGTTCATGTTATTACGTATGGAGAGCTTGCACACGTAACTGAATATTTTTTTAAACGCGTATGGTGTAGTAAGTGTACACATGGCGAGAAATATGTAAAGCGTATCGACTTATACTATTAAGATATAAGTGGAAACGATTAAATAGTATAGTATTATATTAATTGGTCAACCCAATAGATATGTCACCATTTCAAAATTCGTATACTGCTTAGATATTTCAAGAACTGACACAACTTATCAACGCAATCATACCGACCATAGCCGTTCAAAAAACCATAGAACAAAATTGACAACGGCATGTTCATTGATGTGTTCTATGGAAATAAAAATAATCATTTTCTTCTTAAATTACCATTACATCCAGACGCCCCTCTTAGGTTTCTCCAATCATCGATATATTATTGAGCTACTTGCTATTTAAATCCAGACACAGCGTAGATTCAGCTGATGTAGACAATGTGACAAAGCCGTTTGCATAATCAAGCAAAACCCAGTGCAAACGCACGTATTTTGTCATTAACGGAATATTGTTGATTTTACACCAATCATAAATCCGAAAATAACAAATATATGTGAAAGTATCAGTAAACGGAATACAAAACGCAATACGAAATATATGAACTATACATAACACTGTACATTCCATTCAGTATTCATGTTATTAGCCGCTAGTATTTACATAATACGTATTACAGGACAATATATAACTCAACACTAAAAAAATATTAACAACATACTCAAAGCATTAGGGTTTAACGTTGCCAAAGGTATCATCGGAATCATAAACAATTATGATTTGCATCATAAATTTGTGTTGTTAACATTGTGTTTTATATTCATTGCAGAAGATTTGTTAAACAATTGTAAGTACGGAATCATGTTTTGTTGACAAATACACGAAAGCTCCCTGGCAATGTGTTTTACGAGTATTAAGCTTAAACGTTCCCAATATAATAAAAATAAAACAAAATAAAAAACAAGACAATGTGTACAACTCAACACTAAACATCAACACTATTCAAAACATATATATCAACACTATTCAAAACATAAGGGTATATCTATACCAATCGCTTCCTCAATATCGTTAAATAATTATGCTTTGCCACAGCAATATTTTTTCTTTACATTTTGTTTTATATTCATTTCGCTGAATATGTGTTGAATTATGTTAAAATTACGTGAAGTATTGTAAATATTTTAAGTAAAACATGTCTTCGAAATCTTTCGAAACGTCACAATTTTTGTGATAAGTCTATCTGGTGGTTGTTCTGTCAACCTCATGTTTACTTTACAACATCAAGTAAAGCATGTAATAATAACATATTTTTTATAAACATGCATGCGTCAAACGACATCGCCTCTTTCTGAAAAATCAACAATACAAAAGCAATATCCAAATAAAGTAAAACTTATGTTACAAAACAACACAGTGCTGAAAAGTACTAGGTTTACAAACATTCGACGTCGTCATTTAAATTAGATTGTTTAACAGTATACATAGTTCCACTAATATAGGTTTTGTCGTTGAACGACTTATATACATATTTACTTTGTAAATGCGTTCTATAAGTATAGTTATTATTCATTAAACCGCGATGATCTACCGTTCCAAAAATATGTTCTCCATGTTCGCATTAGAACGGACTAAATAAACCATTACAACACTTATTGTATTGAACACGTTTATGCTATCCAGTCCGCGTAAAAAAACATACAAACCTATTCGACTCTTATGGACCATTTTGTATCAAGTGTTGGGGAACACGTATATGGCTTCTGAAAGTAATGGCCATTTGATAAGAGCATAGTCATTTCAGTTCCCATCGGACACACTGCAAATAACAATCCCGCAATTCGATATTCATGAATGTTCAAAGGTTTCTTTATTAACGGTTATAGCGGCTGTGGCATTTATGTTTAATGTTTTTCACAATATCCAATCACTGTAAAAACACGCTCACAATTCCGCAATAAAAAACTGGTTTCAAGTCAGACCATTCAATTGTTATCGTAGACATACATTTCGATTTGATTGAAAGAGGTCCAGGCTACTTTAAACTTAATAACTCGTTATTGTTTGACACAGAATATAAATCCAAGATACAACATGCAATTACAGAAATTGTCCATTTCAATAGTAGTGCAAATCCTTTAGTAGATCCAGTAGATTTACAACAATTCAAACACATCCTGACACAGTGAATTAACCTGTGTAGCGACAAGTCTGATTGAAATTACAGCGTGCACACCCCTTTAAAAATTTGACAAATTTATCAATGTAACAAAAAACCTTACCTCTTTATACACACATATCTGAAGTGAAACCATAATGTAAAACAATGTGCATGAATATTAATTTACTAAAGCGTATACTTCATTACTATACAATATGTTGCTTCCGTTCTTACGCCACTCGTGAACTATATATTGTTTTAATTCTTATTTAACTAAAATTCGATCAAACGCCGAAATCAATACATTCCCTCTATACAATCTGAGTAGCATTAACAGTAACCTTCTTATTACTTGGATAACTTATGTGCACATGNATCCTTTAGTAGATCCAGTAGATATACAACAATTCAAACACATCTTGACACAGTGAATTAACCTGTGTAGCGACAAGTCTGATTGAAATTACAGCGAGCTCACCCCTTAAACAATTTGACAAATTTAACAATGTAATAAAAAACCTTTCCTCTTTATACACACATATCTGAAGTGAAACCATAGTGTAAAACAATGTGCATGAATATTAATTTACTAAAGCGTATACTTCATTATTATACAATATGTTGCTTCTGTTCCTACGCCACTCGTGAACTATATATTTTTTAAGTCTTATTTAACTAAAATTCGATCAAACGCCGAAATCAATATATTCCTTCTATACAATCTGAGTAGCATTAACAGTTACCTTCGTATTACTTTGATAACTTATGTGCACATGCCGTGCTAGACGATACATGTTCTACATGTTTTTTATTTCCGGTAAAGTACTTTACAAAGCACTCAAAACGCTCTTTAAAATGGCACTTTCAGTTAGGTTGATGGTGTTTGTATGTCTTTACAACTTTTTTCAATAAGATTATTAAAAAACTTGTAATGTCATCGCAACTTTAGGCATTTAACTCATGTTTTAATACCTTTTTTTCTGATTACGATGCAGCTATTTAAGGCGTATTTTAGCTGGAGGAAACATATAATATTGCTTCCGAAGCATTTCTAATGCGTTTACATGATTCTGTATAAAGAGCATTTGCATTTAAGTTAATTACACGAACTTAAATTGAACTTAAAATAAGTCGTCAATATGAAGTGCAGATTAGCAAAAGTCATTTTTTTTCCGCCGCAGTGATGCACACGTTTGAGCTTTGAACAGAAGCACAACATGATTTCAGTGTGAAGCAAGATAACTACTTCTGTAATATTCATGAAAAAATTTGCAACTCACGTTGTATGTTCTGTATTCAATGGTTCACACGATTCTGTGTATTGTGTGATGGAACTGTATCATTTGCCTATCAGTAGCATACAAAGTTCTACGTGCATAAGGCGAACTTTGTCTTTATTGCTCGCAAACAAATGCGGGGGTATTTGACACTTTTGTGAAAAGGTTCAAATTTGGAAACTACTACGGAGTGAGTATTGTGGACAGAGTTAAAACGTAATATGTATGTTTGATAAATACGACATATATGCTGTCTTAACGATGGGTTGAGCTCAGTGTCTTCACAGATGTGTTTTCTTTCTTTATTCGGTTTGAAATCATTATCATGCTTAAACATGAACAATACGTCTCCAAGTCAACAGGCAAAGGTCTATTCAAAATTGACTGATGGTATTCGCAAAAAAACATATGACTAGAGGTATTAGTAATAAACAAGAACACACACAAAACCATTATTTTATTTAGAGAAGCGCTTTAAAATATGTTACCTAAAAGCCAACCTTATCATAAAATTTCTCCCGTTGGGCTTATATTATCGATAACAAGCTTGTANGACATTTGAGGCGAGTGACGAGAGCGACGTGGATACCAGCAGCTACGCCGACATCTGTTAGGGTCTTGTATGGACAATGGTAAGTGAACTTATTAATGAGAGTGATGACAACAATATTGACAACAAAGACGACCATATCGATCGTCCATCACTGCCAGCAAATGAAAACCATGCCCTTCCCGCAAATAGCACTGGCGTACATGAACAAGAAGAGGATTGTGATCGTGAGCTGTCGAGTATTTCATGAAGGGATGTGGAGGTGGCATTGCGAAAAGAACTTCACACCAGCTTTGTTGTATCAACACCAGCTTTGTTGTGTATCAGTCCATATTAGAAATACTTGAGAAGAGTAAAGATGAAAAACAAAATGTCCCTTATGGGAATTTTAAGTGATTGGTTGGATACCTCTTCTAGCACGAAGAGAGGTAAGAAACGCTCCCGCGTGCGCACACACTTTACAATTAATGGTGTTACAGTGTGTATGGAAACATTTCAGCTATTTGTTTACGTAAAACGTGATGTTCTATATGCACATATACAGACAGTAACTCAGGGTGGTTGAACGCCGGGAACGCCCGGAAACAGAGGTCGAAAACCTAAACACGCACTATCGTTTGATGATGTAAATCGGGTTGTGCAGTTCATCATGAACACATCCGAAGCCAGATCGAGCTGCACTAACGCTACAGTTCGTTACCCTGCATGGTGCTGGCGTTACTGGAAGTCATTCACAGACGAACACTTCAATGCGCTACCTGGTATACGGTATGCAGCAATTATTACATCATAGAAAACGTATATTGTACTCAAATTGTTAAATGAAAATCCTACTTATTTGGACCACAAATACAAATAATAAAACGTGTCCTTCCGCTGCAGGGAATATCAGTTTTTCCGAATGTCATCTGCCTACCACGGCGTTGTCATGGTGAAGACATGAAGCGACGGTAAAGAAATCTCAGCTGGTTTTCTCGTGGCGCGATACATACATAGATATGCGTGGTTGTGCGTAATCTTGTCACCATCATCTAGTCTTTTAGATAAGGCAAGTGATTAATATTCTTTCCCCAGAATGGGCTAAATTTTGGAAACCCCACAACAGTTAAAACGTGTTTTAAAACCATGAAATTTATTTACGGCAACAATATCATCAACAACAACATGTATTAACTCTTCTGCATACAATTGCTTTGTAGCCATATACAAAATATAAAATAACACAAGTGTTATAATGGAGTATAAGAATTATGAAACTAAGGTTATTGGTAGAAATTAGCAAATAACACTCCTATTACAAACATAAGTTGTATCATTTAAATATTTATTGATAACTACTGTTATAAATCGAACACTGAGATAAGTGTAGAAGTAAACAAAGAATTCACTGCTTAGCAACAAAAGTGGTAGCACTTCAACATTTATAATGATAATAATTCATCAAATTTAGTTAATGTTTGGAAGAGTTGTGAACACAAGGTAATTATAGAAGTTAACAAATATTTCACTTATTAGTTACATAAGTTGTATCACTTAAACATTGATAATGACTGTTATTCATCAAATACTGAGATAAGGATAGAAGTTAAAAAAGAATTCACTGCTTAGCAACATTAGTAGTATCACTTTAACATTGATACTGATCATAATGCATCATATGTATTTAATATTTTGGTGTTCGCATTATCATATCAAATTTATTTAACGTTGGCCATCTGTGAAGATAGGAAACATTATCGTTTTTATTCCAAACGGTATCCCGGCTTCAATTTATCACAATATGTAAAGAAAGAAATTAAATATATTAACTCGTGAAACAATCATCCACTTTTAAGCGTCGATGTCGCGACTGATATGCTTTCAGATTGTATAAACACGGATGATAATTAAAAATATTATTCGATGTACCATAGTTTATCCGTCAATAGGTTACCACACAAAGTACACTTATTATTTGCTTTGCAAATATGCTGCTTAATATTACATACAATAAACATGTTGAACTAAGAGAATTGACTGATAACACAGTGTGTATCCTAAACAAATACTTATATAGCTAATGTTGTATATTGTACAAAATATTGTAAGTATATTTATTCTATACTACTTATACGACGCTGCACACGCTGCACGTGCCAGTTGGCAGCATTGTTCGTATTCTTCCGACGCAACGACTCTGCGTAGACAATTAAGGCATCTTCATAGACCCCTTCCATTTCGTAGCAGTGACCAAGCAAATTTAGCGCTGTCTCCAAGTGATACATGTTGATGTCATTTCTTGGATTACTTATGTAAGACTTAAGTATGCCAAATGCATGGGGGATTTCGCGTTCACCTAATCCCCCATACGTGAGATACTGTAGATAATGGAGAAAAGGACGGGCATCAACCTCTGCAAAGTCCATCCATTGGTTACCAATGTAATTTCTCTGTGAAACTTCCTCTTGAGTTATTCCGCGATTCATTTCAAACCACAATAAGTATGGAGCGCAGTACGCTTCTTGACTTACAAAATTGGCACAATATGCGAATGGCGATTCACTGAAAACGTTGCTACAGCCATCTGACATCATGTCAGCAAACACCTGGAGGTCACTTTGTCCTTTTGAATCTCTACATCTACACACAGCCTTGACCTTGCTATGATACTTCTTTTCCTCGTCTTCCAACACCCTTACCACCGCGTGAAGATGTCCACAGCAGTATAGCACAGAAGCAAACTTCAAGCGATTTGAAGCTATATCCGTGTTGAAAGAATATTAAAAACGCCTTATGATTTCGCTGAAATCAAGGTTTCGTAGTCGTAAACACTTAGATTCTTGAATTGAATTGTGTAATGCATACAGGTTATTAATAAGTTCTAAAGCAACATATGTCAATTTGGCATTCTTGGAGTATGCCAAAAGAGTACGTAATTTATATTTTATATTTTCCTGGAAGGTTGTTTTCGAAGTGTGTATATTATATGTTAATTCTCTTAATTGCGATTGAAGTAAGTGTAAGCATTCAAATTTTAGAAATAAACTGATACTGTATCGTAAACATACAGGTCTCAGTTCTCCCTTTACAGTTTGTACGATTCGCCGTATACCACACGCTTGTAACCGAACTCCTAATTTATCTATATCTATTAAAGATACATCTTGAATGTCGCTCTTTATTAAGTAGTCTACATACTGTAAAATGCGTCTCTGCTGCACCATAGACAGTTTCCCATCGAACAAGTTCACTCCTTCGATGATATAATGAGGGAATCTTCCTAATCGCAACCATTTCCTTAATACGTGTAAACAAAGTAGAAGTAGAAACATGAGATTATGTTCCTTCCACATGGTAATGTGTGTTCTCTCTATGGTGTAGAACATTAAAGTCTTACAATGAAAACTTGTAATAAAATCCACAACCATTGTATTAAATAACGATTTTGTAATCAATTTTAAAACCATGTAACATTTTATTTGTGTCATATTAAAACTAAACATCAACTTTCTTTCTATTAGGTTCGAAGACAATCGCCATTCGTCGCGCTTGTAATCACTGTCCGAATGACCGGCAGGTACCAGGAAAGACGGAGCTACCCGTGCAGCCTCCAGTATTTGGGCCGGCGGCCAGTGTTTACCTCTACATCTGCCTATCCAATGTTGTATTTCAGAAAGCGGTTTGCAAACATGAAAGGCCTGTACGTAATCCAAGTTGGTCATAGGACTAACAGATTGTCCATTTTTGGTTATCTCCCCTAGCTTTGAGAGTTTCCGTTCTGTTTCTGGTTTCCATCGTTCTGAGCTGAACAGTTCTTGCCCAGAATCACATGTGATTGACAATACTGGTAACCGCCTCCGGTTTGTAGCTTTTGATTGACTGTAACAGGTACTGTTAAGGTGGATTGATGTCGTCACGAAGCATCAAAAGGTTCTCAACCTCAGCCTTCCAGTCTCTCAAGTCTGTCATGATATTCACCGTGTTGTAACTAGTTAGCAAGTCAATATCAGAATTAAGACCGGGGGTGGTGGTGCCTTCCGATTGACTGCCAAACTAACAACATTCGGTGTTGATTCCTAATAGCGCATCTGCTATCTTCATCATGCGCTCTCTTCTCAAGTATGTTTCTCTCCGCTCTATGACAGTGCATTTTCCGGCTCCAATATCATCCAGTACTTCCGATATCCGGATAGACAATGCAGGGAAGTGCTCTGGAATCTGGATGTAAAACTATTAAATCAGCGTTTGTTGGTATTATTATTAACTTATCAGTAGTGTTATAAAAGTTCGTAAAAATTGGAATTCTTGGAAACACAGATAAACACATCCATGTTTTAATTGTCATGTATTTTTGTATTGATAGTGCATTTAATTACAAACTTAAAAAAATGTCAATAGTAATCTGTTGACAGTACTACACAATCACTTTCAACATATTTTGCGTCATTAACAACATATACTTTATTTGTTCTATTTAATATCCTATCCGCAACGGGTACTCTTATTTTAACGTATCTGATTGAATGCACATAGTGTATGTTTGTGTCTCAGTCTGTCCGTAGATGCGATGTCAATATAAATAAAAAAATTCCATGACCTGAAAGAAATTGTGAATATGTGATCGATTGTGAATAAATATCTAAGTGTCTTCACAAACATTGAAGTTAATAAATGTTTGAAAATAAATGCTGATAAGAGCATAAGTTTTCCATTAAAAATTAAAACGATTAAATGTTTAACTATCTAATAAAATGTTCTTCACGCACCAACACATACATTTGAAACGTTTGTTATTAATGTGTATTTGTAATTGTATAAATTAAAAAAAATCTATCGCTTTTTACCAGTACTTTTGTGACGAGTTGTTGATCCCGTCTATTGTTCGACCGCCTAGTCCAGATTGATAAATGCTCGTCTAAGACCATGAATGTGTTTCGCATTGGGAACACGTACCTTGAAGAAACATTTCAGTATATTATACAAATAATACATATTGTATTATATGCTAACCATTAAACCCGAGTAATATAATATTCATGTAAAATCCATCTTAACAGTCTGTTCTTTTCAATGGTGTCAATATAGCATACTATTTCCAAATGACGACGGGATAATTTATAAATACAATTGTTTATCGTTTATTGTAAAAGTGTAATTTAAGTATGATATCACTAGGCTAAACAAGCTTAACATTAATTTATCCAGTGTCACATATTCGTTATCTCGCAATAAAGCACGTATAATAGAATATAAAGAATAACAGGTTGTTTTGAAAGCGAGAAAGCCATATGTGCATGTATCAATCGTAAAACACAAACCTTTTAATGTGTTTCTGTTTCCCGAGGAAAAGCCATCATACGCGGCAGACACTCGACCGTTCTGTTGATCGTTTCATGTTCTGCATCCATTTGTCCAATCTGAATATATCAGGAATGACTTTTTCATCTTGTGTTGTTTCAACATTTTAAATAAAACCCCGTTAATATTGATATGAGAAGAAATATTGTATAGCATGTGTGTGTAATTTATCTAATTTAACACGCTTCAACATGTTGCGCATATATGATTTGCAGAGCCTTACTGGAGAACGACCATAAGAGTATATCTCCAATTCAAATGTTGACGACGGCCCTCCAAAACAAGCTGCGGACGTGGATGGACCACGCAGAGCTACCTCGACCAGAAATAATTCGGTTGTGGACCATGCTACTCAGAGCCCTTACCGGGACTACGACAGGAACACCAATGCTCTCCCAGCCCAACCCCCACCCCCACAAGGGCCGACTACAAGGCAAGGTCAAAAAAGCATTGCGTCCTATGCCACCGCTACGAGCACGCACCAGTCAGTCTCAGGTCAGCAACCATCTACCCCATTGACGTCGCATGCACGAAATACCACGATCATTGACCAGCAGAGTAACGAAGGAAACGGAAGTAACAACGGTAATGATAACCTTTTTGAATACCTTCGTTCTATGAAGCAGGACTTATTAATGCAAAACAACAAAGTTTCCGCTGAAATAAACTCAATGAACTCTAAATTTGACTCACTCCTGTCCAGTATTAACGATATTAAAACTGACGGTGACCTTCTGTGTTCACTGTGTTCACTTCGTGAACATGTTACAAAATTGGAAATTAAACTAGATCAGTACGAAAACAACTCTCGTCGAAATAATCTTCGTTTTAATGGAATTCCTGACAATGTAAATGAAGATTGGTCATTGACAGAGAACAAGCTGCGGTTATTTCTCAAATCTGAATTGCAATTGGGCAATCAAGCGGAACAAATTGAAATCGACAGAGCACACCGAATTTAATCCAGGGACGATCAGAAATCTACTAAAATTGCGCGGTTTGTACGCTATAAAAATTGTCAAATGATCCTCTCAAAAGCAAATGATGTATTGAAATCAAGAAGAGACTTTTCTGTGCAACAAGACTATTCGGAACGTATCCGTAGGCACCGAAAATACTAGGTGATCGCATGATCCAAGAACGCAGAAAAGGCAATTACTCGTCCATACGCTACGATAAACTAATCATAAACAATTGCATGTACAAATATGATGAGTTTACACAGCAGATAGTAAACATTGGTCAACGCCGTACTACAACTCAGTCTAGCGATCGTGGGAATACACATGGCAGAAGCAGACGATTGGATAACGACATGCGCGGGAACAACGACGTAGACCCCCCATTAATCAACGCCTCTCAAGAACACGTGGAAAGTGACAGCGACATTGACACATAGGGATTAGGCCGAGGTTTTTTTATAGAATAGCGCTCCCTTTGAAGATATAAATATCCTCTCGTGGAACGTTAACGGTTTACACAAGTTTGTTGACAATTGTGAAGTGAAAGCATTTCTCTACGATAATAATATAATTGCACTAAATGAAACATGGAGTAAATTTAACGGAGAATTTAACGAATTTTTAGAGTCTTACATCCACTTTGATTTTGTAAGAAATATGAAACATACATCTATAAGGAATAGTGGAGGTATTAGCGTGTACATTAAAAGCTTTCTTGCTAAACGGATCAATTTTCGCCGTATATTTGATACATTTGATAATTGCATTGTTTTATACTGTGAATTTTCAGCCTGTTTATGTGTGAAGATATTATTATGTATTTTACCTATATTTCACCAGAAGGATCATGCTATTACAATGGTAAGGAACAAACGGATGGTATTATAAATATGCTTTCACACTTAGAATGTATTCGAGCAGAATATTTTGACACTCCACTTTTTATTGCAGGAGATATGAATAGCAGATGTAAAGATTACCTAGATTTTATACCTGATGATACATTGTTTCATATTTTGGTAATGTTGAATACAATGGTAGCTTTTTTTATTTACCTCGTTCTAACAGAGATAATCTCCGTGCAAATAATTTTGGCAAGTCTTTAGTCATCCTATGTTGTATTTTTGATGTTCACTTCCTAANCTACTACTACTACTACTACTACTACTACTACTACTACTACTACTACTACTACTACTACTACTACTTCTACTACTACTACTACTACTACTACAGTCTGTTCTTTCAATGGTGTCAATAATGCATACTATTTCCAAATGACTACGGGATAATTTATAAATACAATTGTTTATCGTTTATTGTAAAATTGTATTTTAAGTATGATATCACTAGGCTAAACAAGCTAAACATTAATTTATCCAGTGTCACATATTCGTTATGTCGCAATAAAGCACGTACATTACTTCTTTGAACTTGCATACTTAATGGTAAAATAAATCGGCTTCGTCTATGATATGTTGCAGACAAAAATAACATGTTTATTTACATATGTGTAAGAATAACAGGTTGTTTTGAAAGCGAGAAAGCCACATGTGCATGTATTAATCGTAAAACACAAACCTTGTAATTTGTTTCTGTTTCCCGAGGAAATGCCATCATTGCGGCAGACACTCGAGCGTTCTGTTGATTGTTTCATGTTCTGCATCCATTTGTCCAATCTGAATATATCAGGAATGACGTTTTCATCTTGTGTTGTTTCAACATTTTAAATAAAACCCCGATAATATTGATATGAGAAGAAATATTGTATAGCATGTGTGTGTAGTTTATCTAATTTAACACGCTTCAAAATGTTGCGCATATATGATTTGCAGAGCCTTACTGGAGAACGACCATAAGAGTATATCTCCAATTCAAATATTGACGACACACGACGTATGACACAAAGACGCATGACGCACAAAGAACAACGATTAAAGGCGATTAAAAAAGCAAACCACGACGACGATGATGATGATGATGATGATGATGATGATGATGATGATGATGATCATGATCATGATCATGATCATGATGATGATGATGGTGATGATGATTATGATGATGAGGATGATGATGAGGATGATGAGGATGATGAGGATGATGAGGATGAGATTGTTGATGATGAGGATTAAGAGGATGATGATGATGATGATGATGATGATGAGGATGATGAGGATGATGAGGATGAGATTGTTGATGATGAGGATCAAGAGGATGATGATGATGATGATGATGATGATGATGATGATGATGATGATGATGGTGATGATGATGAGGATGATGATGATGATGATGATGATGATGTTACAGCACTGAGTACTACAATATGATTTTACTCAAGCGATACAACGATTATATAAACTGTATTGGAAATGATAACAAAATGAATTTCATAATTGACAATTTTACAACATGAAGTCTTAGTTATACTGCCTGAGTGTATTCTTCGCTATGCATTATAAGAATATTATAATATTACTATACTTACATTCATTAAACTGAATAACGTTTTTGAAATATTTATCACTTGACAGTACGTGTGTGTTTATGCGTAATCGAAAGTAATGTGGTACAGAGTTTCGGGTATTTCCATTTACGCAATTCGTGCGTCATGAGTTTACATTGTAACCATAGTGCAAAGCCACAAATAATAGATCGATTTCGTATGGAATAAAATTTTATGCAGGGGCGTAGCGCAGCATAATTCAGTGTAACTCGAAATATTAAAATAGCATAAACGGAATTCATATAAGTTGTTCAAATTCAAATGACTTAGTGTAAACATGTTTTATTTAACGAACAAACATGGTATACATTTGCATAGAATATACAGTTAAAACTGAGTCACGTTGTTCCAAATGCAAATGCCTTAACACGTGTCCGATATTAAACATTCCTGACATATATTGTCATGTTTTCTTTGGCGTGTAACTTGAACATATCGAGTCGCTGTTAAATTATGTGTAATGCTAGAATGAAGCCGCTCAAATTTGGAACTCGCTACATGTACTTCAAGAGCGACAGAAAACACACACTATATTTACACTTTAACGCATAGTATTTGGAAAGCGCCCTCTTAAAGTTAGGTGAATAGTGTGGTATTGAATAACATGTTTGTACAAATCCGTACTAAGTGATCAACGTTATAATGCGTGTTGTGAGTTTATCCGCTGAAGTCTAAGACATTAGTAAACTTACATAAAAAACATCGATGTTTAAAAAATAAAGTGTCTTTATTATATTCATGTTTATACTTTATGGGAATGTATTATGTTACCACTACACAGGGACAATGGAAATGTTAGCGTACTTGTGTTCCGACGATGCACGTACTGAATAGACAATTTGTTTTATCCGAACTTAACAACGATGCAAACATAAATATAGTATGTGTGTACAAACAACACTGACCCATTTTATCCACAAATGATAGGTTGCCTTCAAATAAAAACGGTTCATTTGGTATGAGATTTTTGTAAGGAATTCAAATGTGTCAGCTTTGTTTGTACCCACATATCTGGATTGATTCCAAGATCGAAACCTTTCCTGAACATGTCTATTTATCACGTGCATTATTTAAAAGACTAAATGAGCCTCGTTCTTGGAAAACTAGACTCAATTGATGTGCGTAAAGTGTGGTCCCAAAGTAGCCTGTTTAGCCAGCACAGGCTTATCAGGGACGACACTTGTTGCCTAAACTGATTTGTTTAGTTTTGAAAGGAAGTCTCTATAACGAAACATTCCATAAAAGTGGAATGTTTCGTAACTGATTAGCTATGTGCGGACCTAACGGAATAATCTGAGACGACACTAAACGCATATGTAGTCCCATGTTCTCAGAACGAGGCTCAAATAATGGTGAAGAGAGATAAGCTGCGAATCATTTTTATAAAGTTCCATCATAGCTATATAAAAACAGGTGTTTTCAATTATATATTATCTTGTCAGTTTAATTGTATATTTTTCTCACCACCCAGCACTGTGAAAATGTCCCTTTTACCCAAGAAAGATAATTTATTTAAAACAACAACACATGTATTATCTCTTAAGTATGCACTTGCTTTTAGACATATACACAGTACACAATAACACAAGTGTAATTCATGGATTATAAGAATTTTGACAAAATGAAATGAAGTCAACAATGAATGCACTGATAAGTAACATAAGTTGTATCACTTTACTATTGATTGATAATGACTAATAGTAATCAAATACTAAGATAAGGTTAGAAGTAAGCACACAAATCACTGCTTAGCAACATTAGTAATATCATTTTAACATTGATAGTGATGATAAGTCATCAACATTATTCTATGTTTTGTGTTCGCATTAATATATCAAATTAATTAAAATTTGGCCAACTTTGAAAATCGGATACATTATCCTTTCGAATTCCGTATCATCATCTGGCTAAATATATCACACTGAAAAAAAGAGATCCAAACAACTTTTACACTAACAATTCGATTTGATTCGATTACTCCACTGATATGCTATCATATTGCATAGTCACTAATGATCATTAATTCAACTTTGGCCATCTTTGAAAATATAAAACCGTATCGTTTCGTATTCCAAACGCTCACACGCTTCAATTAATCAAATTGTCACGAAAATAAGAGATCCTTTCTCATTGAAATAAAATAAATACATATTTTTTTTTTAGTTTTACAATCCAAATTCCATCAAAGTCGGTTTCGCGACTGATATGCTATCACATTTTATAATCACTGATGATAAAGAAATATTATTCGGTGTATCTGTGTTTATCGGTCAACGATTTGGAGTTCTGATGCGTATCAATTAAACCACGAGCGCTTTAGCCCGACTTGTTTACAGGGAGGTGTTCAAAGTTGGATGAGATAATAATTTTCAAAATATTTTATTTGTAATTATTTACATTACATTAAATTATGTAATTTATTTGAAAAAAAAAGAATGTAGGCAGTATATTCAAACAATCAAAATAACACGCATGGGTTAGATAAATGTTACTGGTATGTGTTCGTTTATCCATAATCATCGATCGATATTTGTCAACGTATACGACGTTTAAAATTCTTTAAATAGTTAATTTGGATTAGTAACGAAGCATTTTAATGTCCCCTAAAATATAAAGGGCGCAGTGGTAGTTAGCTTTTGCTCCTAATGGTCCCTGGTCCAGGTTAAGGAAAACATTTTATTCACTTTTTTTTGCTATAATTATACGTATACTTGTTTCAAATAGTATTGTACGCTTCCTCTCTGTCCTTCAACTAATGTACATTCCAAGTATAATGCAATTAAAACAGAAAAACGTTTACGATGTAAATATTGTATAATAATCAAACTCTTAGTATGTGCTTGGTAAAGGTGCTGCTTAATATTACAAACAATGTTAAACCCCGTGTGTATCTTAAAGTGACGGACAGCGAATATATATGGGCAGAATCGTAAGAAAACGTGTTTTTATTGAGGATATCACAGATATCCGATTGAAATCGGTTGAAAACAAACAATATATTGATTTTTATTTTGGGGTCGAGGTCGGTAAAGTACCAAAACGACCTTATTAATATTCATGATTCGACGTTAATTCAAACCTAAACAACAAAATTGCGGATATGGGCGAATTTAGAACACGAACCTTTAAAAACATATCAGTAAACTATAAAGGTAATGAAGTATTCTTACCTATGCTTACCATTACAATTATTAAAAGTATGTGCATTTATAATCCGACTGTTCAGTATGTTTGTTTCAATGGTGTCAATAAAACATAACAATTCCAAAATGACTAATTTGGACATCCTTTTCAAGGCGAAACTTAACAATACGTTAACCAAACGTGAACATTCGTTTATCATCAATTTCAATTATGTACTGAACGTATGGTTTCACTGGGCTTCATAAGCTCGACATTCATTAATTAAGTGTCACATATTCGTTATTGCGCAATAAAGCACGCGCATAATGTCTTTGAACTTTGGAGCGAAATTGTTACAGCAAATCGGCTTCAGTTATAGTTTGTTTCGGACATACTAACGTGGTTATTTATGTATTTTATAGATTTTTTTTCTGAAAATAACCGCCTGTCTTGCCAGAAAGTAAATCATGTTTATATGTATACATCGCAAAACACAAACCATATTCCTAGTGCCTGTTTCTAGAGGCAAGGCCGGCTTACGCGGCAGACAATCGACCGTGCTGTCGATCGTAACATGTTCTGTTTCCATTTGGTCCAGATTGAATATATCAGGAATGACGTTTTCATGTCGATCTGTTGACACATTTGACATGAAGCACAGATGACATGAAAATGAGAAGACAAATTGTAGATACATGTTTTTATTTTCAATTCATCACTAATAACTACGAGCCGATGAAACAAATGTTCCAGTAACAAGAGATCTAATCAGCCACCACCTTTGATGATTA
>VMBQ01000032.1:562774-591475 GCA_007657795.1 Dreissena rostriformis | reverse complement strand
CTTCGAACGGGCGTATCTTGTGACAGTTTGGCAGTCTTGTTAAAATTGAGAATAGGGCTGAATTCGGGTCCCAAATTTGACCGAAAAAAACAACACAGGGTACATACTGCCAATAACTCACAATTCCCCAAAAAATCTGAGGTTATACGAGCACAACCGTTAGGCAGATGAAAACATTTTGGCAGAAACATTCTGTGTTATGGTCGATTTGTGTTACCACATAGACTAGTCCATGGTGTTACCTCATAGACTAGTTCATGGTGTTACCTCATAGGCTAGTTCATGGTGTTACCTCATAAGACTGTTCATGGTGTTACTTCATAGACTAGTGTGTTACCTCATAGACTAGTGTGTTACCACATAGACTAGTTCATGGTGTTACCTCATAGACTAGTGTGTTACCACATAGACTAGTTCATGGTGTTACCTCATAGACTTGTTCATGGTGTTACCTCATAGACTAGTGTGTTACCTCATAGACTAGTTCGTGGTGGAAATGCGGCACTTCCAGTTCCTGGAGACAGCGTGTGGCTTCCTTCACATCACTTGACGACAAGTACTCCTTCAGAAGTAACACCATCTGAAAACAGAGAGACCAAGGTGTGAGGTCAGTTGCTATTTGTTTATTAGCATTTTTCGCTGGTTTTCTACAGTATTTCAGTGTATCAGTCATATGATGTTTATCAGTCATATGATGTTTATCAGTCATATGATGTTTATCAGTTTACCAACTCACACTTTTCCTGAGCAAGCTGATTAACCCTTTGCATGCTGGGAAATTTTTCGTCTGCTAAAATGTCGTCTGCTGAATTTCTAAAATTAACATTTTCTTCGATTTTTTTTCCAAGAATACTATCAGAATAGCAAACAGTTTGGATCCTGATGAGACGCCACGTTCTGTGGCGTCTCATCTGGATCCAAACTGTTTGCAAAGGCCTTCAAAATCCGGTTCCAGTGCTCAAAGGATTAAACAGTATTCAGTGCACATGCTTAAGCCAGTAACTGACAATGGGAATTCTTGGATCAGAGGCAGGGGAAGAAAGGCCATAGAAAAGATTTCATGACCAATGCCATCCTAAGATTATATGTGGCCGGGCAGAGAATAGAACCACGATCATCTGATTTGTTATCCAGGGTTCTTTCAAGTGAGCTAGTTAACCCAGTTGCAAATTTTTTAATAAATGTTGAAACAAAAAATCATATACACTGTAGTATGCATGTGCAAGTGAGTGCCTTACTTAAATGTTTTTAAATATGGAACTTCATACAAATGTATATTGTATATGCATGTATTTTTACAACTGTATTTATAAACCCTCTTGCAATACATGTACATGAACTATTCTGTAATTCACATGCATGTTTGTAATATACTATGTTGAAATAAAATTTTGCACATCCCCCCAAAAAAACAACAAGAAATCCTCATTTCACCTGTTTTACGAGGTACTTGACGGGCCGAATGCCCCCGCCTGTGCCCCAGATATTGTCGAGCCTGACTATGCCGTGTTTCTGGCTGAGCAGCAGTTCTGCCTTCTCCAGTGCCTCCTGGGTGGCCGTGTTGTCCACCGCCCCCTTGTAGCTCTGGATGTACTTGGGGGGCAGGCAGTCATCGGCCACCGCTCGTGCCATGAACATACCCAGCAACTGCAAGAAAGCAGCACATTTGATTAATCCTCTTAGATACGCATTTTGACCTCTTTGTAGTCCCTTAGAAAATCAAATTAAATTAAAGATCTTTCTTATTAGATTCAAGTTTTTAAGGATTCATGCCCAACCCTTAGATACTGATGAGCAGCAAACAGCATAAAACCTGACTGTTCTGGTTTTATGCTGGTTGCAATTTCACTCTGCTTCTGAGTGGGAAATGGTTAAGACCAAGGAGATTAGTGTGACATCACCTCCACTTTTTGAAGCAGTTGTTTTTCACCATATTGGAAATGCAGCCGGGGTACTTTGGATTAGGAAATATGTTGTTTTGACTTATATATGGAAATGGGTGCTGTTGTGTTTTTGCTAACACATATTTTGGAACTGAGAATATAAGTGCTTTCCATATTATATTTACTAAGGTTTAAATTATAAAGCCAGATAGAAACATGACCAAAGAGTTGCAATTTATTTTTATGTTTTTCATAGTTGTTTTTTTAAACCTTCATTTGTGAATTTGAGGCAGTAATTTGGGAAAAATATATACTTCTTGAGATAGGGAATACGGCAAAATTTGCAACAAAAACATTGCTTTTGTAAAAATGTACTTAACCCTTTGCATGCTGGGAAATTTGTCGTCTGCTAAAATGTTGTCTGCTGAATTTCTAAAATTAGCATTTTCTTCGATTTTTTTCTAAGACTACTATCAGAATAGCAAACAGAAATGGATCCTGATGAGACGCCATGTTCTGTGGCGTCTCATCTGGATCCAAACTGTTTGCAAAGGCCTTCAAAATCCGCTTCCAGCGCTCAAAGGGTTAATCTCCCAAGCCTACTTTTGGGAATTATCTGACATTTTAAACTTCATAAAACACCAGAAAGAGGAGCCATGTCTCCATGCCATTGTTTGTGAATATTATTATAATACATCAACCCAAGAAACACCAAAAATAACCCCATTAAATCCTGACAAGCTGTCCTACATTTTAATAATTTATCAGACACACATTTTTACTACCTATGTAATTTTTCATATGCAAGTGCAACCCATGCAAAAGACAAAAAATCTTACAGGGCACAAGGTCCAATAAGTTTTAAAATTAACCCGACCTCATCAGATGTTACCGGACCTTGTTCTTCTTTAACCAAACAATAGAACATACCTTTTATAGAGTTAATTTTTATAATTATGGCGCTCACAATGTTTAACAATTCTAAATACAATAAATAACAAGCAAATTCGTAGAATTGATATCCCCTGCAACATATATTTTGTTTACGGATGGGTGCAAATCGGACGGATGAAAATACAACGATACAAAGGGCCATAACTCCGTTATTAACAGATGGTGTACAATGCCATTTGGCGTGCATCATCGTCTTATCCATGTATATACTCATACCAAGTTTCAATGAAATCCACCAAAGCACTTCTAAGATATGGCTCCGGACACAAAAGTGCCGGCCGGCCGGACAGCCGGACGGACAATGCCAAAACAATATCCCTCCACCTCTGGCGGGGGATAATAAATACAGGCAACGGTCGTGTGATTCCCTGCTTTAGATTTATAATCATCAAACGGATTGAAACCAGTAAAATTTGCCTATGTCACAAAACAAGGTGCAATATTTGACTGGTTCTAAGAATCCCACTTGGAGTTTGTTACATCACCAGCAAAGACAGCCAGTTAGACTGGTTGGTAAAATCTTTTTTTATTTTATTCTATCAAAGTAAAATCAACTGTATTTTATTCAAAACAAAATTGTACATATTGTGTTTTTTTTTGGTTGGACACGAGGACCGACAGTTTTGGGAATAATACCAGACCTCACACAATTTTATCAGCAAATTTATCGGATATTTCCATGGTTCGACATCTTTTGCATGGTTTGCTAGTGTCCTACAGCCCTCTGTTAGTCTGAAAGTCTTCACAGGTTTTACAAAAGCACGAGCATTTATGGGTTTGTAAAGTAATACTGTGAAATCATTTATATTCATAAGCATTAAATTTCGTGTCTTTTTTAAAATGCCTTTTTGGTGGACAGGAAAAATCGCTAATTTCTGATTTTGGAGAAAAAAAGAGGGGAATTTGTGTCAGTCATTTTCTAATGTGTTTGTGTTTAATTCATGGGTCACTCAAGCCTCAAAATTAACAAAAACTGATGTCCCATGAATAACAAGAGTGCCAAACTGTCACAAGATACGCCCGTTTGAAGGTTTTGGACAACTTGATAACTTAACCATTTGAGTGGCAAAATGATATGCAACACCTTACTTTACCATTTGATTGGCAAAATGATATATTTTTATGTCATAACTAACCATTTGAGAGGCAAAGTGATATATTTTTAAAAATTAAGCAAAAACTACATAAGTAACCATTTAACTGCATAACTAACCATACAAACTATATCCCAATCCAGACAGCCTTGTGGTCAGAAAAGTACACTTCGAACACACAAGTCTGTACATATGTGCAGTTACTGTATATCAGGTCTAACGTCGAATTATAGTCCGTTGTTGGTTCGCTGATATGTTGATGGTAGCAATGTTCTTCTAGATCTAGACACAACTTCTGACCAAATTTGGTGAAGATCGGATGAAAACTACTTAAATTAGAGAGCGGACACCATGCTCAATGCTAAAAATGCACTAAGTGACCTCATGACCTAGTTTTTGACCCTGCATAACCCATATTTAAATGTGACCTAGATATCATTTAGACACAACTTCTGACCAAATATGGTAAAGATTGGATGAAAACTTCTTCAATTAGAGAGCGGACACCATGCTAAATCCTTGAAATGCACTAAGTCTAGAAACAACTTCTGACCAAGTTTGGTGAAGATCGGATGAAAACTATTTGAATTAGAGAGCAGGCACTGCTGTGAACGCCGCCCACCAAGGGTGATCTTATAATACGTCCTGTTTTGAACTGGCGTATACTAATGATTTTACAATATATAAAATATGAGTTAGAAACAAAATTCATGTCACTGCAATACTTAAAGAATTTAGAGATTTTTGTACCATTATATAAATACCTTTGGGGCTTCGGGTGAGTCTATCACAAGGTCGGCAAGGCCGTTGAGCAAGTTATCGAAGCCCGTCTGAATGTCCTTGGCCTCCAACACGTTACCATAGAGATCTGATATGAGGATGGAGGTCAACTCCCGGTGACTAGCCTTCCTGTCCATCGCCAGGCTGATAGACAACTCCAGCACACGACTTCGCATCTTGGAGATGTTGATTTCCTCTAAGCTTGCCTGTGCAAAAGAGATTGTTGTTTATTTGTTAGGATTTATTTCTAATTTATGTATTCCTTGCACAGTTTCACTATAGTCATATAAGGAAAACTGCTTTTTCGAACTGAGCTGAAACATCATAAGAACACAATTTAATGTTCTTACCAAGTTTCATGACTCTTTGACTATAAATATGACTTAATAAATTGTTAAAAAGCTTTCTCTTTAGTTTAACTTAGAAACCTACTATGACCTCATATGACCCAGTTTCCAATTTTGCCAAGATATAATTGGGACAATCCTCTCTACCTACCTCTACTTCCTTGGTTATGCTGTGATTGAAGTACCTACCTCTACTTCATTGGTTATGCTGTGATTGAAGTACCTACCTCTACTTCCTTGGTTATGCTGTGATTGAAGTTCCTACCTCTACTTCCTTGGTTATGCTGTGATTGAAGTACCTACCTCTACTTCCTTGGTTATGCTGTGATTGAAGTACCTACCTCTACTTCCTTAGTTATGCTGTGATTGAAGTACCTACCTCTACTTCCTTAGTTATGCTGTGATTGAAGTACTCCAGGATGATTGGTTGCACTATCTTGTCAAACTCCTCCGCTGTCACCAATGGCTCTATCTTCTCAAGTGCGTAGTCACCCTGGAAATATGAACAATTGAAATAATTGAGATTTGCAAAATAGTTTCTTACTTGTAAAACAGTCAAACTGCATCCACCGCAAGTATTGATTGTTCAGCAGTGATATAGGAAACTTTATAAGTCATATCAGCCCCGTGCTATCTTTATTTTAAACATATTTGAAGGACGAGTGCATGATTTTGCAGGACTAGTGAAAATTGTATGTAACTTGACCTGCAGGACTTGTGCAGTCTTGAAATATTTTTATTGTAAAACCCTAGTGTTGCAAACATCTTAACTGTTGTTCTAAATCAAGCTCAATATTTTCTATCACGCACTGCATTCATCTATTGCCTAATAGTTTCAATCTGTCTACTTCCAAAAAACTAGATATTATTTACACCAACCTAGACTAGTTTGTCATTTTGAAATGATCGTCTATCAAATTTATTCCTCAAACATTGAGAAAATCAGAATTCTTTCAGGAACTGAAATTGCACTAAATTAGGTTATTTAGGACTAAATTGCTTCAGATTTCAATGAACCATTCGAACCTCAACTTAGGGAAAAGTGGACGAAAATGCATTAGCATGAAGTGAAGTCCCAGGTTAGCCTGTGCATTTTGCACAAGCTTATAGGGATGAGAATTAACCATCAAACAGTGTCGTCCTTGATTAGCCTGTGCAGACTTTAGTCTAATCTGGGACGACACTTCAAGCAAATGCATTAAACCCCGTTCCCCATTTTTCATTTCACATGACAAGCCTGCAACAGTCAGTGTTTTTTTTCATCATTTTGGGAATGGGTCTAGGTCACTTTGGATTGGGATTAAGGTATTAGCACTCTAATGCACTTCGTGCAATATCGCCTTATTTCGTACATATCCGTTACTCCGAACGTTTTCCGAGTACGTGCGGAAATCTACGAATATTCGATAAAATCGCTATGAAATACTAAATGTAGAACCCGCAATGTTAAATGAAATCAAAACAAAAATGACCGACAGCGTACGTGACAGTTTTAAGAAAAGTAAATTGCTATCTCTAAAGAGAAAGATCGATAGAAGTGTAATTGTTGATCATAATTATGTGACTAGAGTTAATGATAAAAGTCAACTATTGGACGGCAGTGTTGATAATTATAAAGAAAACGATTCGTGAAAATACTGTCCGGGTTGCCGGGTGGTCGAATTCCGGATGCTGCTTGAAAATTCAGATGGAAATGAAGTAGGTATTTCACTGATTTATGTGATTTTTACTGTAGATCCCATGTTTCAATTCATAAATAAAATGTAGCGTTAATAGTCAGTTTCGTATCCAGTAGGGAGAATACATGTATTTGGTATTAACATTTGGATGAAGAATGTTGTTTACGCTTATTTATTAATCCAGTTTTAAAGTGTTCATCATATAAAATAATAGTAATGACATGCTATGTAACGAATGTTTGAATAAATAAAATCGATGACACTTACGTATGGATTATATCACAATTACTATTAAATACTTACGTCAGTCACGGAGTGTATATTAATCTAGAGTCCGTGCGTCAGTTGATACTCCTATTCAAGTGCTTGTGTATTTATCCTCGGTATTCAATTGTTTTGTTAAATAACGTGAAGAAAATGTTGTCAATTATAGTAAATTAAAGATGTCATTTCTTTCCAGGAAAAAGGCAAGGCGAGGAGGGAACTATCGGGGCAGTACTGAGTACCCGTGTAAAACTCGAAAAGGCATGTCAGTAGCTCTGGATTCTGCATGGCAGAAACAGGGTTTTGACAGTCTAACATGTAAGTTAATTGTAACAAACACTTCATTTCAAGCAATAAATTGTCACTGAAGCAAAAATATACATTTAATTTTATTAAAACATATAGGAATATATATGTCTGTCTGACCATCTGTCTGTCAGTTTATTTTTAACTTTTAAACTTTTTAAGATGTCAACTCAAACTTCATGCATGAATAGTGCACACACATTATTACATATGTACGATAGCTGCATTTTATATGGATCTAATTCCCCTTTTCAGTTGTCCTTGTTTTACTGTCCAAGTTGTCAGCGGTGATATTTAGTTCTCCTTCAGCCGCAGTTCTAGTTTTATTAAGTCAAATAATTTGTTTCAGCACACACATTCTTGATGTCCAAGCAAAAGTATGGAAGGAAGATAGTGAAGTATGTCGTGTCTCATCGTATCTGTGGAACGTGCCAGTGGTGGCGAAGAAACTGAACAGGCCAGGCTGTATGTGCACATGACTGTCCACAATCACTCTGGCAGTTTAATGGAGAGTGTCAGTGGTGAGAAGGGAATCAAGGAGCTTTTTGAAGAGGGCACGCCTGTTGAGATTTTAGAGGGTGATGGAGATAATAATTTAGTAGCTCGTGTTAAAAGGAACTTAAACCTTACACTACAGAAACGTTTTGATAAAAATCATGTTAAGAACATTTTCATAATGAAGAACTCAGACGGTCAACCCAGGGTGACCAATACCAAGCGGGTTTGAGAGACACTTATTCCAAACCTGACGGAGTTCTTCAAAAATGGACCATGAAAATCATGTATTTATTTTGTATATAATAATAAGTTTAATGTTATCACTATTCATTGAGGAAGCTATTTTCCTTTTAACTTGTATGATTGAATGAGTTAATGTGCCTCGTTTCTTAATTATAGATTGTCTTTTTTCCCCTGTCACATGTTCAAGTCTTTTTTATATTGAAGAACGCATTTCATTTGGAATTTCAAACTAGGTTATCAATTCCTTACTGCACTGTGTGGGTTTCATGTCACGCATGAGATGTATGTATGTATGTATGTTTTTGAGTTTCTTATAAGCTTTTACTCATTTTTATCTATTTTTGAACATTTTAACTCCTCAATATGCTCACATGTTAAAAGTCTCAAATTCAGTATGGCGTTTCTGGCAAACGTGGGTACCCTTGATTATGAAGCCGGAACTTTTCATTTTCACTGGTGACCCCCATTTTTTATTCTATTTTTGATTCAAACATACATTGAAGATAATTTCTATGTTCAAAGATTTTAATTTCCAACTGCCATTTTTTTTTAAATATTTATTTAAAAAAAGACCTGTGACTAGAGATGGTAATTTTTCTGGTTTTCCGAGGGATGATGACATCACTTGTTTGTTTATATTTGCTTTATTCCTTTTCTTACATGTTATAAACTACCATATTTGTATAAAGTATGTATTTATCTATTAATAAATACTAAAAAAAGTGTTGTTTGTTAAATATTTTGATTAATAAGAGTGAAACTTGAAAATGCATGGATCAGAAAAAATTGAAAAAAAATAATTTTGGGGTTGAAAACTTAAAAAGTAAAAAAAAAAATTATTGTGCGGTGAATTGTATTTTAACTTTGATTATCAATGCAAAATACCATAACACTAAGAAATATGCGAAGAAAGAACAGAAAATCAAAATGTCGTATTAGAGTGCTAATACCTTAATCGTGGTGTTTTGACTAAAATTTGGAAATTAGTGTTGTTGTTGTTTTGCTGACAAATGCATCAACAATTGAGAATAAAAGTGTTTTCAATGTTATATTTACAACTTAAAAAGCTAGATGGGAACTAGATGTTGAGATTTAAAAAAATAATATTTTTAAATATTTTTTTGGAAACCTTCAATTGTAGTTTTAAGGCCCCATTTGGGAAAAATATATACTATTTTCCATTGGTAATGGGGCTGAATACCAGCCCCGATTTAGAAAGAAAACAATAGCTGTGTTTGTGAAACACAATGCCCCCTTCTGCGCTTTGAAGCTATTTTCAATATTGCACAAGTTACGATCAAGGTTTAGTTTTTGGACACACACATACAATGACAGACAGACAGGCCAAAAACAATATACCCCCGATCATTTGATCTGGGGGCATAACAAACACTGACAGTGTACCACCTACCTGAGTATCGGAGTCATAGTTTGGGTCGTTTGCGTCCCGACAGCTACTGTCAACCATCAGCTCATCTCCAGGGGCCCCCCATGTCCCCTTGCCTCCAGCACCACCTGGCAACAATAGAACAAAAGTGGCAATGAGCCTACAGCACAGAATACTGTACATTACCATGTATTATGCGCAGTCTGATATGCAAATTTCAATTAAAAAAGTTGGTGCCCATTACATATTGTACCAACCGATTGTGATATATTAAAATGGAAGCCAATCTTTATTTCTATGTTAGAAAGCTTTTATTCCTCCATTTCGGCATTTGAAAATCTGGTGCGTATTAAATATGGTTGCGTGCAATACATGGTAAAAGTACAGGAAAGGTCACCATGACGTACTGGTCCGGCTATGGTGTCTGTCTAGAGACAGGGAGGTCATGAGTTCTTTCCGCACTGTGAGAGTGTTCTTTATATCTCCAAAGACACCAATAACTTGTTCTACCCAGACAAGTGTTTCAATAAGCCTAAGTTTTCAATGCAATCAAGCTCAACTAAATAGGTTTACAGCGATTTTTTCCCTTCTTTATAAAGTACCCATAAAAAGGTACTTTCCCAATTTAAAAAAACCTACAAAATTCCCAATTTCTGTCTGAAAATTTCCCAAAAGGAAGGCAAATTCCGTCAATTTTGTTCCAAAAGTAGATTATCTGCAAGTAAACAAGTAAAAAAATGAGCACTTACACTTTACATTTCAAGCCAAAAAGAATGTAAATCAATACTTGAGTAGACTTTTGCTTTTGATATCAAGCAATTAAAAAAACCTATAATTCCCAATTGGTACATTTTATGAAGCGAATTTTCCCAATTTCAGGGTTTTTTCGCGCCAATTTTTTCCCAATTGGCATGGTACAGCTACTTTTCCCATTCGGGGAAGAAAAATCGCTGGTTTAAACTTAAGAACAGCATGCAGTTGGTCTTTTGTTCAAAGTATGGGTTGTTTTAATATATAAACCCCTTAGAATATTTTGTACCATTCTGTTTTTATTATGCTGTTTTTCTCTTAAATTTAATGAACATAAGTCCTGAAGTAGTGTTCTTAACTGCTTAGAAAATCATGAGACATTAATATATAATCTTAATAAAATTCAATGAAGTCTTATTTCTGCATTAATACCTGCTTCCCAAACATAGTCAAAACATCAAATGTGAAGTTTGGAACTGGATTTCGGAAAAAAAAACTACTAGGTTATTCTAAAGAAAGTACTTCATTATTATACTCAGTGTTTTAGATTTGATCGTCCCTTTTGCCTATAAAATTTGAAAATGACCGAAGAAATTAAATTCAGTGCGCCTATCGGGCCGACAAATAAACTGTTTGTCAGACAATGTGACTGGTTCATTTCTGTAGCAATAAGTCTAGTATTTTGGAAGATCAAATCTCCCAGCAGTAGTGCTGCGACAATATACCGGTATATCGGTACATATCGCAATACGCAATCAGCATATTGAATTGCGATACGATTTTCATCATACCGGTACGAAAATTCTAAAAATAAAAACATCCACATTTCGTACAGAAAAGAGCATTCTTAAAAGTCAAGTATACGGAGTAGCGTTGTTACATGGGTGTCCGCTTTTGATCTGCTGTTGCATGTCATACTGTTAAATTTAAGATGAGGCTTATGGAAATACGAAAAAAACACACAATTAATTACATAATAACAATGTCAATTGATGTAATTATAAATGAAGTAATACTGATAAAAATAAAATACGTAACAGCATTCTGATAAGTCTTTTAAACAACCACAATTCTCTTTCTGGTTATTATTCTTCTTGTCGGCTTTTATAATAGTTCTCAAAATGGCAGACGAAACAAACGCCGCGTCTGACTTTATAGACAATTCCAGGGGAAAAAGTGTTGTTTGGGCATATTTTAGTCTTAAAAGGANTTTTTTTTTTTTTTTTTTTTTTTTTTGTAACCTTTAAATACATAAGTTAACCTGATCCAGTGTAGAAAATACAAAATATTGCATAATTAAATTAACTGTTGCCTTGAATTTGTTTTAAAAACAGTAAAATATGTTAAAGTGATTATTTAAGACTTTCCTTATTTTCCCCAAAATCCGGCGTTTCGCGTGATTTTCCCCCCCAAATTCCGGCTTTTCGCGCTATTTTTTTCCCCTCAAAAAAGGCCAGGCCCTTTCCCCAAAATCAGATAAAAACCCCTGCAATATATTGCAATACGGTTTTCAGCGTATTGTTGCAGAACTACCCAGCAGAGTCTATTCTATGAATTTTGGAAAAAACTACTAGGTTATTCTGAAGCGATTACTTCAGTATTATACTCAGTGATTTAGATTGGATCGGCCCTTTGGCCAATAAAATTTGAAAATGACCGAATAAATTAAATTCAGTGCGCCTATCGGGCCGACAAACAAACTGTGTCAGACAATGTGACTGGTTCATTTCTGTAGCAATAAGTCTAGTATTTTGGAAGATCAAATCTCCCAGCAGTGTCTATTCTAGGCAAGGATGGGGGATTCACCCCCTTTTATTGAAGATTCCCCCATATTTTGAATGGGAAGGGGGATTTTTTTTACATAGATAAAGACGGAAAAATGTCATATGTTTTAGTAATATTAAAATTATCAGTAAAATTCCCCCATCTTTTTTTAATCCTAAAACCGACATTGTCCCAGTATTTAGTTTTTGTCTACACTGCTTATTATAAGGCCCGAATTACACATACCTACGCTTACGAAAAATAGACATGCTCAGATGATGCTTCCAAATCATAGAGACGCTTGGAAAGTAATGTTCGTACTACTTGGCCTTCCATCAGTCATTAATTTCATGTGGTCACCATCCTCAGAAATAGTATTTATTTTTTGGGGGTTTTGGATGCTAATTTTTGAAGGGATTCTCATGGGATCGATCTTTTCACGGTTGACGCTTTTTAGCGAAAGATGATTTTTAGGATTAATAGAAAACTACAACAGAGTTCAGTATTTAAATATTGGTTAAAGAAATTTTGGAAACTGTAAGAGGTAGCCATCCTTTTACCAGTACATGTTAAATTCAAACTAAATTTAAATTCACTCGTTGATTGGTGGTTTTTATTTAATATGAATAGTGCTCGATGCTCTCACATCGCATCACGTGATTCATGCATGGAATTTATATATCCCATAATTCACTTTTTGCCCGACTGGCATTTAATGGCGGACGTTAGTGTTTATGAAATTCTTAAACGTCTATATTGACCATATTATGGTTTTGAAAATAAAAATCGTAATTATATTGGATTATTGGGTAATAGATAGCGTTGGAACATGTATGTATACAGCAATCAACACATACTTTAGGGTTATATTTATCTACGTATGTTTTAAATAATTTGTGTTGGTGTTTTAAATAAAGACAAATCATTTCGCTATTAATTGCATCCTTGACATTCTCTCTTACATTGTGGCACTTGATAAAGAAGTATCATAGTGAACAATTTCTTGACCTCTTGAAGTTGGCAATCACATGTCAGTAAACATGGCAGGCTGTGAATGGGGATTTGGGATTTAACATAAAACTCTAACAGCCTTGAGAAACAGGCTTTACCCAGACAACTCAGAACATGATAATGAGATAAGGATTAATGGCAAGCCTAGAAAGAACTTCCCATTTGAAGAGGCCTCAGAGGCATGGAAAAGAGCTGTGCCTAGGAAATTGTTTTAACCATGAATACTTGAATTCTCTTAAAGTCTAAAGTTAAGTGATATTTGCAGTAAAATGTAATTGAATTTCAGGGCCCTCAATCTATCAAATCTGCCGCCGAATTTCGGTGGCAGTCCCCCACCTGAAAAGTATACTTTTTTCCCCTTTTGGGGGGAAAAATTCCCCCTAAAAAAAAAAAAAATTTTTTTTTTTTAGAAAGATGTGTATCATGATAATTATATCTCAATTCTATTTCAATTTAATCTTTTCAAATATACTAAAATTTGAAAAATGCAATGAATATAGTGCAAACATGTACAAATGTAATAATGAGAGAGTAAGTAAAAAATCCCCCAAAAATGGAAACGCCGCAAAAATCCCCCCTCCTAAGGGCTGCGGACCCCTTCCCCCAAAGTAGTGTGAGGGCCCTGAATTTAAAAATGTTTTGACTATTGTTTTCTATTAATTTTACGAAAACAAAATTGTCTGAAAGTTTTTTTATGTTTTAGGACAAATGTCCTGAAAAAAATGGACCATTTAGGACCGACCCTGTCATGAGGAAAGTGGGATCAATCTGAAACACTGAACTGTATTTCCAAAATTGTTATTAATGCAAAAGGAAACCTTAAAAGTTTAATTATTCCTAATATTACAATAATATCATATCTAATGTATGTGTTTGTTATAGAACTTAATACGGGGATTTCAATTTAAGTAGAATCCTGCTTTTTGAGGCAAGCATTTAGAAATTTTCTCACGTTTGACTCCTGAAAATAATATGCCTAACATTGCAAATAACAACAAGAAGCTACATCCATTTATTATTTTTTTATCATATAATTTGTGTTGTTTGCATAGTATTTTACTTAAGTTTATGCACAAGAACATTTACAGAGTATTTAACAGATATTCAGAAACAAAACTATTCTTGACTTAAGTTTTATGCTCCCGACCCCCTGATGAAGCAGTCTCTGCCAAACATGGCCGGACGGACGGACATGTCCTGTAAAATTTTGTAAGGTCCAGCCTGTCGGTCTTATTTACAGGACCGATTGTCCGGCAAAAAATGCGAACGAATTCGTCTGTTAATCGATGTTTGTTTATGGCTCTGAATGTTTTACGCGTTGTAAAAATAGCGATCGTGTCTTTATACACGTGCTTTTCTGTACCAACGCTCTTTCTGCTGACGCAATTTCCCAAGAGCACTATTTTACGTTACGTTTCACACATGTCGCAAATGTGATTTCAATATAGCGGACATTCTGACAATGAACACAAAAATACGTTGCCGAGCGAAAATTACAAATAACGATCGAATTAACGAAGAAAACCATACAATAAGGATGGATTAATGCAAAGCGTGCGTCATTCAACGATGGAGCATACTTTTTGGATACAAATAACATATTGTCTTATGTATTGAATGTCATAGAATGAATGTTTGTAATTTGGAAATTGGAGTCTACTTGCGGAGAAAAATACGTCTAAGTTCTAACACAATTTTCGTTCCAAAAACGAAACAGACAAACATGGTTTGATTTATATGTTAGTGGATCTGTGTATAATCAGATTCATATGCATATTCTGCTTTATTATGTTTGTCACTATGCAGTTAACTGTTATGGCATGTTATTGAACTGGAACATATTGAAAGGTAAAAATATTAAATATATTAATTGATCTAAGTTAAATACATCAATTACATTCAAGTATATACAATGTACAGGTATGTTTATAGGTGTAATTTTTTTCCCCAAACTGAAACTAAAACAATGAAAGTATTTCCCCAAATTGGTGTTTCGCTTTTTTTGCCCTTTCTTGAATTAACCATTCTTTAACATGTCCTTTTTTAATTTACTTTGCCCTCTAAAGCTCTATGCCCTGATGGGTATTCACTTCATTGACGGGTGTGGAATTTACAACTTAATTGGCATTTAAATTTGTGCTCCTCGCAGGCCTGTCTGTCTTGTTAATTTTGATAGTCTTTCCCCAAGTCTGTGTAATTATCAAAGGAATGCTAGTCCAAATCCATGACGGTCTAATCGCTTAACAAGATAATCATACGTCTTTTTATTAAATGAAACAAATATAAATTTGTGTGCTTGTAATCACAATTGTAATTTAATTATAAATTATAATTATGATCATGGTCAATTGCACTGTCATGACATTGATACCAGCAATGAAACCGGGTTATTTTACTATTATATTCTGCAGCCAGTAGGTCCTGTAAAAAAAGAGGAGGTCCTGTATATTTTCCAAGTTTACAGGACCTACTGTCCTGTAAAAAATTGACACGTTTGGATATGACTGGATGAGGTCAAGTTATTCTTTACCATATAAATCAAATTTATTCTGTTTTTATTTCCAACCAGGTCAGAGACAAAGTTATCTTACAGATATCTTCATTATCAAGTTTATACATTTACAAATCATCCTACTTAGCAATTTTAAGATTTGTCAATGACACAATCAGAATGTGTTGAATTCACACAACTTTGTCAGCTCAGGCTTCATGAGAACAAGTCAAAACAAACCAGAAGGGCAATAAACTTCAACATGAATGATTAATGTTCTGACGACCCCTTGACCTTGTTTGTTTACAACTGACATCAGCTGAGCTTGTTTACAAGGCAGCCACGATGATAAACCACATAGAACATTAATAAGTATTGTTTGAAGATGTTAATGATCCCGATAGCTGTTATAATTGAAGTTTATATATACATGGCATGATATCTAACATAGACAAAATCTATAATACAAATAATTCTCTTACAAAAAATAGCTGATTAACCAAAACAAAACACAGACCATGACTGGCATGAGTTACTGTTCAAAAGATTTAGCCAGATCAGTCCATGAAATGCAATAATAAGCATCGACAGTTCCTTTTCAGAAGAGAACTGAACAACTTTGTCCATGCAAAAGACACAAAATAACTAACAAACACAACCATATGCCAGCTGGCCGTACCTTTTTTGGGTTCCCCACGGCCCCGACCGTCCCTCGACTTGCGACTATTTTTAAGTGCGGGTACCCCAGCTGCTACCCCATTGGTTGCCGTGGCATCCCCGCCGGAGTTTGTTCTTGTAATCCGTTTTGCCTTTCGGATAATACGAATGGGTTTTCCTGTTTCTTCCAAAAGGCTAAGTGGGTCAACATCCCCCGTCAGCATTTCGATCTCCTCAGCTTCGCCATTTTGGATTGCGCCATTTGCCACTTCTGACGACATTTTAATTAGATTTAAAAGAATTTAATGCAAGTGCAAACAACACAAACTAGTCCTGAGCAATGTGTTTTCCACTCCTACAACCTAAAACCGAGCTGACGCTTGCTGTTATAAAAGTTTTCCAACTTTTATCACCACTACGTTTCCAACCTCGAGCACTGTTGTTTACGTCTTTGCAAAACTGACCACGTGATCGCTTTGCGGTTATCGATTGGCTGACATCATTAATTTTCCCGGGGTTGATTGTTTACAAATGCACGACGATCGGTAAGATCCGGTGTTGTCCGCGAAAAGGCTAAATTTTACTATAAAAATAACTATGACGAAATTTATTATCTAATAGCAGAGACAATTATATCTACGTCTTTTGCAAACAGCAATTTATTTAGCCTTGTTCCTGCTAAATTGACTTTTAATCCTGATTGAACACAATTTCAAAACCAGCCGAACATGCAATCTAATTTTATCGTATTTGAATCAATTTAAATAAAACAGAGACGATTAAAATTAAAAAATATTAATTACGTATCAACTATTTTCTTGGTAACTGACCTCTTCTATTAGGTCAATTATAACAGCCCTGATATTTTTTTTTTTATCTTTCCTTTTAATCTTTTCAGTAATCATTTTGTCAGGGAAACACAGCATATGTATTAACATTCTGATTCAGAAAACATATTTTTCTAAAAGACTTCTAATAAAAACCAACATGCTGTTTCAAAATGAATATGTACAAAATTATTAACATGTAAACAACATATTTAACACGTTTTGCTATATTTTAAACAAAATATAAGTTTCATGTTTTTGAACCAATCAACAACATTATTGCGATACACTTTTCTCAATACAAATGATACACCCAGGTTTTATATGAAAAATTGCCTTACATTCCAAAGTAATTGCATGGCTGAAAATATAGGAATGGAGGAAACTACAGGAGAGAAAATACATTTAATTTATTATAATATTATTGTTACATTCATTTGTCAAATTTGGAATAGTCTTTCGATTCGCATTTGCGGATGTGAAAAAACGTATGCAGGTCGCCATACAAACGTGAGTAAACGCATCTGCATGCACGTTCAAATTCAACGAATACAGAAGAAGACGTCATCATAATGTTCAGGTAGTTGAGAGAAATGTGCCGTGTTCTGAGAAAACTGGGCATAATGCTTGTGCGCAAATTGTCATCCCAGATTAGCCTGTGCAGTTCGCACAGGCTAATCAGGGACGACAATTTCCACTTTTATGGATTTCTTCGTTTAAATAATGTCTCTTCTTAGCGAAAATCCAGTTTAGGCGGAAAGTGTCGTCCCGGATTAGCCTGTGCGGACTGTACAGGCTTATCTGGGACGATACTTTACGCACATGCATAAAGCCACGTTTTCCCAGATCCAGGTTATTATATTTACCATTATCCTTCCGCGCCTGATGCTGCACTGTGTGAGTACCCGGAGTGTCACCCAACTTCCAACTGATCAAAGTGCTAGAACTTCGAAATTTGGACGAATTTTGAATGAAAGCTGCAATTTCCTGGTTTTTTGCTTTTAGAGACACAATATATTCAATTTTGGTTAACGGGAATCGAGATTAAGAGGAAATCCCACCCGCGGCTGAGGGCGGGGCGGGTCGTGTGCCAACTTCTGCGTTTATCCGCCTGTCGACCCGAGTTAACACATCCTTACATCGTATGGGCTAATTTTAGAGATATCACATACAATATTTGCTATCTAAAAAAAAAATCGAAATAAATGGGGACACTTTTTTAGTCATACATATTTCTTCATTTGGAAGGCGCCTTCATCATTCAATGAAGTTATTACCCCAGTGCGGGATTAAACACCTTTGTTGTTCAAAAGTCAAATTCGCAAACTCGTACAACGTTAAATAATAACAATGTGAAAAGTAAAACGCATAAACTTACACGTCTTAATAACTAACCGGCTTGCATCATGCCGATTGAGCCGTTGCGCTCCTGAATATTCATAAGAGCCATACTGTTTTTTTTTTAATTAATGTTATGTTTTTCTTGTGTTAAAACTCACCTAGAATGATGAAATTGAAATTAAATTTGAATAACATGTATATCTCGTTTTACTACACTTGGTGACTTTTCTAACGCAACACTTTTAAAACTTACATATCTCAGTAATGAGTAAATATTTTTATTTAAAATTGCACATGTGATCATTTGACTACATTATGTGCAAGCTAACAATAAAATCATTCATCCGTGACGATCGACGCTTAAGCAAGTGGGGAAGGTTGCCTGCAAAATGCAAAGTGGGCGTTTGCGCTCCTGAATATTCATACGAGCTTTATTTTTTTGTAAATTTATTCTATGTTTTCCTTGTGTAAGAAACCACCTAAAATAATTAAATTGAAATAAAACTAGAATTATATCGCGTTTCACCATTTCCACGTGCAAAAATATGGAACCACACCTACCCCACATGCTAAAGCGTCTAATCGTCACGGATGAATAATTTTTGCGTGAGCTTGCATAGAATCTAGTCAAATGATCGTATGTAAATTTTTTAATCAATATCTTTACACATAACTGAGATATTCAAGTTTGAAAAGTGATGCGGTAGAAAAGTCTCCAAGTGTACGTCCATGGGTTTAAAAAGTCAAGAAACACCAATAATATGTAAACAAACATTGTGTTCCATGTGATATAACATTATAACATACCTGGTCGCAGTATAATCAAGTTGTACAAATACATGTAGTAAACAAATCAAAATACTTGGGAGAAAAGAACGTCACATTATTACTGTACACCATGCCTACATGCTGTTTATTTACAATGTTGAATCATAAAGTTGAAAACCTAAATATAAAAATTAGCGCACGTTTTACTGATATAAATCCAATTTTGGTGTATACAATATAATTGAACCTCATTCTGTGAAAATGGGGTTAAATTCATGTGCGTAAAGTGTCGTCCCAGATTAGCCCGTGCAGTCCGCACAGGCTAATCAGGGACGACACTTTACGCCTAAACTGGATTTTTGCTAAGAAGTGACTTTCTTCAGGGATGTATAATACATGTATTATACATCCCTGCTTTCTGGGAACCAAAATTTCATAAAAGCGGAAAGTGTGGGCCCTGATTAGCCTTTGCGGACTGCACAGGCTAATCTGGGACGACACTTTCCGCACATGCATTAAACCCCCTTTTCACAGAGCTCGTCTCAAATATATTAAGAAAAAAACAACGTGGACGTCAAGGCGCGTAGAAGATTTCCGTACATGGTTGTGGCAAAACTACGGAATACCGTAACGGCCATCGTGGTTACACATTAAAATCCAGAGGGCGACAATGCGATAATGCGATAGTACGATGGCGACAATGCGATAGTAAGACGGCGACAATGCGATAGTACGATGGCGACAATGCGATAGAACGATGGCGACAATGCGACAGTACGATGACGACAATGCGACAGTGCGGCAATACGATGGCGACAGTGCGATAGTACCATGGCGACAATGCGATTATTTGATGACGACAGTACGAGAAATCGATAGTACGATGGCGACAATGCGATAGTCATATCGTACTGTCGCCATCGTATCATCGCAGTGTCGCCATCGTACTATCGCATTGTCGCCATCGTTTTGTCGCACTGTCGCATTGTCGTCATCGTACTGTCGCATTGTCATCTATCGCCTTCCGGTACACATGCGTACATCTAATTTTGTTTGCTAGATGGAGCCACTTTAAAAAAATACTTTACAGTTCGGCATTCCTTACATCAATACTCATTCTATAACTTAAACGGTATTCCATACAAAACCATGTGAACATTCTTGAAGTCACATTTTTTTTCCAATACTCTTCAATAAATGTGCACACAAAATTTTCTCTAATGATAATGATGCTTCGAAAATGAATTCGGTGTGTCAAATTGCCGCTAGNGGGGGGGGGGGGGGGGGCGGTGTATTTTTTTCTATATGGCTTTTGTGAAACCTTGTGACAACTCTAGAATTCACATGCTTTGCCATATCATCAAGAAACTTGCTAAGACACATCGGGCGGGTTTGGAAAATTATTCCGGTTCGGTAAGAAACATAGCTGCCATGGCCAGGACAGAATGCCTTATATTGCTATAATCCGAGCTTTTGAAAAATGTTTTCTCAGAACATTTAAGAAAATTCGTGTCTCACTCAGGTAAGCGTCGTTTGACCAAATGGCCCTCTTGTTTTTTCGATGGCAACTGTCTGGAGCATCGTCACCAATTTTGCAATATATTTGAAAAACAAGATACAAGTCTATAAGCTATGTTGTATACAAATCACTCAAATATGCTAATATATATTTTTTACTTTAATGTTGAAAGGGGGTTTAATGCATGTGCGTAAAGTGTCGTCCCAGATTAGCCCGTGCAGTCCGTACAGGCTAATCAGGGACGCCGCTTTCCGCTGTTATTATATTTTTCGTTTAAAGGAATACTCTTCTTGACGAAAATCCAGTTAAGATGGAAAGCTTCGTCCCTGATAAGCCGGTGCGGACTGCATATGCTAATATGGGACGATACTTAACGCACATGTTTTAAACCCCCTTTTCATTAAGCGAGGCTCATTTATATTTTGGCGACTTTTCGCGACATAAACATGCCTTGTGACAAATCGGTTGTATAAAATTAAGCAGTTAGCCGACGGTTCTTAAGCTTTCATTATTTGAGAATTTAACACGTGTCGAACACTTGACTTCGCATGCACTTCGAATAAAACGTTAATAAGAGTGGGTTCACACGTAGTAGAGTATTGAAAAAGCAATATATGGCTCGTTTTACAATGAAACGTTCAACGTTTAGCCACATTAAAAAGTATAGTGTTCTATATAATTGTATATAATTAGGATAATTATTTATTGTTTTTAGTATTGCAGACATTGACGGTTTTGCAACATTTATTTTGTGAAATGGGACACTGTCATTGTAAACTATATATACTATATATGAAAACATTTGGTATATATGAATGGATAATAAACGAAGGTTGCTGTTCGTATGAATTATGTTTGTTGTTAAAGCTAATATACATTAAAATTGTGTTAAACACTGCAACATCGTCCTCGCTGTATGTTTACATTAAATATGTAGTTACCGTTTGAACCCGTTTGCAGGAGTAGTTGTAAACATTTCTATACGCACGATTACATATGACGTGCATAGTTTAAACGTTGCATGACGCCTATTTTGATACACCGATTGACAACGGCGATGTATGTAACTATCCAAACGAGGTCGTGCTATCAAACACGAGCCAATTAGCTTTATCACGATTTTATTATTTAGCACATGCAACAAATTCAAACAACAGTAACCAACGTAAATATTTCAGAACATTGTGCCCTAAAAAAATGGTTGACTCTTATACAAGACAAAGTGATTTACAGCTCAACTTCCTTAACTGAGAATCTATAACTCGAATAGCAAGAGTAAATCGTTAACATGTCTTAGAATTTGAGAAATCATTAAATGTTCAATAAGAAATGACAACCTTTAACTCGCGCAACGATAACTTGATAACTCGAGCACATGCGTTGGCCCCTAATCAATATATGATCATCGTTGTGGGAAAACGTAACGCGTGCATTGAGCCCAGTTTTTACAGAACGCAGGTCAATTTATGGTTCTGCATATGTCGAAATCGATGTAGTTCTTAGAAAAAACTTAATAACGAATATGGAGTCTGCACAGGCTAATCTTATTTATGGGACAAATACAAGTGTATTATTTATTTTAAATATATGTTGTCCCGAAATGTTGTGCCTATGTTTGCTACATGATTAAATATTTATATTTTGAATGTGTGATGTTAGGATCAGCAACTCCAGAAAAAGTAAGGTTTATAAATATTTTCCATCATCAGTTGCCTCCCTTATAACGACATAAATACATCGTTATTTTACACACAAAATCAAAGCGCTGAAGGCACTAAATTTGTTCGCTGTTGTATAATCTAAGACGCAACTCAGTTTTCAAAATTATGTTATAGCTTTTATATCGCAAGTTTGAAATGACCACAACCCATTAAAATTTATAAATAGTTTGTCTTAAAGCACAGGTCGAGATGTGTTTTTTTCTCCAAATCATTGATACAGCTAATCAGTGTGCACATGCTAATCTTATTGGACATGCATTAAGCCCAGTTTTCCATGAAAGCAGCCAATATGTACAGATTTCAATGATAAACACTAGACTGGCCAACGTTGTCTTACAAGCTGTTAAATACTTTTGAATACATCCACACTATGTAGTGTACAGTGGGAACTATAAACATACGCATGCGGTGGTTAGAGCAGACGCTTGTAGCATTCGTCGTCTGCATAATTTTACTGCAGTTATCCACACAGGCAGTCACGGGTTACGGTTCCTAGCGTAGTTAAGCGAATAGTGATTTGCAAAATTGCCTCTACATTATTTGTGAGCTAACGCTCACAAATAAAAATCATTGAAGTTCCTAGCTAATTGTGTAACTTGCTTGGGTTTGTTATCAATGCACGGGTATTTATAAATAAATAAATGTTTCATTTGTCGTTTTATGTTTATTTTTCGTTTTGCAACATACCGATATCGACATAGCGCTTAAAGTGACTTGGTGGTTAAAGTAAAACAAAAACACATTTGATCTCTGGTTCTATTAACATATATTGTATTTGTTTTTAACTTAACCCGTTCACAATCATGTGTTTGTTTAAGGTTGATATAGTAATACAATGTTGACATTTAAATCGTATGTGCATACCCTCTTTAAAGATGCATGCCTAGCTGAATGTCAATCTCAGAGCTGGTTCGGCAATACTCGGATTCAGAGCTGAATGTAGATGTCAGATCTCATAGCCAACTTCACAAATCTACATTATTTAAAGTTTTTAACTATCATTTTTAAAATAGACGAATACATTATGATGAATAACATTTATGATGCAAAATATTTCTTTTGAAAACTGATTAAAGCATGATTTCCGACAGTATTCCCCCCCCCATACACGCTACTTCAACGTGCTTATGATCTGAAAAAGCACCTAACTGAACAAATATGTGCACAAATAACATTTATTGAAGTGCGCTTCCTTAGTTTACGGGAAGTATGAAGAGTATATTAGAAATCACGACTATGGTGGAGCGTAAGAACCATGCATCTGCATGTAGGTACACCATTTCATGCCCCCACTTTCAGGGGAGAGGGGCATATATGAGCAGCGTTCTGGGAAAACTGGGCTTAATACATGTGCGTGAAGTGTTTTTTCAGATTAGCCTTTGCAGTCCGCACAGGCTTATCGGGGAAGACACTTTCCGCCTTTATGAAATTTTTCGTTTAAAGGAAGTCTCTTCTGAAAGAAAATCCATTCTATGTGAAAAGTTTCGTCTCTTATTGGACTATTAGGACTGCATATGCTTATCTTGGGCGACACTTTACGCATTTGCATTATGCCCGGTTTTCCCAGAACGAGGCACATAAGAATAGCATTGCTCTCGTCCGTTGCAGAACTGACCCTCGGTTACTTTGGGTCTGTTGTATATCAACTTCCACTGAGCAAATTGGTCTAACGTCTCATGCATCCACGCAATTGTTCACACACACGATTAAGCACTTTATGCAGGTGTTTATTACACTGCATCAGAATTGACTTATGGCAGTTTTCATCCAAACGTCATGGTTCCTGTTGGAGAGCGGTAATCCTCGCTCTATAAACTTGTCTTGATTCAACATCAATCATGTATTTTCTATGAATCAATCGAGCGCTGAACACAAATCATGAAACAATACACTTTGTTTTCGCCAAACAAGTCTCTAAAGCATAATCTTAAAGCGTACCTAATTTACAATACAGTCACATACATAATCTCAGAAAAATATAGACCTATTGTTTTTCTAACAGGATTCCTCATTTAAAATCTCGCCAGTTTAACTTAAAAATAATACGAATGTAACAATATATCACCATACGTTTAAAGTGCGCGTTTTCATGTGACATTTTCCGTGTTCTGCACCGCATTGGCGATGATGCTACATTTTATCAATCCTTTAAACTTGTGATCGAAAGGGAGCTTCATCGTTTTTTGAGTATTTACAGAAACGGTAATTGTTTTTAATAGTACATTGTATTGTGTTATTTCATTACTGATACGCCATTATGAATTAAATGTTATCAATATGTTGACTATTTTCATGTATTTTTGTAACGGCGATAAATCATTTTAAACTATAAATTTATTTGAATTTTACCTATTAGTTGAAAAACTCACTTGTTAAATAAAATATGATTCTAACACGAAACTTGTATCTTTTTCCATAGGAAAAAGATAAAGTGTCGCTTATTCTCCAATAATTATACTCCTAAGCATCGTTGCGTTCTACCGTGTAATACTTGACGAAAAACTATGAGAGAATTATATATTTTTGATACCGTATACCGTTTTGGTAACTTGTAATGTCAAAATAATCACACATTTTAGTCGAATTTCTATTTTCAGTAACAGCAGTTAAGAAAATTAGGACTTATTGTCGGACATGTTAAGCAATCAAATGTAACATGGCAGTCCACTGTATATATACGAATGAACTTATATAACAATTTCGTCAAATAATTCCATCCTAGCATTATCATAATCAGTTGGAAAAGTTGTTACAAAATAAACCCGATTATCTCTACTTGAAAATGTGTGTCATTATTATAGGACCTGTGAAATATATAACCAGGGAAATGAATAACATGGTTAAAGTGTTTTATTATAATAAAAGTAATGTTGTGACGGAGGTCTTACAGTTTTAAATATTATAAAAGACAATAATATACTTCTCACACCATTTTTATTGTTTGCTAAATTAAGGACATCTACCGATACTTATACAAGATGGCTTAAACTTACATTTGAGCCGCGCTCGGAGAAAATGGGGCTTAATGCATGTGCGTAAATTGTCAACCAAGATTAGCACGTGTTGCCAACACCGGCTGATTAGGGACACTTTATGCGGAGACTGGATTCTCGTTTAGAAGAGACTTCCTTAAAACGAAAATGTCCATAAAAGCGGACTGTGTCGACACTTTTCGCACACGCATTAGGCTCCTTTTCCCTGAGCGCGGCTCATTTCTGTTTACAGAAGAAAAACAACATGGACCGCTTAGCGTTACTTTGCCTCACTATTGCCATCCTGATGTCGGTGGTCAGCATCTCTGAAGGCTCGCTGTGGAAGTGCTGTGGCAGGTGTCGGTGGCTGGGCCAGGAGTGCATCCGGTTCGGCAAGCATAGCTGTCGGTGTCGGAGTAATATGGCGATCATGAATTTTCATCAAGAAGAGATTTCCTTTAAACGAAAAATACAATAACAGCGGAAAGTGTCGTCCCTGATTAGCCATAGGGAACGAAGATATCGTTGAGCAACAAAAGAGCAAGCTCTCTACGGCTGACCGTGTGTTATTTGACCAAAAACTATGATTCATTTGAGTCCCGTTGGATAATTCAGGAGACGGATCATTCCGGACACACACAATTGAACAATGTGAAGAATAACAACAATAACAACAACAACAACACCATCAACAGCATAATGTACAGTTTTTATAATATCATTTTATATAGTCTAAATGCATTGTATATAAAACATAAACAGGTCATACTCTTTAATCTACATTTATCAATTAGAAGTGTTATGTGTATTTGCGATCAAACAGTTTTAATATTTCAACGACTTAAAATTTTCAATGAATACCATGACATTAATTTTAAATGGCTTGATTTAATCATGAATAAACAGCTGAACATATTGTTGGAAATAACACTAACATAACCTTGAGTTATCCTTAAGTCTATCTGGTTTGCACAGAAAATTTTGCACCGCATTTGAAAACATTGTAATATACGTTATTCAAAAAGAAAGAGCGAATATTCACGAATTGAATAAACATGTAAACATGTTCTCGAATTGTTAATTCTGGATAACATACGATTAAAATAATTATTTTATAAACAGAATTCTAGAAATGTTGTCCCTTTGTTTGATACATTAATACATGAATACATATTATACTATACATTAAGGATCAGTAACTCCAGAGGAAGTAAGTTTCATCATTATTACCTATCAGAAGTTGCCTCGAATCATAAATTGCATTGAAGGTCCAAGCTTATTGTGACACTCGATTTAGTCGAATGGGCTTTTTTTCTTTGCACTGCTAATTATGAATTCATGTTTAATGTCTTGTTGTTTAATGTTTCTCGTTTGTTTAATTTTCCATACCGATTTTCGTTTTTCAACAGATCAATATCGGCGTTTCGAAACTCATCTAAAACAAGCAAATTCGTTGAATTGATACCCCCGCAAATTTCAAAATTGTGTGACAGACCGATGGAATGAAGGACGGAATGACTCGATAATAAACGATAACTGCTATGGTTGATGTATATATTTTATCATTATTTGTTTGTTCTTTTTTCATAACAATTGTGTGTTTTCTTAGATGTTTAGAGCTGTTACATGTCCTGCATTAAATGTACCACTTAATTTGAAGAAATCGATTTATTGAGCCGCTTCACACAAAAATGCCATATCCGCTTAGCTCCGAACCAGCCTGTTTACAAACATTCACATGCAAACATACACCTATCCGTTATTTCATCCCGGGCGTATATAAACAACTACACAAGTCGTTAAAGATTGTTTGTGTTCACTTATCCGATCGATCCTAATTTTTGTTGGCGACTCAAAGTTTTGATTGGTATTCCAGATTGAATTATCAATCCATTTTTCTGCTTTCTATCAGATTCTCAAAATTAACTTTGCATTTTCAAAATCTAATTTACATATAAAGATCGATATGTGACAATAATATTTGGAAAATTATATCATTAACATTAACAACAACAGAATAATGTACAGTTTTAATAATGATAATTTTATATAGACTTTATTCATTATATATATGATACATAAACATGTCATACTCACTAATCTATAAAAGGTTTATACCTTTTAATCTAGTACCTTTATCAATAAGCAGTGTTATGTGTATTTGACATCAAACACATTTACTATTTCAATGGTTTAAATTGTTCAATGATTACAATGACATTATTTTTCAATGGATTTATATGAGGTTTAGTCATGAATAAAAAACTGACTATATTGTTGAATAAAACACTAACATAATCTTTAGTTGTCCTCGAGTCTATCTGGTTTGCACTGAGAATTTTGCAACGCAGTTGCAACGACAAAACATTGTAAAAGGAAGTGATCTACACACGCGTAAAAAAGTTCAGCTCTGAAATACAACTCGATGTTTGAATTTAAACATTTTGATAAGCACTTCCCTCTTCATATTTAAGTACTGTTCAAGAAAAGCTGTCAGCTTTTTGAATGTTCAAGATAACTTTGACACAAGAAAAGACTGCAGGCGCTTTAAATGAAATGTATTTAAACATTTATCCAATGTGATGTTTGCAATGAACAATGCTTTACAACACGACCGTTATGCTTCGCCATGTCACATGAAAGAGTTCGTGTACAAGTACTTACTATGTGACGTTGTTGATGGTTGGTTGCCAGTTCTAACTCTCTGACGGTGTTCCTGGCTGGTTGCAAGTACGCACTGTGTGACGTTGTTCGTAGTTGGTTGCCAGTACTAACTCTGTGACGTTGTTGTTGATTGGTTGTCAGCACTCACTCTGTGACGTTGTTCCTGGTTGGTTAACAGTATTAACGATGTGACGGTGTTTTGGGTTGGTTGCAAGCACTCACTTTGTAACTTTGTTCCTGGTTGGTAACCTACACTCACCGTGTTCCTGGTTGGTTACCAACACTTACTGTTTGGCGTTGTTCCTGGTTGGTTACCAACACTCACTGTGTTTCTGGTTGGTAACCAACACTCACTGTGTTCCTGGTTGGTAACATGCACTCACTGTGTGACTTTGTTCCTGGTTGGTTACCAACACTCACGTTGTTTCTGGTTGGTTAATAAAACTCACTGTGTCCCTTGTTGGTAATATGCACTCACTGTGTGACGTTGGTCCTTGTTGGTTACCAACACTCGCTGTGTGACGTTGTTCCTGGTTGGTTACCAAAACTCACTGTGTGTGACGTTGTTCCTGGTTGGTTACCAACACTCACTGTGTTCCTGGTTTGTTACCAACACTCACTGTGTGACCTTGTTCCTGGTTTGTGTCCAACACTCACTGTGTGTGACGTTGTTCCTGGTTGGTTACCAACACTCACTGTGTTCCTGGTTTGTTACCAACACTCGATGTGTGACTTTGTTCCTGGTTGGTTACCAATACTCGCTGTGAGAAGTTGTTCCTGT
>VMBQ01000032.1:450470-560838 GCA_007657795.1 Dreissena rostriformis | reverse complement strand
ATATATTCTATCTTTATTTCTGTCTCATCACTGTACAAGTATATACAACAATAAAAGTATTCATATCAATTACAGTGCCAATCATATAATGGATTTATAAGAGACATAACAGTAGTCAAGAACACAATTACTATGCATCAGTTAAAAGTTAACCAAATATGTTAAAATTATAAAACATGGATTATAAAACAATAAAACAATATTGCATAAGTGGAATATTGAGACCTTTGATAGTTTCAATATAAAAATAATCTCATGAAACCTGTGTGTAGAATTTAAAAGTATTAGTTAAGATATTTACTTCCAGAGTGTCATGTTGGAATAATTTAAAGCAACAATCAAAGGTCCTATTCCCTTATTGTACAAAAATGTAGTTTGTTTATGTTATCTACAAATAATTGATAAAATCTAAAAACTAAAATGCCATATAGAATGTGTAACCTATCTATACAAATAAGCATTTCTGGTCATTAAAATATTATAGCAGGCTTTGGCAGTATCTCTTATCAATAATTTGTTGGAGAATAAAACTACCATCTTTTCTATATCTGACATAGAGTTAAAATCAGTAATGGTATGACATTTTTCAAAAAGAGAGGTCCTGATATCAGAATAAAGTGGACAGTATAGCATAACATGAGTTTCTGATTCAACACAAGTTGTACAATTAGGGCAGAATCTATTTTCAACAGGCACATTAGCATAACGCCCAATTTCCAACATAATTGGGGCTACCCCACATCTAAATTTAGCAAAAGCAGAACGATGTCTATATGGTAATATCATCTTACAATACTCTTCTGTACAATATTCATTCTTGAATTGACAATAGGTTCTTAGCTTGTTTCTGCCATTCCCTCTTATTGCATTTGGTTGTAATACAGTATCTTTCCAATCACTTTTAAACTTACAGAACATAGCACTATCAACCTTGTCACTAAAAGTTTGTTTAGACACAGTAGCTGGATAAATACAGAATTCTTCAAGATTCAAATCTTTAAACATCATTTTCACACTGAACACCCAGTTCTTACACTTAACTCCAGCAGTATTAACAGTCCACTGAAAAACCTTCCTATTGACCCGGTTCATATTCATACTACCAAATCTATGCCACAAATTACAAACATGTTTATATGCTTGTATAAGATAACCTTGAATATCGAATTGACATCTCGCCAACTGTCAATCAAATCCTTATCTAAATATCGATCGACCAATCAGCCATCGATTAATCGGGCTCTTTAGTTACCAACGAGCTGTCCGCCATTGTCTAGACACGCTGAATCTAGATATGCATATTTTTCAACGAGTTTCTTTTGTTTTCCTCTTTAAAAACGAAGATTTAATACAGTTAACCGGTGTCAATTGGGATTGTGTAACTCGGGCAATCGATATCCAGAAAGTATAGTTAGTGACATTGCATTTTTACCGTTTCCAAAGCCGAAAAAGGATTTCGAGAAGTTTAATAAATGGATACATTCATGCGATCGTACCCACGAACAACTGAACGTCAACACTGTCAACGACAATTACAATATGCTATTATCTAATATATTAGCAGATTTAAATAGTTTATGTTCTCGATCTGATCATTACATAATAGTTGGTGTGTTTTTTTAATAGTTTTATCAGTTGTTAGGTGATTAATAGAAGAAAGGTTCATCTGCATTACTTTAAGTAATAAAACTCAGCATGAAGCCTTATTCATGCTGTGATTTATTACTCTTAAAGTAATGCACTTGATTGTCATTATACATGTTATTAGAAGGTGACACGTGATATCTTATCTTAATACCGGTATCTACACATGTGCAGACATGTGTGGTGTCACCAATTAACGCTTTTAATCCATACTTAGAGATCGAATGCCTATTTCTCATTTTTTCCGAGTTTCTTTTAGTTTGTTCGAAAACAAAAGAGGAAATTAAATATGGTAAAACGGTGAAAATGGGGTTTATGTAACTCGGACATTAGGTATCCAGAAAGATAAGTTAGATGAATTGAATGTATACCATTTACAACGCGGTAATGTGGTCTTGACAAGTGCGAGTGGAAGCTTCAGTGTGTAGAATTACCGAAATCCCCCTTATAGAACATTAATTTATTTCAAAAACTGGAAATGTCATTAACGCATTATTTAGTATGAATTATATCACTTGTATATGTAAAATATTAGGGAATATTGGTACACACTTTGCGTAACTGAACGAAATCCCCGTTATAAATCGTGTTTTTTTTTGTGTCAGAAACAAGCGATAACAATTTTATGTTTTTATTTTAATAAAAACGTATTGATAGATGCCATAGTACAAGAGTTATTTATTACTGATATGCCCAATAAACGCGGTAACTATATATGGGGAAGTCGATATATACCTGCGCGAGCGTCTGATACTGGTAGCTTTATTAATTAAGTAGCCTGACCGAAATACCCTTTACAAAACGCTAATTTTTATCAGAAAATGACCAAACTGACTGTGTTGTTTTGCACTTTCGATTTTAGTGATTGATGAATGTCCCATAAGCAATTTTTAATATTATTAATATCACTTTTATACGTTATAACATGTGGGGTTTAGGTACCAACTCGGCCTCAGAAAGCTTGTAAAACTTAACCGAAATACCAGTTATAAAGCGCTATTTCGTGTCAAATACATCGGGGAAAAATGTGTCGTAAATATTTTCAAAAATAAAAAGGGTATATACCAGTGTAGAATTGTCAATTTATTGCTAATACCACCATAACACGTAGTAACAGGTAAGATTTCGGTAAGCGCGCAAGCGTTTGACAGCGTATTTAACGTACCGAAATACCCGTTATAAATATCTAATTTCTTTATAAACTAATATTTCTTGCATTTGCATAATAAATAAATGTCACAAACCCCTTTTACCAGTTATAAAGGGGGTAAAAAGTCCATAAAAATCATCCGGAATATCGCGTGATCTATAGGCTAAGAAGCCACTTTGGTGTTAGCGTGTCTAGGTTTTCAGACAGCTAAGCCACGTGACTAAGTGGGCGGAGCGATCATCGTCCAGGCGAGATGTCAAATTGCACCAATGCCTGCTTTCTGCGAATCTGCGCTTGAGCGAATGCAACATAAAGGGTTGCGCAAACAATACTATTTAGATACGCAGTTCCTACCGCAGAGCACGGAGCAATTGAACATAAAAGGCATTAATTCTGCAAGTTTGGTGCGCATTGCAGTTGGGGATTTATCTTTAAAGTTAAAAAGGTAATTAAATGTATTTGATATTGAATATACTAGACATCGGAAATAAATAAAAAAAGGTTAAATACCTCAGATATAAAACTTTTATGAATAATGTTTGGATTGTGTTGACGTTTTTATTGCATCTCTCATCGTGCGGCATATACTCGGACTTGTAATAATGCATAATATATCAAATAACAAGACAAGGGTTGGCTAATTCAACAACGTTTAAATGATGTCAGTTACTTATAGCAAGTGTTTGTAAGCACTGTAACACATAAGATGGTTATTTCTGGTCTGTTTTTGTTTCAATGGTCTCCTATTCTGGTATTCAGTGTAATATGTCTGTACTGTTAGAGAAATATGGTTGTACTTTTAGTACATTATGTCCGTACTTTAAGTGTTATATGTCTGTTCTTTTAGTGTAATAAACTTGTTCTTTTAGTGCAATATGTCTGTACTTTAAGTGTTATATGTCTTTACTTTAAGATTCGTTGCTGTAGTTGCAGACACGATAGAGATGAACAAGATCTTGGTATGCTGGTTCGTCTTGGCTGTTTTAATGGCGGCTTGCACATGCGCAGAAGGAAGAAGGCGGGTGCGGAACTGCTGCCGTCTCTGCGAGTCATGGAGCATGGAATGTTACTGGCTGGGAGGTCAATGCCGTTGTAGATTGGAACAAATGCAGACCGCACATTTAGAAGCGGATTATCCCAGAAACACATAAAGACTGTATATTTTGGACCTTTATTTTATTTAATATTTCTCTTGCATGTGCTTTTGTTTGTGCCAATGCGCATTCATCATTTGAACAGTGTAATAAACATGTGTCCGTAAATTATACATAGATAGAAATAATGCAAAAACTATTTTTGACTTCATAGTTTCTTTTTGAAATAATGTCATTATATCGATTGTTTATTGCAATTATTGAATATGAACCTATGTGAAATAAATGTATTGCTTATATTCATAACTCTGTTTTAACATTCTTAATACATCTATATATGTATATGTATAGCTTATTGTCTTTTTATTTATGGCAAGGAACCAATTTCAATATGACTTTTGCAAAAATTACCGTTTTCAATGTTCAAGTGCGTGCAAAACAGCTTCAAGACAAACAATTCAAATATAAGAGGTTCTGCTATTCGTTTTCGTTTTTAATGCCCAAGTGCTTTAAACATATCTTCATGAATAAAAATTCAGATACAAGAGGTTCCCGTTTTATGTCGATTTGGAAAGCGCAAGAAATATTGACATGTCGAGCTTTTTCTTTAAATCGTGATGTGCGCTGAAATAATATTTACTGTTCATCATTGATAGAAAAGTCGAAAGAAGAACACACTAAAACAAACCTACCAGGAAGGTGCGAAGAATCAGTACTCGACTTTATTTGAGCCTTGTTCTTGGAAAACGGGGCTTATGCGTGCACATATACTGTACTATCGTTTAGAGGAGACTTCCTTTTAATGAAAATTTCTATTAAGTGGAAAGCGTCGTCCTTGATTAGCCTTTACTACGGAATCCGGATAGTGCTATCTATAATCTCGCTCTTCATTCATCAAGGGCAACCTACGACACACGAAGCGATACACGATATTTTGCGCGACACACGAAGCGACACACGATATTTTGGGCGACACACGAGCGACGCGCGAGAATGTACAACGAAATATCGCCCTTGTGTAGGTAGCCCAAAAGGCGATATATCATGGTTAATATCGCGTGTCGCTTCGTGTATCGCACAAAATATCGTGTGTCGCTTCGTGTATCGCGCAAAATATCGTGTGTCGCTTTGAGTATCGCGCAAAATATCGTGCCTCGCGTTCAAAGGGCGACACACGAAACACGAAGCGACACACGATATTTTGCGCGACACACGAAGCGATACACGATATTTTTTTATTCAAATATCGCCCATATTAAACAAATCTCGTGTATCGCTGTCTAATTTCAGACACGACAAACGAAGCTTCGTGTATCGCGCAAAATATTGTCTGTCGCTTCGTGTGTCGTGCAAAATATTGTGTATCGCTTCGTGTGTCGTGTGTCGCATTTGATGTTAGAAGGGCGAGATTATAGATGGTACTATCCGGATTCCGTACTATACGGACTGCACATGCTAATTTGGGACGAATCTTTACGCAAATGCATTAATACCCCGTTTTCCACGAGGCTCAAATTATAATGCAATATATTTCTTGTAAAGATTATTTACGGTTTAGCACGATTTCTAACAGTGTAATTCCCGCCCTCCCAATTCACACTGCTTCCACGTGCCAAAGATCTGCCTCTTCATATGATATAATTTTAGACCTAAAAAGCACCGAAATGAAAAAATATGTGCATAAATAACATATATTGAAATGCGCTTCCTCATTTAACGGGAAGTATGAAGAGTAGAATAGAAATCGCGACTATGTGCAACAAACTCAAACAACAGTGTACAACGTAAATATTTCAGAACATTGTGCCCTAAATTATGGTCGACCCTTATACAAGACAAAGTGATTTACAGTTCAACTACCTTGACTGAGAATCGATAACTCGAATAGCAAGAGTAAATCGTTAACATGTCTTAAAATTTGAGAAATCATTAAATGTTCAATAAGGAATGACAACCTTTAACTCGAGCAACGATAACTTAATAACTCGAGCACATGCGTCGGCCCATAATCAATATATGGGCATCGCTGTTGGAAAACTTAATGCATGCATTAAGCACAGTTTTCCCAGAACGCGGCTCAATTTATGGTTCTGCATATGTCGGAATCGGCGTAGTTCTCAGAAAAACTTCATAACGAATATGGAGTCCAGACAGGCTAATCTTATGTGTTTTACTCATTTTTATATATCAGAAGTTCAGAAATGTTGCGCCTATGTTTGCTACATAATTAAATATTTATATTTTGAATGTGTGACGTTAGGATCAGCAACTCCAGAGAAAGTAAGGTTTATCAATATTTTCCATCATCAGTTGCCTCCCTTATAACGACATAAATACATCGTTATTTTACAAAACAAAATCATTTAAGTTCCTACCTAATAATGTTACTTGATTGGGTTTGTTTTCAATGCACTGGTTTTTATGCCCCTTTTCTTCGAAGAAAGGGGGTATATTGTTTTTGGACTGTCTGTCTGTCATTGTATGTGTCTGTCTGTCCCAAAACTTTAACCTTGGTCATAACTTTTGCAATATTGAAGATAGCAACTTGATATTTGGCATGCATGAGTATTTCATGGAGCTGCACATTTTGAGTGGTGAAAGGTCAAGGTCAAGGTCATCATTCAAGGTCAAAGGTCAAATATATGGGTAAAAATCGCTCAAAAGGGGGCATAGTGTTTGACAAAAGACATCACTTGTTATAAATGAATTCATGTTTCATTTATCGTTTTATGTTTTCTTTTCGTTTTGCAACATATCGATATCGGCTCAGGGCTAAAAGTGACTTGGTCGTTAAAGTAAAACAAAAACACATTTGATTNATATATATAAATAAAATAATAATATGTTGACATTTAAATCGTATGTGCATACCCGTTTTTAACATAAATGTCTAGCTGAATGTCCATCTCAGAGCTGGTTCTGCAAAAATCGGATTCAGAACTGAATGTAGATGTCAGATCTCATAGCAAACTTCAAACCGTCATTTTAAAAATAAAATTGAACCGCTCTCAGAGAAAACTGGTCTTAATGCATATGCGTACAGTGTTGTCTCAGAGTAGCCTGTGAAGTCCGCACAATTCCTAGTCTGATTTTCGTTTAGAAGAGACAACAAATACCATAAAAGCGACGGAAAAAGCGGAAAGTGTCGAGTCCCTGATAAACCTGTGCGACTGCATAGGCTGATTTGGCATGGCAATTTACGCACATTCATTAAACGTTTTCCAAGAGCGGGTCTCAATTTATGATGCAACACATTTATTTTGAAAGATAATTATAGCAGGATTTCCTTCAGCGTTATTCATCTAATATACAACATGTCTACTACTAGATATGACTGTTGATGTATTATAATTTTAGACTTTAAAAAGCACCTAACTGAACAAATATGTACACGACAAGATTTGTTCAAATGCGCTTCCTCATTTTACGGGAAGTATGAAGAGTTGATGAGAAATCACGACTATGGTGAAGCGTAAGTGCCATACATCTGCATATATGTATAGCATTTTAAGAGCCGCGTTATGAGAAAACCGGGCTTAATGTATGTGCGTAAAGTGTTGTCCCAGATTAGCCTGTGCAGTCCACAGCCTAATCAGGGACGACACTTTCCGCCTTTATGGAATTTTTCGTTTAAAGGAAGTCTCTTCTGAAAGAAAATCCATTCTTAGTGAAAAGTTTCGTCTCTTATTAGCCTGTAAGGATTGCATAGGTTTATCTGGGGCGAAACTTCAAGCAGATGCATTAAGCCCGGTTTTATCAGGACGAGTCATATAATTGTAGTATTTCGCAGCGTCCGTTGCAGAGCTGACCCCGGGTACTCTGGGCCTGTTGGATATCGACTAGCGCTGAGTACATCGGTTAAACGTCTCATGCTTCTGTTAAGGTCGCCATGGCGTAGTGGATATGGTGTCCGCTTAGCGATCGGGAGGTTACGGATTCGATCCCCACAGTGGAAGCGTTCTTTAGATCTCCCCAAAGACACCAAGTACTGGTTTTAGTCCCCACAGTGGGAGCGTTCTTTAGATCTCCCCAAAGACACCAATTGCTGGTTCCAGGAAACGGACTCGAGAGCGCTCCAAATAAGCCTTAGGCTTTCGATGAAATCGAGCTTAAAAAATAGGTTTAAACTAAAATGCATCTGTTGTTCACACAAACAGTTGAACTCGCTATGCTGATTGGTATTACACGGCATCATAATGACTGAAGGCAGTTTTTATCCACTCATCTTGGTTCCAGTTGAAGACCGATACTACTCGCTCTACACTTTTCATTATTAAAAATCAATCATGTATTATCTATGAAGCAATCGAGCACTGAACAAAAATTATGAAACAATAAACGATGTTTTTCCCAAAAAAGTCTACATAGCATAATCCTAAAGTGTACATACTTTACAATAAAGTCACATAATCTCAGAAAATTTGAGACACTTTGTTTTTCTTGCAGGATTTCTCATATAAAATCTCGCAAGTTTAACTTAAAAACAATATGAATGTAACAACATATCACCATACATTTAAAGTGAAAGTTTTTAACGTGACATTTTCCGTGTTCTGCAGCGCATTGGTGCGACATTTAATCGATCCTTTTAACTTGTGATCGAACGGAAGCAACATCGGCGTTAGAGTTATAACAGAAACGGTAATTGTTTTTAATACTAAATTGTAATGTGTTATTTCATGACGGATACGCCATTGTGAATTTACTGTTGATTATTTTCATGTTTTTTTTGTGACTGCGATTAATCATTATTAAAAATAAATTTATTTGAATTTTACCTTTTTGTTGAAAACCGCACTTGTTAAATAAAATATGAGTCTAACACGAAACTAGTATCTTTTTCCATAGGAAACAAGATAAAGTGTCGCTTATTCTCCAATAAGTATACTCATAATTCTTATGCATTAACGTAGTTTACTACTAAGCATACTGAACGAAAATATATGAGAGAATTATATATATTTTTTAAAACCGTTTTGGTAACTTGTTTTGTCAAAATAATCACACATTTTAATCGAATTTCTATTTTTAGTAACACCATTTAAGAAAATTATGACGTAGTGCTTATTGTCGGACATGTTAAGCAATCAAATGTAACATGGCAGTCCACTGTATATATATACAAATACATTTATATAACAATTTTGTCAAATAATTCCATCATAGCATTAAGGGAAATCATTTGGAAAAGATGTAACAAAATAAAACCGATCATCTTTACGTGAAAATGTGTGTCATAATTAAAGGACTTGTGAAATATATAACCAGGGAAATGAATAAAAAGGTTTAAGTAAATTATTATAATAAAAGTAATGTTGAGACGAAGGTCTAACAGTTTACAATATGATAATAGACAATAATATACTTTCTCACACCATGTTATTGTTTGCTAAATTAAGGCCATCTACCGATACTAATAAAAGATGGCTTAAACTTACATTTGGGCCGCGCTCGGAGAAAATGGGGCTTAATGCATGTGCGTAAATTGTCAACCCAGATTAGCATGTGTTGCCAACACCGGCTGATTAGGGACACTTTATGCGGAGACTGGATTTTCGTTAGAAGAGACTTCCTTTAAACGAAAATTTCCATAAAAACGGAATTTGTCGACACTTTTCGCACACGCATGAGGCTCCGTTTTCCCTGAGCGCGGCTCATTACTGTTTTCAGAAGAAAAAAAACACCATGGACCGCTTAGCGTTACTGTGCCTCACTACCGCCCTCCTGATTTCGGTGGTCAGCGTCTCTGAAGGCTCCCCGTGGAAGTGCTGCGGCAGGTGTCGGTGGCTGGGCCAGGAGTGCATCCGGTTCGGCAAGCAAAGCTGTCGGTGTCGGGGTAATATGGCGATCATGGCAAAAAGCGCATATCCGGTTAAAGGGAACAAAGACATCGTTGAGCAACAAAAGAGCATGCTCTCTACGGCTGACCATGTGTTATTGGACCAAAAACTATGATTCATTTGAGTACCCGTGGCTTAATGCAAGGGCCGGATCATTCCGGACACGCACAATTGAACAATGAAGAATAACAACACTAACAACAACATCAACAGCAATAGTATAATGTACAGTTTTTATAATATCATTTAATATAGTCTTAATGCATTGTTTATAATACATAAACAGTTCATACTCTTTAACCTACATTTATCAATTAGCAGTGCTATGTGTTATGCCATCAAACACATTTTATATTTCAATGATTTAAATTTGTCAATGGCTACCATGACATTAATTTTAAATGGATTGATTAAATCATGAATAAAAAGCTGACTATATTGTTGAATATAACACTAACATAGTCTTGAGCTGTCCTCGAGTATATCTGGTTTGCACAGATAATTTTGCACGGCATTTGCAACTGCAAAACATTGTTGTATACGTTATTCAAAAAGAAAGATCGAATATTCACAAATTGAATAAGCATATAAACAAGTGCTCGAATTGTTATTTCTTGAGAACATATGATTACAATAATTATTTTATAATCAGAGTTCTAGAAATTTTGTCTCTTTGTTTGATATGTGAATACATAAATACATAATTATTATACTATACCGATAGGATCAGTAACTCCAGAGGAAGTAAGTTTTCATCAATATTACCTATCAGAAGTTGCCTCCCTTATAACGAAAAAATATATCGGTTGAATCATAAAATGCATTGAAGGTCCAAGCTTATTGTGACACTCGATTTAGTCGAATGGGCTTGCTTTCTTTGCACTGATATTTAGGACTTTCATGTTTAATGTCTTGTTGTTGTATGTTTCTCGTTTGTTAAATTTTCCATACCGATTTTCGTTTTTCAACAGATCAATATCTGCTTACCTTGAATGGTGACTTGTTCGTTAAAGTAAAACAAAAACACATTTGCTTTCTGGTTCCATAAGCAGATATTTATATATTTTATTTGACTTAACTCGTAAATTATCTTGTGATGATTTTACATTTTCAAAATGACATGTTTACATTTCAATCGTGTATGTATACCCGCTTTGAACGTGTCTTTATCGTTATAGCGCAATCAATATATTTGTCGTTTCGAAACTCATCTAAAACAAGCAAATTCGTGAATTGATACCCCCGCCAATTAATTTTTTTGTGTGAAAGACCGACGGAATGAAAGACGGAATGACTCGATAATAAACGATTACTGATATGATTGATGTATATATTTTATTATTATTTGTTTGTTCTTTTTTCATGACAATTGTGTGTTTTCTAAGATGTTTAGAGCTGTTACATGTCCTGCATTAAATGTACCACTTAATTTGAAGAAATCGATTTATTGAGCCGCTTCACACAAAAATGCCATATCCGCTCAGCTCCAAACCAGCCTGATTACAAACATACACATGAAAACATACACCTGTCCGTAATTTCATCCCGGGCGTATATAAAAAACTTCACAAGTCGTTAAAAATTGATTTTTGCTCACTTATCCGATCGATCCAAATTTGTGTTGGCAACCCAANGTTCAGGGTAGTTTTCGCTTTGTTGGAGATAGTTTGAATCTGGTAAAACGAGCTATAACCGTGCATTCTGTTTTATTGCGAGATTTCACTCTGTGTGCTCTATCGATGTCTTTATTTTCTGCTTGCTCGAGTTCTAACGTGTTTTTCATAAATTCCCTTAGTTTCTGTTCTGTAGTGTCCCATTGTTCGTTGATAGTTCCTGGTATGCCATGAAATTTAAGATTATTGCGTCGTGATTGGTTTTCCGTAATATCCAGTTTTTGTTGCATGTTGGTAACTTGTTGTTTTAAATCCATGTTATCCTGTTTAAGGCGTTCGTTGTCAGATTTAAGGTCACAGATCGTCGACATGGTTTTATTCATTTTTGAATCAATGTTTGTGAATTCAGTTGAGACTTTATGATGTTGTTTATTCATATCGTTCCTTATTGCCGAAAGCATTTCTAGAATGTCGATATTATTGACTGACCTGTTTTCGTCTCTTGTGATCGTGTTGGGTCAAATTATTAATGATAATGACTTGATTTCAGTGAAAACTAAATTGAATTAAATTGATATCATCCAGAATCAACTTTTATTTTATTTTATGCTTTTCTCTCGTATTTTTTACTAATTATTGTTGATGTTATGTTGATGTCATCTCGTAGCACTGTTCTATCAATCGATGTGTTTATCTTGTTATGGTGCATCATAATACTTTCATTCCTTAGAAATTGTCGTTAGTGTTTGAAGGGTTTAATTCAATCATGTTCAACATGTCTCGACTTCTCATACACAAACCGCTCATATACACATGTCCCGAACACGAATAGACAAAACATGTCCCGATCGCTAAGAGACAAAACGTACGTAGACATACCATTCGTAGACAAACATCTACTGACCATTCATAGAGAAAAACACATTTTCTGGAACAGTTTGGATCGAAGCCGTCGCCTCGGTCGCTAAACAGGCACCATATCAACTACGCCACTGAGATCTATACAATTCAAGTCATTAGACGCCTTACATATGGCTTATCCAAACGTTCAGGTGAAGTTCATGAGAATATGCGCCGTAAGAAAGGTAAACTGAACGCGGATAGCAATAAATCCGTGATTCCGAGATGAAACATGAAGAAATCGTACACGGAGCAGAGTTGTCATTGCATTGCCCGTGATCGATATCAAAATGAGCAACGCTAGTCCGACTGCTAACGGGATCTGTATATCTGGGATCATAGGAATACTACCTTCGTCTTTGTTGTTGTAGTCCATGCTTATCGTTGTTGACATGTCTAGAGAAAAAAGCCTGTATCGCTGGAACAAACTGTTCTGTTATAGGCCTGCACAATGTTTGCAGTGCGCGTCAGAAAAGTCCTTTTTTTATATCGGCCCCGCGATTCCTCTCTTTACAACGATGGTATGAGAGATCAAAGACTTTTTCTGTTGTTGTCTGAATGATAAAAACGAGGAAAATAGCCCATATATAAATGTGAATGCATGGGTGTGATGTCTGATTATGATACAAGACTAATCTTCAACCGATTTTGAAATTTCACTGGGATATAAGTCGTCCGTTTTACTTTCGGCGAAGAATGCATATGTACACATGATACCATTATTCATCAATTCCCCTTGACGTCTCCTATTTATCAGCGCTACTGGCTGCGGCATGGATGCCATGGCGACATCAGGCTAGAACAAAGTTCATTTTGGTTTAAATAAGGGGCTCGAATTCGATATGACAAGAAATAAAGCCATGTTAAATTTAGATTAGCATGATGATTGGTTTTGTTTTTTTAATTATAGTCCATAGCTAAATGCATGTATTAATGTTTTTGACATGACGACTGATTTATGTAGGATTTTAGTTTCTTGCAAATCCGGCGAATTGGCTGGTTAATTACCTCAGTTGTTTTAAATTATTTCATTTTTAAAGACACATATACATTCCTCCACATTATTATTGACTTGTAACAAACTACATTGAATATTATTACATGATGAATAATTAGACGCAAATGAACGTTCAAAAAATAATGTAGCAAAAGCGTGACCAAGTAGTTGTCATTTTCTGAACCTCATCGTTATATGAATATTTTTTAAGATTACCTTTAAAATACTTATAGAGATATGCTCCAAAATAGAATACATAACAACGTTTAAACCTTTAAGAAGGATTTATGTTTCTAGTACTCTGAGTAACCTATCTGAATTTTTATATTAATACATTGAACACTTTTTGATTTATGTTTCGTTCAAAGAAAGAAAGGCAAAGGTTAATAAGTACAAAACGCTAGAGCAGAAATTTCGATTCTTGTACCCTGCACTTTCTATTTATGTACTGTATCAACTTATGACGTTTTAATGTATTCCCTGTTATATTACGAATTTATGCTCCAAAAATAATGTATAAACAAATGGCGATAACTATGTAAATACAAAAGGAGATAAGCGGTCTTTAGGCTCGGAAGTTTCTATAATTATAATAATTATATGAAGGTTCGTGAAGATACCTTTATTACTTGAAGAAATGTGCTCCACATAATAATTTTACTATGCACTGATGTAAGAAATGAGCAAATGGAAATGAAAAGTAAACTAATGATAAGATATTTGTGTTTCCTGAATTCTGCACTTCCTCTCAATGTCCTGTTTTAATGTGAGAAGTTTTATTAAATATTAAAATAATTGCGATATTTAGCTATGTTAAAAACAAGAAACTTTACTCAAAGCCCATAATTATGTAAATTCTGATGATAAAGATATTGTACTTGTACCCTGTAGTTTGCCGTAGAGCCTTCTTTCATTAAATGGAGTTTTACTTGAATCCCTTCCATACTTCCTGATTCATATCGCGTATTAGAAGCGGGGCTGTTTATTTCATTTTATCCTGCCTTATACAATTTTAAATATGTTGCTCTGTTGTATATTAAAGCTTTGTGTAATTAGATTACAAGTTTAATCAATGATAAATTCCATCCTTATTGCTTTTGAGTTTGACTTGCGATACTGTATTTTAGGCATGTGCATTATTTGGTTAAGGCTGTGGTTAGTGTAAGGTTTGGCTTGCCTTTCAACCACTTTGAACCTTTTATGTTTTATATTTACCTTAAAGTAGTGTTTGCTTCCGCTCCAACCATTTCTATGCATAAAAGTACGTTCTGCTTGTGTTAAAAAGAAGAGCATTGGAGGTTTTCAACAGTTATACCCTGAGTGTTTTAAGAACTTTCTTTTATTATGTTGGACATATGTAGTTTTCGTTTTATACCTGAGATCAGTTTGACAAATACGCGTTATAACAGCAATGTCAATTAAAACAAAAACATATTCAGGAAGCCTAAGGCAATAGAAACGTTTGTATTTTTCATTCGCGATTATTGCAATTTTGTTTTAGTGTGTTAAGTATAATAACATCAGAACACGGCCATAGGTTATCGTTTTGTGGAATATTTATGCTTAAATAAGAAGTACATGCTAAGGTTGAAATGGTTTTTAATACAATTACAAAAGGAAACACAATTATTTTTTAATTAAAAGTATTGTTTGATAAAAACACCACGATTCGGTATTATGCCGAAAGCTTTCGAAAAGTTTCGAGAACATTTATCATAACAATATTATTTTACAAAAATAATAAATTTGATATAGAACCTGCTGATCAATTAAAGTAACAAAGTTACTGCGATTTAAAACAATACTTTTAATTAACCCTCAGATTTAACAAGCCATATGATTCTCCCGAACGGAATCTTTAATACAAAATGATATGTGTTTCTGATTGTTATCTCTAGCAATAAAATGCATTCATGTCGCTCATTCCATTTCATTAAAAATAAGCAACACAATATATAACAGCCGTAGGGTTATCTATTGTATAATAATTGGGTACAAAAAAGGCCTTGTTCCTAGGTTAATGATTCCAATGAGGGCTCAAAGTTGATATATTGTATTGTTCACCTGTATGATGGGCGGCAATGGCAATGGACTGATGAGGCCAAGTTTGATCGTATTGGAACGGTCAATTCAAAAACGCTCCAGTGTTTGAGGCGGGTTTAAGGATCTCCAAACATCATTATTGAAATAGAATTATTCATTTAACATTTAAGTACACATACAAATTAACCTCAAAGCATCTAAGTTAGCTAAAAGTTAAATACATAATCTCACAAATGGATTCTACAAACACAACTGTCAATGATAGACTAGTGAATATTAAGTAAATATTAGCTAGAAAACTATAAGTTTCGTTAGAGACAAATATGTAAACCTATTTCAAAATGAGTTAGACTTTGTAAATAAAAACTCATTTATCCCTCGGTACAAACAACGCTATCCCTTTTAACCATCAGCGGTAGGTTCATTAACCCATTTATGCCTAGTGGACTCTCCCATCCTTCCATATTGGATCAATTTATTTCCAAAATTAAGGATGTCTATCATATTTATTTCTATATTAAGAATATTTCTTACAGAAAAATTTCTTTAAGTAAACAGCGTAGACCCTGATGAGACGCCGCATCATGCGGCGTCTCATCTTGGTCTACGCTTTTTGCCGATGCCTTTTTTCTAGACGCTAGGCATAACCGTAGATATTACGGTATCCTAAGCACGTTGTTTTGAAAATGACTTGCGAGTAATTTACGAATTAATAAACTGTATCGAACAGATTCTACACGAAGCGATGTCATTGATTACACGACCAGTATTGTACATCAAATCAATTAAGGATGCAAGTATTTATTTCAAATACAAATACGCATGATATTTAAAAAAAAACAGTGACCACGATAATATATGCCTGAATGTAATTAGCACATTTTTTTAAATTTGAAATAAGCAAATAAACTTATGAGAAGTCAGTTACACCAGCGGACAAATAACAGACATCCTAATACTGGAAACCTTCGTGGTTACCATATACTCGAACACCATTTTACACTGAGCGAAATTATGTGTCATGAACAAAATATAAAAGTCATAATTTGTTTGATTTAGCGTTTTGTTACAGGGCACATGCTCTGTAAACAAGAAGTGTGCCCATCAAACGAGCTGGTTTGGTTTAACGTATATGTATAGAAACTATGAATGATGTGTGGTTTACGACTAAAATACCCAACTGTGAACTATCTACTCACAAAATATATATTAAATATGTTCAGTTTCTGCATGCGTTTCGCGCCCGCAAAGTCCTTGAAATGATCTTTGATTCCGGTCTTTCCAAACTTTATCAAAGTGACATCTTCTTAATTACTAGACACATTTTGATTGGACAGTTCTGTTGCAAAAGTAGATCACTAGCACTTAATTACAATTTTTTAGCGTGGTAAAATTATGATCGGTGTAATGGTCGGGGAGGGGCTTAATTATTTCTGGAACAAAATAAAGTTTAAACGACATCGTCTAAAATTAATTTAGGTACACTGACTGCTACCACAATTAACCTACTTGGGCAATAAGTGTTGATTTAAGGCAACTGGTATCAAAGAAGTTTGTAAATACGCAACTATGTATCGTCCAATAAGCGAAAAAAACATTTAATTTGATGAAGTCAACTTTTTATTCAACACTTGATTAACACAGACCAGAAAACAAAGAGTATAAATAGCAAATACATTGATGTTTGAACACAAATTTAACATTAAATAAAACGTTTATTAACAAAAATATTAACAATGTAACATAATTTTACTACGAATCAAGGTTGGCACGAATCACACGCACCAGTGTTTGTCCAGTCAAGGGCGAAACCCTCAAAGTTGGAAATGCTGTCTGTGTTAATATATTGTAATGGTTAATCACACAAATCTCTTTTTTTCGTGGAAAGTACTTCTTTCTATCGTTGAATGATGAACAGATTATGTTGAAGGCTGTCTATGAACTATTTTGTAAAGCAATTGAATTTTGAAATACATTATTTATTCAACACTTTCCAAAGTGAAATTCACGTGATAATTTCCTATCCACTAATGAGTAAATTTGAGATGCAAAAATACTTTATAAGCCATTTGTTCATTAATAAAAAGTGTGGTTAAAAAGACGACAACCGAAATTAAAACTATTTTTTTACAACAATAACGAGACAAATTGCATGCTCGTGCTTTTTTCTTTGGACACAGAATGAAACTAATTTAAAAACAAGAAATATCTTTAAACAAGATATACGGCGTTGATTGTGGTCGGTGTTTATGAACGATCAAAAGTAATATCTGTGAGATCAAAAATAGCGAATGCCTTTTCTGCGAAGTTCTTATCTGCATCACACTCAAATAAATTACGGGGTGTTGCGCCAGATGTCGTGGCTTATTTCTCTTTATTAGATATTATTACTACGATATATATATTTATATAATAGAAAAACACAAGAAGCATGAAAATAAATGAAAGCATAAAGGTCAGCCAGCAACACTCGAATCTGATTTGATTCCATTATTAATATTATCGTAAATCATCGTGCTNTATATTATTACTAATAGGCTGTTGTTTCATCACTGATCCATCTTTGTATTATGTATTATGTAATATTATGCACTATATATATTTTTCCGCCAAACGACGTTACGTTATTGTATGACGTTGACGTCACTTCCTATGTATTTGTTTATACTACTGATGAAGGCTATGGCCGAAACATGTTTAGTACTATTTGAATAAACAAAAGATCCTTTGGGATGGCATTTTTTATTGTTACATCTGGATACATGTTACATCATGAAGCGTCGAGTGCAATCGTTACTATTGCGGCAAGGTCTTATTAAATATGACAGTTAAATTATACAATATAACTAAAGATAAACCAATTACTTATTATGCAAACAAATCTTTCTTTTGGTACAGATTTCTAACCGTAATGAATTCATTTACACAATTACATTTTACATTGTCGTAAAACACAGACACAAAATTCTTGTTTTGGTAAATGTTGATGATATTGACCAAGTTCAGTAAATACTTAGACAATAAACATTTTCTTAACCCATTTATGCCTGGCGTCTAGAAAAACGGCCTTGATGCGGCGTCTCATCAGGGTCTGCGCTGTTTGCTTAAAGGAATTTCTTAAGAAATATTCTAAATATAGAAATAAATATACAATACATCCCTAATTTTGGAAATAAATTGATCCAATTTAGAAGGATGGGAGAGTCCACTAGGCATAAATGGGTTATTAATCAAGCAAGCCTATCAAAGGCAGAATATTATCTATCTATCTTCCATTAAGGTCGAACCCCTTCTGAGGACATAGACCTGTCGCGCGTCGGCCGACAAGAGTATTAGTAAGTCTGAAATAAAAGGATATAAAGGAGAGAATAAGAGTGTGTAAGTAATAAAAAAACAGGTTAAAAACAGATCAAGTATTCTTATGGGGAGGTATGTTCCACCCGGCTAACAGACAGGCTGAACAGGTCCAGGGAGGTAAACAATGTAAGAGCATTCCAGTGGATGATTGTTCTAGGAAAGAAGGAAAAGTTATGATAATCGGTTGTGGTTTGGATGTTATGGAATGCTTTTGTATGGGAGGTTCGTGATGGTCTAGTGATTGGTTTGAGGTAGTCAGGTATAGGAATGGCTACCTGGTTATGCAGGATGTTGTGAAACATAACCAGGCGCTGGTCAATACGGCGGAGGTCAAGGCGTCGCCAGTTAATGAAGTAAGCATGTCTGTGACACTGGACAGCCTACTGAAATCATGTTTGGCCCAGCGGGCAGCCCTACGCTGGACTGACTCAAGCTGTTTAATGCGAGTTGCTGCATGCGGGGACCACATGGAGGAGCTGTACTCCAGCTGGGGTCTGACCAGTGTCTTGTATGCGGTGGATTTGAGTTCTGGTGAATGCACTTTGAGGTTGCGTCTGAGAAAGCCTAGTGTTTGATTTGCTTTTTGTGTGATGTTGTCGATGTGTGTGTTGAAGGAAAGGTCATGAGATATTTGCAGAACGCACGCTTATATACAGTATCGTTAGCAAATAATTAATGATTTTATACACTATTTAAATGTAGAATACATAATTTAACTGTCCCCTGAAATTAACAATTACACTTTCTGTGGGGACGACTCTACGATACGGTACATTCCTACTTTATAATTCATACAATGTATGCTATACTGAGAAGAACGCACATGTTTAGAGGTGCTGTAACACATATGAACTTTTTATTAAAATTATGCTCAATATTTTGTAATTATGAAATCAAATAATGAAACAATCCATTAACAACGAAACATAAGATTACTTAACGTAACGTAGCCATGATTTTTATTTTGCAATGCATAACACAGGAGAAACACTTACACGTGCCTTTATATACCACTTGACTTTTTAAGATCTGTGTTGGGAGAATAAAGCGCGACCCAGATAACATTTTTAAGGATGGCTTTTTAAATATTTCACCTTTTTTAATGGGATAAAGTGGAGAGCCCGCTCATTCGTGAGAGTTTACTATAGGTAAAAGGATTTTTTTTAAACAAATAAGTATTTTTTTTCAGTAAAGTGCAACCACGCGTTTGAACGGTTGGAAAAATGTCGGATCAGTGTGGGGACTTCATATTACAAACGCGCGGTTGCACTTTACTGAAACAATACTTATTTGAATTATAATTAGAATTATAACAACAAAAACTAATTTGCTCATGCATATTACCTAAGTTAGTTATAAGAATGTATATCTTTTATCTGTAATATATAACAACAACGAAACTAATTTGCACATACATATAATATTGTAAAGCTTTAACTATAAGTATGTATATCTTTCATCTGTAATATACACACACGTTCGAAAGGTTACTTAAGTGCTTAATTGCATTGTGAAAAAACATTAATAATGCAGACTTTACAAACAAAATTGGTGCTAAACAATGTTTTTATCATCTATATTACGTGTTACGATTAGTGATGTCATTATGGGAGATGTCTACAAATATTTGTATAAGGGACCAGTCTCGTAGTTCATCATCTGTGTTAATTGTGGTTTTATATATTTCAAAATGGCAATGAAAAATGTACCGTTTAATTTCTAGACACACAATGTTTTAATCATTCATTTTTGGGGTCGTGATTCCAAGTATTAGATCCTGACATGTAATCTGAATAGTTAAGCTTGGTCTTGTTCTATTAATAGTCTCAACAACAAATTCAACAATTTCTTGTGAATATGGACAGTACCTGAACAAGAACATAATATTTTCTTCTTCATTATTACAAAATATACACAGATTTTTGGCAACAATGTTCATCAATTTTAGAAAATCATTGAACCGCACACTGAGAAAATCGGGATTAAAGCAGTCCGCACAGGCTAATGAGGGACCACACTTTCCTCCCAAACTAGATTTTCGTTTCGAAGAGATCTCATTTAAACGAACATTGCCATGAAAGAGGAAAATTGTCCCTGACTAGCCTGTGCTAATTGCATTGGCCAATCTGGGGCTACACTTTAAGCAAATGCATTAAACCTCGTTTTCACAGAGCGTGGCTTAATTTATGATGCAACACATTTCTTGTGAATTATAGCATGACTTCATACAGTTTTATTCCCCTAAAATACAACACTTCCTTGTGCCAAAGATGTGACTCTTGATATATAATAACTTAGGACCTAAAATGCACCTAACTGAACAAATATTTGCACACCATTATTTATTGAAGTGCGCTTCCTTATTTTACGGGAATTATGAAGAGTAGAGTCGATTAGAAATCACGACTATGGTGAATGTAAGGCCGTACATCGACATTGCACGTCCCCACTTTTAAGGGGTAGGGCATTTTGAGCCGCGTTCCATCAAAACTGGGATAAATTTATATGCGTTAATTGTCGTCCCAGATTAGCCTATGCAGTCCGCACAAGCGAATTTGGGATGACACTTTCCGCTTTTATGGATTTTATTTTCGTTCAAAGGAATACTCTTCTGAAATCAAGTCTAAGCGGAAAGTGTCGTCTCTGAATAGCCTGTGTGGACTGCATTAAGCCCAGTTTTCCCATAACGAAGCTCTAATAATAGAATTGCTTTCGTCCATTTCAGAGTTGAACTCGGGTATCAGTGTCTTGTATATCGACTAGCACTGAGCACATCGGTTTAACGTCTCATGCATATGTTGTTCACACAAACAGTTGAAATCGTCATTGACTACCTTGTGCGAATTGCACAGGCCAATCTGGGGCTACACTTTAAGCAAATGCATTTGAACCCCGTTTTAACAGAGCGTGGCTCAAATTATGATGCAATACTTTTTCTGTGAATTATAGCATGACTTCCTACAGTTTTATTCCCCTAAAATACAACACTTCCATGTGCCAGAGATGTTACTCTTGATATATAATAACTATAGACCTAAAAAGCACCTAACTGTACAAAACTGTGCACACCATTATTTATTGAAGTGCGCTTCCTTATTTCACGGGAATTATGAAGAGTAGAGTCGATTAGAAATCACGACTATGGTGAAGTGTAAGGCCGTACATTTGCATTGCATGTCCCACTTTAAGGGTGTAGGGCATTTATGAGCCGCGTTCCATGAAAACTGGGATTAATTAATATGCGTCAAGTGTCGTCCCAGATTAGCCTATGCAGTCCGCACAAGCAAATTTGGGACGACACTATCCGCTTTTATGGATTTTATTTTCGGTTAAAGGAATTCTCTTCTGAAATTTAGTCTAGGCGGAAAGTGTCGTCTCTGAATAGCCTGTGTGGACTGCATTAAGCCCAGTTTTCCCATAACGAAGCTCTAATAATAGAATTGCTTTCGTCCATTTCAGAGTTGACCTCGGGTATCAGTGTCTTGTATATCGACTAGCACTGAGCACATCGGTTTAACGTCTCATGCATATGTTGTTCACACAAACAGTTGAAATCGTCATTGACTAGCCTGTGCCAATTGCACAGGCCAATCTGGGGCTACACTTTAAGCAAACGCATTAAAACCTCGTTTTCACAGAGCGTGGCTCAATTTATGATGCAACACATTTCTTGTGAATTATAGCATGACTTCCTACATTTTTATTCCCCTAAAATACAACACTTCCATGTGCCAGAGATGTGACTCTTGATATATAATAACTTAAGCCTAAAAGCACCTAACTGAACAAAAATGTGCACAACATTATTTATTGAAGTGCGCTTCCTTATTTTACGGGAATTATGAAGAGTAGAGTAGATTAGAAATCACGTCTATGGTGAAGTGTTAGGCCGTACATCTGCATTGCATGTTCCCACTTTTAGGGGGTAGGGCATTTTTGAGCCGCGTTCCATAAAAACTGGGATTAATTCATATGCGTCAAGTGTCGTCCCAGATTAGCCTATGCAGTCCGCACAAGCAAATTTGGGACGACACTATCCGCTTTTATGGATTTTATTTTCTTTCAAAGGAATACTCTTCTGAAATCAAGTCTAGGTGGAAAGTGTCGTCTCTGAATAGCCTGTGTGGACTGCATTAAGCCCAGTTTTACCATAACGAAGCTCTAATAATAGAATTGCTTTCGTCCGTTTCAGAGTTGGCCTCGGGTATCAGTGTCTTGTATATCGACTAGCACTGAGCACATCGGTTTAACGTCTCACGCATATGTTGTTCACACAAAAAGTTGAAATCGTTATGCTGGTTGTAATCACACAGGATCAGAATGACTTATTCACAATTTTGGCATGTATTGAAGTTTGTCATTAAATGCTTTAAATTAGATAAATGTAAACACGAGAACTAAATAGCTCTAGTAAAAAACAAACAAGAATAAAATTATAGAAAAAAAGTAATCCTCAAATGGGCTCGAACCAGTGACCCTTGGAATAAAAGTCTAGTACTTACACCTCTCGGCCATCCGTGCTCATACATTGAATCGTGTATTTTAAAACATTATATAAGCAATCCACGTAATGTCACAAAATATAACGATAACATCAGAACTCTCAAAATTATTCATATTTTTTGATGTACCGTTTTGGTAACTTGTAATGTCAAAATAATCACATATTTTAGTCGAATTTCTATTTTAAGTAACAGCAGTAAACACAATTAGGACGTAGTGCTTATTGTCGGACATGTTAGGCAATCAAATGTAACATGGCAGTCCACTGTATATGTATACGAATAAACTTATATAACAATTTTGTCACATAATTCCATCATAGCATTAAGGGAAATCATTTGGAGACAGACAGACAGACAGACAGACAGACAGACAGACAGTTTATTCAGACTTATACACAAGTACATCGTCTTCATACTTAAGTTTGGAAAGGATGTTACAAAATAAACCAGATTATCTCTACGTGAAAATGTGTGTCATAATTATAGGATCTGTGAAATATATAACCAAGGAAATTAATAAAATGGTTTAAGTAAATTATTATCAAAAAGTAATTTTGTGACGGAGGACTAACAGTTTTAAATATTATAATAGATAATAATATACTTCTCACACCATTTTTATTGTTTGCTAAATTAAGGCCATCTACCGATACTAATAAAATAAAAAAATAAAATAAAAAAATACACAGGCTGATTAGGGACACTTTCTGCTGCGACTGGATTCTCGTTTAGGAGAGACTTCCTTTAAACGAAAATTTCCATAAAGCGGAATGTGTCGTCCTTGATTAGCCTGTGCGCTCCGCACTTGTACGACACTTTACGCACACAAATTAGGCTTCGTTTCCCCTGAGCGCGGCTCAATTTTGTTTTCAGAAAAAAAACATGAACAGTGTAGCGGTTGTGCCTCACTATCGCCATCATGCTGTCGGTTGTCAGCATCTCCGAAGGTTCCCTGTGGAAGTGCTGCGGGAAGTGTCGGTGGCTGGGCCAGGAGTGCATCCGGGTTGGCAAGAAAAGCTGTCGGTGTCGGGGTAAGATGGCGATCATGGCAAAACGCGCATCACCGGTTAATGGGAACGACGATACCATTAAGCAACAAAAAACATGCTCTCTACGGTTGACCGTATGTAATTGGACCAAAAACTTTGATTCATTTGAGTCCCCGTGGCTAAATGCAAGAGACGGATCATTCCGGTTACACACAATTGAACAGTGTGAAGAATAACAACAACAACAACAACAACAACTACAACAACATAATTATAATAATAATAATAATAATAATAATAATAATAATAATAATAATAATAATAATAATAATGTACATTTGTAATAATGATAATTTAACATAGTCTTAATACATTATATATGATACATAACCTGGTCATACTACAGTCTACTCTCGTTATCTCGAAGTCGGCGGGAAGAAGAAAAAATATAGAGATAACGAGAGCTCGAGATATCTGAGTAGGCGTTTTCAAAGAAAAAATACGACGAAAATTTACCTTGTTTTATCTAAATACCTGCTAAATTGTCTAACTAAAGCCGTCACCGTGTGGCATAATACTCACAACGGCGTAATAATTTTTGTATGAGATTCAATGCGCGTTTCTTACGATTCTTTGATGTCAAAAAATACTGAACTGTACATGTACATTTTGTAGTTTGAAATGCAAAGTTCAATCGATTATTAGTACAGGATAAAATAAAGATGAAAAGCCATTCTGAGTCTCATCTGTATCATCTTTATTAGCATTCCGACCAATTGTCTTGCAATAACAGAGCAGCACAAAGGCATGGGCGATCATTTAAATCCAAACTGTTTCAACTTGCACTGCACACAACACTAGCCCAACACTTCACTTAACATCCCCAGATCTAGACACAGGCTTGAAGAATTAAGTAATGTCCTTCTGCTTCGAACAGACACTATGCAGAAAATTTCTCTGAACAAACAGTTCCACATCGGCGGCCTACCACGGGACGTCGGAGTGCGAGAGCTGCTGAAGATAACGCCTGACTAAGTCACATGCCTTCAGTGCCTCGCTCGCAGTGACTGGCACTGGTGCAGGATCCTGATCTTCGTCGTCTGACTCATCGGCTGGTGCTGTCCTGGAATTAAGAATAATTCGAGATATGCGATGTCGAGATAACGAGAGTAGACTGTACATGTATTTGATCTACCTTTATCAATTAGCAGTATTTGACATCAAAAACATTTACTAGTTCAATGGTTTAAATTTGTCAATGATTACCATGACATTTTTGCAATGGATTGATACGAGACTTAATCATAAATTATAAATAAAAACAGCTCACTATATTGTTGAATATGACACAAACATAATCTTTAGGTGTCCTCTAGTCTATCTGGTGTGCCCAGATAATTGTGCACCTCATTTGCAACTGCAACAACATTGTTATATACGTTATTCAAATAGAAAGATCGCATATTCAATAAACATAAACACATGTGCTTGAATTCTTATTTCTGGAGAACATACGATTCAATTAATTATTTTATAATCAGAATTCTAGAAATGTTGTCCCCTTGTTTGATACATTAAAGGGACTGTCCACTAGTTTTTGGCATGTATTGAAGCTTGTCATTAAATGCTTTAAATGCTTTATATTGATAAATTTAAACATTTGAACTAAAAATCTCCAGTAAAAAACAAGAATACAATTTAAAAAAAGGAAAAAAAAGTAACCCTCAACAGGGCTCGAACCACTGACCCCCGGATTCCTGGAGTCCTAGAGTAAAAAGCTACCTGTTTAGACCACTCGACCACGGACGCTCATGTTTAGGACGGATGTATTTTTTAGCTATATAAGCAATCCTCGTAGGTTCCCAAAATATCGTTTCGCGTCGCGCGACGCTTTAACTAGTGGACAGTCCCTTTAATACATGAATACATTTATACTATACCGTAAGGATCAGTAACTCCAGAGGAATTTAGTTTTCATCAATATTACCTATCAGAAGTTGCCTCCCTTATAACGAAAAAATACATCGGTTGAATCATAAAGTGCATTGAAGGTCCAAGCTTATAGTGACACTCGATTAAGTCGAATGGGCTTGCTTTCTTTGCACTGATATTAATGAATTCATGTTAAATGTCTTGTTGTTGTATGTTTCTCGTTTGTTCAATTTTCCATACCGATTTTCGTGTTTAAACAGATCAATATCGGCTTACCGCTAAAAGTAACTTGGTCGTCATAGTAAAGCAAAAACACATTTGAAATCTGGTTCCATAAACAGATGTTTATATATTTTACTTAAATTTACTCGTTCATAATCTTGTGATGATTTTAAGTTTTAACAATGACATGTTTACATTTAAATCGTGTATGTATACCCACTTTGAACCTGTCTATATCGTTATAGCGCAAGGAATATATTTTTCGTTGCGATACTCGTATCAAATAAATAATTAATGCTATGGTTCACGTGTATATGTTACCATTCTTTGTTTGCTCTTTTTGTGTGTTTTCGTTCATGTTTAGAACTGTAACATGTCCTGCAATAAATTTCCCACCTAATTTGAAGAGATCGACTTATTGAGACGCGTGACACAAAAATGCCATATCCGCTTAGCTCCAAACCAGCCCGTTTACAAACATACACATGCAAACATACACATGCAAACATACACCTGTCCGTAATTGCATCCCGGGCGTATATAAACAACTACACAAGTCGTTAAGCATTGTTTGTGTTCACTAAGCCGATCGATCCAAATTTTTGTTGGCGACTCAAAACTTTGTTTGGTATTCCAGGTTGAGTTTTCAATCCGTTTTTTCTGCTTTCTATCAGATTCTCAAAATTAACTTTGCATTTGCAAAATATAATTGACATATAAAGAACGACATGTGACAATAATATTTGTAAATTTATGTCATTTCGTATTGCACATTTAAGTAACAATGCGGGGAATCACGTGGTCAGATTCGATAAAAAATGGCCGCCGATGCCTCGCTAGGAGGCAGAAATTGAGACTTCAAACAGGTACATCTACCTTATTACTTACTTGTTTTTAATAGGATGACGCCTTTCAGAGGGCCAGCCGGAAGAGGTTTCAGCGAGTATCAACCGTTTTCCTCTGGTTGGTCTGAGTGTGGAGAATATTCATNTATGTTCATTTTTTATTTACAGAAATGTTGATGTGGAATCAGTCAAAGGATTTGCTGTAACTGTGTACGTCTCTTCACTATGTGGACATACATGCCCGCCAGAGTCAAATAATAAACGTGTTCACAAAAATCCATGCTTCGGTTAACAGTTATCAACCATAAAAGATATAAAATCAGTAATACACTTTTAACCTCGGAGATACGTAAACACAGCAAATACTATTAGACCGCTTAACCAAAATAGCCTGCTAGTTGCAATACAGATACTCGCTTTTACAACGGCAACTGTTTAAAGTCCTTATACTTAAAACTATTTTATTTCCAAATAATGACATTGTACAAATATATACATTTGGTTCATTCATACATTTTAGAAAAAGGGTAAGACCTAAAGTTCTTCAACATTATCGGGGGTCTTTCCCTTGCGACACATTTATCATATTATGATGGTGACAGGCTTACATACATGAAAATGATGTCATATACATTGGAGAACATAACACGCAAGAATTATTTTAATTAGATGATGACAATTTAAGACCCTTATGCAAGTCTTTACTCTCCTTTCACATCGGAGGCAGCAGCTTCTAAAGCTCCCGTCCGACAAAGTGCCCACCGCCATTACGAGGGCTACTGTCAACCAAAGTAGCAGCATGCGGGTCATCTTTGCTTTTGATCTGGTCGATTATTGTTTACTAAAATGTTCCCATTCGATTACCTTTAGTGGACTAAGGTTGAATGACATTGTGTTGAGTATATTTTTCTATGCGCGCTCATTGATAACAATATCATTCAATATGTAAACGCTGGACTAGTCGGAGAGAAACCTTTGTATAGAATATTGTTCTTTTATTTATGGCAATAAACAAATTACCAAACAGTGAGAAACAAAACAACTGTACTAGACAATACATACAAATACATAATAAATCATATGGCATTAACTGTTATTGTTGTATGTAATTACTTTTATTTTCTACGAGTATTAGAGAGAATAAAATATAAACAAGTGTTTCCTTTCGGATTTCGAGTGGCATCAATCGTTTCAGAAGCATAACTTCTCGCAAGAAAGCTACCGGAATATCAAAAGCGATTTCATCAGCTACATCGGAAAAAAAAACCCATTAACGTTGACGTCAACAAGGTCAGTTTCAAAATCCCACTGTTCCAGTTGCGAGATAAAACTCAGATAAAATTAGTTAACCGATCTTGTATAAAAGAAATAGAATGCGTGAAGATAATAAACGCCTACACGTACAATGACTTTTTCAAAGATAACCGTTTGTAATGTTCAAGTGCGGGCACAATGGCTTCAAGACAAACAATTCAAATACAAGATGTCCCGTTATTCTATTTCATGTCGATTTGGGAAGCTCAAGTAATGTTGACAAGTCAAGCATTTACTTTTAACCTCATATGAGCTGAAATAATATTTAATGTACATGATCGATAGGAAAGTCAAAAGAAAGAAAACACTTAAACATACTAGGTAGGTGCGAAGAATCAGTACTCAACATTATTTGAGCCTCGTTCTTGGAAAACGGGGCTTAATGCGTGCGCATTAACTGTATTATCGTTTAGAAGAGACTTCCTTTAAATGAAAATTTGCATTAAGTGGAAAGCTTCTATCATTAGCCTGTACGGACTGCACAGGATTATCTGGGACGACACTTAACGAACATGCATTAACCCCCGTTTTTGCCGAGACTGAAATTATGTTTCAATACATTTCTTTTTTAAGATGGTAACCGGTATAGCATGATTTCTAAAATTATTATTCCACTTATATACAACATTTAGACTGTCAAAGATCTGCCTCTTCATATGGTATAATTTTAGACATGAAAAAGCACCTAACTGAACAAATATGTGCAAAAATAACATATATTGAAATGCGCTTCCTCATTTTACGGAAAGTATGAAGAGTCGATTAGAAATCGCGACTATGGTGAAACGTAACAGCCATACATCTGCATGTGTGTAGACCATTTGAAACGCGTTCTGGGAAAACTGGGCTTAATGAATGTGCGTTAAGTGTTGCACTTTCTCTTCTGAACGAACATCTAGTCTAGGCCGAAAGTGAACGAACATGCATTAAGCCCAGTTTTCAAAGAACGAGGCTAATATTATACTAGCATAGCCATTCATTGTCATAGCATTGGCCATTCCTTAGCTGACTCTGGGTATCAACGTCTCATGCATCTACGAAAGTCACACAACGATTTAACACGTTATGCATGTGGTTATCATACAGCGTCAGAGTGAATTTATTAAGAAGTTTATGAGGTCCTTCCGCAGCTGAGGCCCCATTATGTGAGGACCCGGAGTGTGTCCAGCAACCTTACATTATTAACTATTGACTCACGCAAGTTTGAGCGAATCTTAAAATATTGCTTCAATCTAGCCATTATTTTTTTTACTTAAAGGATTTGATTTAAATTTTGGTTTGGTCTTGTATTATTGGGAAAGCTGGAGTACCCGGAGGAAACCCCACTTTCGGCTATGGTGACCACTAACCAAAGTCACATGCTTCCGGGAACGGTGATTGAACCTTGGTGAGAATCGCTTGTACGAACCACTGCGCTTACTGGGCAGCTAGTATACACTGCTTCAGAATGGCTAACGTTTTATCATCCAAACATCATACATGGTTCCAGTTGGAGACGACTAATGCTCGCTATATACACGTTTCTTGAGCCAACATCAATCATGTATTTTATATTAACCAATCGTATGCTGAACAAAAAAGATGAGACAATAAACTTTGTTCTCGCTAAAATGCTCGCTAAAATTGTCAAAAGTATGACAAAAAGTATCTCTAACATCATCTTGAAGCGTTATCAATTTGCAATAAAGTCACATTATCTCAGGAAATCATTGACAATTGTTTTTCTATCAGGATTTCTGATTTAAAATCTCCCCATTTTCACTTCTTTATATTAAAAACAATATGAATTTAACAACATCACACCATAAGTTGAAGTACGCATTTTTTACGTGACATTTTCCGTGTTGTGCACCGCATTGGTGAGGATGCTACATTTTAATTGATCATTTTAACTTGTAATCGAAAAAGAGCAACACCGGATTTTGAGTTTTTACAGGAAAGGTAATGTTTTCAATAGTACATTGTATTGTGTTATTTCATTACTGATACGCCATTATCAATTTGCAGTTATAAATAAGTTGATTATTTTCATGTTTTTTGTGTGACTGCAATAAGTCATTATTACATATAAATTTATTTGAATGTTACCTACTTGTTGAACAACTTATATGTTAACCAAAATATTATTCCAACACGCAACGCGTGTCTTTTTATATAAGCGAAAAAAAGCAACTGAAGCTTATTCGGCAATAATTATAGGCGGTGTCTGTTTTTTTTGTTTTAGTTCTGGAGTTTTCTCGGGAATTGTTCAGCAAAATACGTCTTCATTTACTCGCACTACACAACACGTTTCAAAGCAATATTTAATAAAGAAAAATACAATTACACATTACGTAATGGTTATTGGAACATTTATTTGCTTGTAGTGGACCATTACGTGTTTCTTAAACAAAACCTAATATGATATGAAATATATAATCTTTTATACGAAACGTAAACAGTATCTGTTTATTGAGCTATGTTTTCCGAATTCACGCAAGAATCAACTCATGGACGTCGTCTCGAAAGTTTGATTTTTATCAATTCAATTCAATGTGTATTGCTATGTGGCCTGCGGCCCTTGCAAGTACAAATAACATAGCATAGTCACACATTTCAATACACTTACAGACAAACATACATATGTAATGGTACAGCTATTGATAATTCATGCTATTCAGTAACGCATTTCTTCTTTCAAAAGCATAATACAAGAACATAGCAATACTCCTGATCAACTTTTCTTCCCGGGAACTCATGATTTGATTACATTTATTTGTAGAAGCAGGTGTATAGTACTTGATGGGTATATACATTTCACGAAGGTCTAAGATGTTGTGCATAAAAGAAGAAAATGAAATTCATTTACAATATCACTTTTACAAAAAGTATCGATATTCAAATAGCGAACCTGTTCAATCATGAGCTTATGGGAAGACATTCGAAAACATACATTAGCGTTTCGAAATTTACGGATTGTTAAAATATTTAAATATAACTCAAATTCAAAGTTACTTTTAAATCCATTGTACGTTTTTAGTTTTGAAGAACTATTACAGGTATCTATCCACTGCTGTTCAAAAATATCTTTCAATCGTTGAGCGTAATTAAGCAAAAATAATGGTTTATCAACAACTGCTTGTTGTTCCCACACATAACCAACCCCTATGAATTGCAAGTGATTTCGTAATGAGGTTATCCAGTTTACTTGTCTTATGTCATCAACACATTTCAACATTTCATAGCACTTTTTAATATGACGGGAATATGGTGTTTCCAGTATTCGTAACCAATATTTTACAACTCTCATAGATGAATAAATATGTATTGGATATCTACCACAATCACCTATAATAGCATTATTACATGAGAAAACTGGTGCTGACATAAATCTTTTACATGCATATGTGTGAACTCTTTCTACAACTTCAAAAGATTTTAGCCCCCATATGTCCGATCCATATAATAAAATAGGCTTCACCTTAGCATCAACAATCTTATAGTAACAATGATACGGCATAGGCATATAGTCGTATAGGGACGAAAGCATAGATATAGTGACACGTTTTGCTTTACAAGACATGTTTTTTGCCATTTTAAACATAGACAGGCTAGACGAAAAATGAACACCTACACAATGGAATCCTTGCACACATTCCAATAGTGCGTTATTGTAATACCATTTTTCGTTAAAAGCAGGTCGACCACCATTTTTGAATACAACAATTTTTGTCTTATCCACATTTACATTTAATTTAGAGACAACATTAAATTCGTGAAGATAATTTAGCTGCTGTTGTAGACATGAAACTGTATCCGTAGCCAGTGCTACACCGTCAAATAATTACATAAATATTTCAACATAATCTGGGGTAAGTTGTTTACCTCTTATGTTCTTACTTTTTAAATATTCATATACTCCATTGATATACAAACAGAACAGAATATGGCTTAAATTACAGCCGTGTCGTACTCCCATAGTACATTCACTAACGTCACTAAATGTATTATTTGACCTAAACGAATGCCTTTTGTGCAATATGCTTATATAAATTTTGCTTAAATCATCTATTAGTGATATTCCTCTTTAATTATCGGGATTATTTGTATGGCCTTTTGATGTAAGGGTATTAAAATTGAACAAGCCCAACTTTCTGGCAAGACACCTTCTGTAAATAGCCTGTTAAATATGAGTTTTATATATGGAAGAATAATTTCTATGCTATGCATAAGATGATTCGATAATAATTCACCCGAGCTTGATTTTACAGGATTCAATGAATTTACTGCTTGCAAGATTTCTTCTTCTGTAATAACATAATTAACAAGTGATGTGTTTGTGAAACACTATGTCCCCTTTTGGGCGATTTTGACCCACATATTTGACCTTTGACCTTGAAGAATGACCTTGACCTTGACCTTTGCCCACTCAAAATGTGAAGCTCCATGAGATACTCATGCATGCCAAATATCAAGTTGCTATCTTCAATATTTCAAAAGTTATGGCCAATGTTAAAGTTTGTGCAAAACAAACAAATAAACCAACAAACAAACAAACCAACAAACAGACAGACAGGGCAAAAACAATATGTCCCCCAGTAGACTGGGGGACATAAAAAGTTCGTTCTGTGATTCATCAAAATCACTAGTACTTGCATCAATTTCGATATTATGTAGTTCATCATTTTCATAATTTTCTAAATTTAACAAAGCTCTAAAATGTTCATACCATTTTTCTCTTTCACTGAATTTTGGATTAAGATTTTTTACATTTTCCCAAAACAGTTTCTAATTTTTGACTGTGCTCGACAATTTGTTTACTACATTTTCCTTATATCGTTTACGTTTTTTTTCTACACAATATATGAAGTTCTTTTTAGCCGATAAATAGTGCTCAAGATTATTTACATTATTGTTGACCCTTAATAACCGAAGAGCCTTATTAACGTGCGTTTTGTAATCTTAGCATTCTTTATCAAACCATGTTGATTTTCGTTTTTTTACCGTTGGTTTTTATTTTAGAAAGTAGATGTCGACTGCAATCAATAAGGATATCTGGATCCTTTTTAATAATACTGTCAATAGGTTCATCTGTGTTAAAACACATAGCAAACACATCATTATTTTCAATTGCCTTCGAGAGGTTATGTTTGTAAAATTCTATATTCTATACACTGAAGTTCCCTTTAAAGCGTTTGTCCAATGTGTTGCTTTTAAGGTTTCCATTTCATTACTTTCAATAAAACATGTATTTAATTTTAATACACTAGGTAAATGGTCAGAAGAAATTTCCTCGTCAACAAACATATCTTAGATTATATCAAATAATTCAGCATTACCAATGAAGTAATCAATAACACTACAGCCATTTGAGTTAACGAATGTTAAAATACCCTCTTCTTTATCAGATCCACATCAAAATATATAAAGCATACATTTTACACAATTCAACTAGTTTCTACCACAACTATTTACATGTGGATCTTATGACTTTCTATCACATACTCGAGGATCTACAGTAAAAATAAATTCATATTCGTTAAACATTGGCAGCTTCGAAATCGATTCAATACAATCGCTTTTAACACCGACTCCTGCATTTAGATCACCTTCCAAAAGTATACACACTCTTCTACGTTCATGTTACATAAGTAAGGCCATTCGCTCAATTTGTGTTAATGAAAATGACGCTATATTGTTGCAAGGCACATAATTTTCATGAATTCACGTTCTACGCATCTCTACACCTGACCTTGGGTTATTGGACTAAAAACTACGAGAGTATTTTCTTTTCTTAAATTCTAGTATACCGGTTTACATTACTATTACTAACAACTTTGTCAGATAATTCCATCATAGCATTTAGGGACATAATTGACGAAATATGTTACGAAATTAAATAAAATTAAACTTAACATTTCTACATTAAAACGTTTGTCATTGGTATAGGGTTTGCCAAAGATATCATGGAAATGAATAAAATGGTTGAAGTAATAATAATACAATTAATATTGTGACGGAGGACTATTTTTTTTTAATATTTCGATAGACACTATTATAATTTTCACAAGATTTTCATTATTTGCTGAACTAAGGACACCAAGGGTACTTAAAATAGATGGCTTAAACGTACATTTGAGCCGCGCTCTGTGAAAATAGGGCTTTATGCATAAGCGCAAATTGTCGTAAAATATTAGCCTGTGCAGTCGGTACAGGCTAATTAGGTACGAAACTTTTCTGCTTAGACCGGATTTTCGTTAAGAAGAGACTGCCTTACGAAAAATTCCATAAAAGCAGAATGTGTCGTCCCTGATTAGCCTGAGCGGAGTGCTCATGTTAATATGGGACGACACTTTACGCACATATAATAAGCCCCGTTTCCCTTGAGCGCGGTAACTTTCTGTTTTCAGAAAATAAAATGAACCGTGTAGCGTTACTTTGCCTCACTATTGGCCTCCTGGTGTCGGTGGTCAGCGTCTCTGAAGGCTCCCTGTGGAAGTGCTGCGGAAGGTGTCGGTGGCTGGGTCAGGAGTGCATCCGGTTCGGCAAGCATAGCTGTCGGTGTCGGGGTAATATGGCGATCATGGCCGACAGCGGATATCCGGCGGATGGGAACGGAGATATCGCTCACGGAAACGGAGATACCCGTATCCGAGATGAGGAACAAAAGATCATTTGAGTCCCTGGGGCTGGATTCAGGAGACGGAATATGCATTCTACCTATGGAGATAAAGTTTCCTGGCACACACAATTGAACAGTGTGAAGACAACAGCAACAATAATGACACAATAACGTACAATTTTGATAATGATAATTTTATATAGTCTTAAGGCATTATATATGTCGCATAAAACTGTACACCATTTGATCTATCTTTATCAATTAACAGTGATATGTTTATTTAAACAGTTGCCTATATTGTATTCAGCAACAAAATCTGTAGTTGCCCTCGAGTCCATTTGGTTTGCACAAAGAATTTTGCACCGCATCTTCATTTGCAAATCATTGATATATACGTGAAGTCAACCACATACGCGTACACAAGTTCAGATCTGAAATACAACTCGATGTTTGAATTTAATCATTTTGATAAGCACTTCCCTCTTAATATTAAAGTACTGTTCAAGAAAACGGGTTGGATTTTGCGTAACGGTACTTAAGTACTTTGGAAAGCACTCACTGTATGGCGGCGTTACTGGCTACCATTGCATCCCAAGTTTCCTAAGATAACTTAGAAGATCGCGGATTCATCACTTTTTCTCAAATAATTCATCTCTGTACATTTGTGCACTGTTTAAATATGTTTAGATTGTAGTAAGTAGTAAAAAATAATTGTAACGTTTAAGTAAGACATACAATAATAAAACGATAAACATTTGAATCTATTATCATAATGAAAATTGGTCACTTGCCATGAATACATGACTTAAATTAATAATTATAAATCTTTATGGAATAATACGTTGGATTTTTTCTTTGTTTATATTTGAGATTTGTTCTCGAACCTAGCTAAATCTCTGAGAAGAGTTTGACAGAGTAATGCTTGACACTAAGATTTCAAGTCAAACTAGACCAATCCGTTACGGAATCCGAATAGGGCCAAGTTGATTGTCGCGTGTCGACCTTCGACGTCGACGCACGACATTCAAGCGACGAACGATATGACACTCGACATTTGTGCGACAATCAAGATTTGAGTGTCGCATATCGCGCTGGATTTTAGAATTTTTTTTTGCAGATAATCTTGACTGTCGACTGAATTGTCGACTGTCATATCGTGCGTCGCTTGAATGTCGCTTGAATGTCGTGCGTCGACCTCAATCAACTTGGCCCTATCCGGATATGGTAATCCGTCGTTATGCAGAATATACAATAATTATACGATACACACGCTGTGGTATTAATGTAGTGTCTTTTAAAATATTCAAACTAGAATACATAGATCCAACGTTTACAGACCTGACATTTGGTCTGAAATCGCAGGTTTACGAAACGTCTTAGTTCCTTTAAATAAACGTGCATGCTCAGCAAAAACAATCCACGTATATTTCTAGTTAAACAATTTTACTATCTTGTAAGGGAATATCAACGGTATTACCCACTTATTAAAGACATTTATTTTAAAAGTGTGAACTTATCTTTTTTTCCGGTATATATCCGGTAGTAACAATTATGTACGAACACTGATCGTGCCTCAAGTGGGATTCGAACTCACGTCTACCTCGATGAGAAGATTACTTCATTACAATATCGTAATCGATTATGCGCATGCGTTTAGACTCAGTTCATGTACATTTCATTCATAAGGATAATACTGTAACGACTGATTTTCCCCCACCCGCTTAACCACTATTTTAATGATAAAATAAAAATAAAAACTAAATTTGGCGCTTATACAAAATATAGATATGTTTCAGGAAACTATAAAATGATATATAATCATATTTTTGAAAATATTATACCGTTTCAACCGTCGCGATGCCCTTTTAAATTAAGATATTGGCAGCGATTCAACAAGAACGAGCATGGTTGTTATTTGACCAATGGTAAGAGAGGAACAACGCGTGGGTCGATCTGTACAGGAACGCCGGTGAATGGTTGTTATTTGACCAATGGGAAGAGAGGAACATCATGCTCGGAGATCTGCACTAGAACACTGAATAAACACGACGGTGGGGAATCATTGAGAACGTAGCGCTTATGTTAGCTGTAAACAAAACATAAACTCTCAAAAGTTGTTGCAACTTATTTTACACTGATAACTTTAACTTAATACGCAGACAGCGTATTCCAAACCTCTGCTGAGACTTGAGAGATTCAAAGAAAACATGAAGTGAAAAAGGGAAACACAATTTGTTTTTGAATGGCGTGAAATGTCTGCAATAACATTTTACCCATGAATACTTGTAGTACTTTGTGACATGACTGTCTGCAAAGGAAATTTGCTTTTATTATGAAATGCCATGCAATATGTGATTAGTTACCGGCTCTGGACCTCGCATGGAACTTGATAACACACACGCGATTTGTCACAGAGAAGTTAAAATACAGATGCCTTATGCTTTACCTTAAGGAAAACACGATAGATTCCTGAAAACAATGTGTACACCTAACGGAAACGTGATGGTTCCATAAATTCCCAGGCTTGTATAAGATAACCTAGAATATCGAATTGCACGAATTCCTGCTTTCTGCGAATTGGCGATTGCGCGAATGCAACATAAACGGTTGCGCAAACAATAATATTTAGATACGCAGTTCCTACCGCAGAGCACAGAACAATTTAAAATTAAAGGAGTCATTGCTTCAGGTTCGGTGCGCATTGGAGTTGGTGGATTTATATTTAACGTTTACAAGGTAATTAATTATATGAATTCGATATTGAATATACAAGTAACGGTAGAGTAAAACGGTTAATAACTCAGAAATAAAACATTTAGGAATATTGTTTGGATTGTGAGGTTTATATTCCATCTCGCGTTATGCGGGTATGTACTCGGGCTTGTTGCAAGAATGCAGAATGTTTTTTAATAAGAAGTTATCAATTTTATTATTAAACCGGTTTGTAAATGAGGTCAGTTGCTTAAAGCAAGTGTTTGTTAGCACTGTAAAACAAAAGTGGGTTGTTTCTGCTCTGTTTTTGTTTCAATGGTTCCCTAGACTGTTATTCAGTGTAATATGTCTGTACTTTTAGTGTGATATGTCTGTACTTTTAGTGATATATGTCTGTACTTTTGTGTAATATGTCTGTTCATTTAGTGCAATATGTCTGTACGTTTAGTGTAGTATGTCTTGTGACATAATCCGGTGGAATGACAACGCATACACACGTATGATGAAGTGTTCATTGCGATTTTATTCTGGCATTAAAACAGCCCACACAATATTTTAATCAATAGATGTATTCTTCTATTTAACGGTGTCCACAAAATATTCCTATCAAAAAGATACATTCAGTAATTTTCCAGTTCGTAAAATATTCAAGTCCAATAACTTAAAATACGGCGGGCGGCCTGACCCTTACGGGCCTGGCCCGCGATTCACATGTAACTGAATCTGATGTATATCCTAGCTGAATTCGAGCTGCTCTGTGTAGCACATAAAACATGGCCCTTTTTAAATCTAAAAAGCACAAACCTACGTTGCTACTAAATAATACTTCGTGATCCACAACATATGTTTAATGTCCTGTTATAAGTATTATCATAGTATTACATACAAATTGTCATCTTCGTGTTCGAAGTTAAAACTTATCCACACAACCAATTTGTGGAAATCAGACACAATGGCTTTAACCCAATGGCTTTAACAGGTGGTTTTAACATTTTATCATTTAATTTAATTCCGTCATTTAATGCAAGTGGAAACTCAAACATTTGTGTTTTTTTTTTATCATAAGCATTTTTGTAATATTTCATAAAATATTCATTAATAAATGTAAACACCCATAATTTCGATGTTTTTATCGATATTAAAGGCTTTTTATGCAACCTTAACGTCTTTGTTGAGTGAAGTGTAATATTGTCAAATTTTCCCCTGATAGACATCTGTTGACTTTAGCATATGTTTACTTTCGTTATCCGATACTGTCCTACCTATTTCAAATTCTTATCGTAGATAATTGCCCAGTACGTTACAGTCTGTATTTGTAGTGTAATAGGTCTGTTTTAGTGTAATATGTATGTACTTTTAGTGTAATTTGTTTTTCTTTTAGTTCAATATGTCTGTACTTTAAGAGTAATATGTCTGTATTTTAGTGTAGTGTGTCTGTATTTTAGTGTAGTATGTCTGTAATGTTAGTGTAATTTTAGTGAAATATGTAATAACTATGTACTTTAAGTGTTTATTTATCTGTACTTTTAGATTAATATGTCTGTACTTTTAGTTTAATATGTCTGTCCTTTAAGATTCCTTTCTGAAGTTGCAGACACGATAAAGATGAACAAGGTCTTGCTGTGCTGGTTCGTGATTGCTGTTATAATGGCGGCTTGCACATGCGCAGATGGAAGACGGCGGTATCGGAATTGCTGCCGTTACTGCGAGTCACAAGACATGGAATGTTACTGGATGGGAGGTCAATGTCGGTGTAGAGATAACTACGATTACCGCGCACATTTTATGTCAACAGATCATCGTTTTAAAGGAACATCCGGTGATTATTAACCCATCAAATTGTAAAAATACGATTACAAAGACTGAATCGTGAACACGTCATAGAAAAACGGATTTGCATTATAAGAGTAGTGTTGTAATAGCGTTGGTGTTGCATACTTCAAGTCTGTTTTATTATTGTATATAATAGTTTCTTTGCGTGTACTTTTGTTTGCACCAACGCGCATTCAACATTTGAACAATGAAATGAACATTTGTCCGTTAATTATACATATATAGATATAAAGATGCAACTAATATTTTAGTCTTAATAGTTTCTTTTTGAAATATTGTCATGTAATCCCTTGTTTATTTCAATTATTTCATTGAATGTGAACCGATGTGAAATAAATGTATTGCTTATATTTATTACTCCGTTTTAAAATTCTTAATGCAATTGCGACATGAATTCAGTAATGAAAAATCTCTCTTCCTGCTTATTGCGTCTGACCAAAAATAGCTTTCCTCTAAACATGAATTACACACACCAGTGGCTTTATATTATATGTTTTGCTAAGACTGAAAGCAATTCAATTTCAATATCGCAGGAGATGTATAACTGCATACACATTAAAGAGGCAAGCTTATAACCATTGGATACACGAATAAAATCTATGGAGTGGTAGGAACCAGCAATGGGCACGAAAGTTGTAGGATACCTCTCATCGTCGCGATTGCGTACTGAATTGTACTCAGTATTATTGACTCCTTGGGAAGTACGAGGATTAAAACTCGAATGACAATCTCCTTCCCTTTTAACATACAACTTTCAAACGTGTATCGATTGCTCCTTATAATATCATGTTGTGATTCTGTGATATTTAATGTCCTGTATTAACAATAACAGCAGTTATGTCACAGTTCTAACTTAAAATTTCTATAGCATGCTAATTATTATCCCCACGCTTTTAAAAGCGTGTTGATATGGTTATCTCCGCCATCTGTCCGTCCGTCCGTCCTGGCCACTATCTACTCCTACACTATTAGCACTAGGACCTTGAAACTTCCACACATGGTAGCTATGAGCATATGTGCGACGGTGCACTATTTGGAATTTTGATCTGACCCCTGGGTCAAAAGTTATGGGGGCGGGGCAGTATTCCAGATTGAAAATCTCTGACCCGGCCCAATTCCAACCCCCATAACTTTTAGTAATAATAGTGTAGGAGGAGATAGTGTCCAATGGGGGTTTGGGTGGGGCCGGGTCAGAGATTTTCACTAATTTTGTTAGGTTATTTTAAATTAACTTCTTCCTTTCTACACCGATTTACTTCAAATTGATACTGTCTCTTATGACAATACGGTCAATCTCAACTGTGCATGGCCCCATTACCAACCCTGGGGCGCCCCGCCCACATAGACCACGCCCACTCAAAATTTTGTTTTAACATAACTTCTTCATTTATTCACCAATTGACTTCAAAGATTTGCTGCGCTCCTCCACCATGCGGGGAGTTCTTTCCACCGCATGGGAGTTGCTGTCCTATTTGCAGAGAAAGCAATAATGTATTGCATTTCAATGTTAAAACTTATCAATTCGTTGTTAGTATTGTCTTTTATTGTAACGGCAAGAGGTCTCTTGCTTGAGCACAGAACAAGCGGATGGTAACTAGAGGGTTTCTCCTGGTGACGTCACCGAAGATTTAACGTTCCCACATTTCTTTTAGTCTCATACAATGCTTTTACTGAATTATATCAAAATGGTTTAAATGTTGGAGTGTTAAACTTAAAACTAAAAATCCATTCAAATAAATCAAACATCTGAATAAGAAGGTTTCAAGGGTGCCTTTCAGAAATCGGTCGATGACTTGGTGAATGTCTGAATACTAAATATATTGTCGCAAACATTCCGTGAACCCCACATTATCTGGAAATTAATGTAAACATTGGTGAGGTTTGATTATATGTTTGTGTTGTTTGCCCACACAAAAATCAGTCACACTGAATAATTAGCTGTTTTAGAATAACGTTTGAAGCGCTCTGATTAAATATAATTTATATTTACAACTTTGGAAAGTGAAATATATTTGTTTGTAACTGGTAATTGCGTAGTCTATCATTAGTCTGAATATAAAAAGGACATTTGTATTTGTATATGATAGAAACTGAGATGGTTTAATTAAAATGGCAACGTGCATTTCGTGATTATCTGCACTTCGTTATTGAAATCATACATTTCTCTTAACTGTGGTGTGAAACCCTACCTTACGTTTTGCTAATATTTTTTAAATGTGCAGTCATTACCCTTTCATGCACAAAACATCGTTCTTATAAACATTTACTTCGTTGAAAACATGCATGTCAATATTGTGAATATTTAATGTATAAAATAAAATACGAGCATGAAAGTTTATAACTTAATGGTTTAATATATATAATGTACACTTACCATATTTTTATTTATAGAACTTATAATAATATTCTAGAAGTAATGCATATACGATTAATTTCTAGTAAAGTTTGATTGAAAACTTATATTCCTCAATAAGACGAATGCGTGCTGATTTCTTTTTGATGTTCATAATAACCTGAATGACCAGGGTGTGTATATACATTTTTAAACGCGGTTGCATACAAAAACAAAACAATTTATTGAGCTCGTGATTCTTAATCAATATTAAGCACACAACAGGGGAAATGTGAACATGATGCATATACCGGAATAATATACAGTTAAAGAAAGGTGGCAATAATGGACACTCCAATCACCTAAATTGATACATTTTGGGCATGCTCAATATTTGACAAATGTAAACGGACAACTTTTCCAATGTTTGCAATCAACACGACAGCAACATAAAAGCAAAACGTCAGTACACACATCCATCAAAACTCAAGTTATTGAGTAGAAACTGTCTTTCAACTTTAAATCACAATCGCCTTATCAATGACCTTAGCCTGACTTCTCCTAATGAATGCTCAAGCTTAGTCTGCAATAAAGCCACCAATACGCACTACTTGAGTTACACATCCATCCAAACTAAATTATTACGCAGAAACCGTTATTCAGTTCATACTCACAGTACATACTTCAAGGGCCATAATTCAGAGGTTTCACGATAATCCGATTTAATTAGTTTGAGTTAATGATCGGACGTGGGAGCACAAAACATTAAGTTGGAAAAATTGGGACAGTTTAAGGGTCATAATTATGAGGTGTTTAATAAGATATGGCTGGTAATCAAACGTGGTGGAGATTATATGCCCATTAACATTACCACTAAGTTTAATGTTTATCCTGTGTAAACTAGAAGAGTTTGAGGTAAATGTGGTTATTTTATTATAATACAAAGGCAATTATTCAGAAGTACCTAATGGGATCTGGCTGGTTATCGAATTTTGCCGAGATATTATGTCAATAAACAGCATTATTTAGTTTCATGGTAATCCTATTTAAACTCGTTATTTAGAAGACATATTTAATCTAAACGCCGTCAAATTGTCAGCCGCCACGGGTGTTCCCATTATTCGCCCCGTGATTTCTTAATGTGGGCGTAAACTTAATTAACCGTCGAGGATTATTCTTCCGTTGTTATGTATAAAGTCTAAAATTCAATATTTCTCGTCTTTAAGTCATCGAAATCTGACGTTTAACGCGGGAAATACAAACACATATATATCGTCTGCTTTATTGTTGATCGCCAAAAAGTATTAACTTGTTAACGAATGCATTGTTGATTATCTCAGTTTTTTTTTCCGTGTTTCTGTATGAAAATAGCAAAACAATGAACGTAAGCACCCAGTGTATAACGTAAGATATCGAATATTTAATTGGCGTATCAGCCCTTAAAACGATTGGTAAATTGTTTTACCCTACAGCTAAATGATTTTATAGAACAAAATACGACCCATACAGAAAAGATAAGGTTTATCCCACACCTTTTATCCCACACTTTTATAGAATACTTTTGTTTGCCTTTCACTCTTTGTTCATTTGTTCTTAAATTTGGATTCATACATGAAATGAATGTTTACTTTTTGAAATAAATATACCGTATATAAAAAAGCCGTAAGTTATCAATCCAATGCAGCGTTTCTTTTAAATTCGTTTAGCCAAAATAAAAAAGCTGGATCCAACGGGGGATTGAACTAGGGTCTCCCGCGTGGAAACTCGTCTCAGAAAAGGCCGTGTAAACCTGTCTTTAACTCGAGGGATAAATTCAAGTTCACAATCACACTAACATAGTATTCTCTATGACTGCATCGATATTTAAATAAAAATTACATTCAATGTTTATTTTTTAAACCAAGCTAATTTGTTTTGCTTTTTACCCAAATGTATTAAGATTTCTTCTTACTCTTACATGGTAATACAATATGTTATTGATTTTTATTTGTTATATGTTATTGTAATTTTTATTTAAATTGCGATGATATGTGTTAAATAAACATAAAAAATGCTTAAACTCCTGTTTGAATACCTTTTGCATTTCTTTGACCGTTTTGGAATCGTAGTTCCCAATTCGTTTGTATGTCATATTGCTACATGATTTACCGGGAAATTAGTCTGTTTTAGTGTGAGCGTTAGCTCACGCTAAAGTAGAGAGGCAGTTTTGAAAATCACAATGCTTTAACTACGCTAGGGACGACAACTGCAGCTAGTAAAGATAACCACTGCCTGTTTACACTGTAGCAGACAGCATGTATAAGGTTTAAGAGCTTGTTCAACGATATTGGCCAGTCTAGTGTTTATAATAGCTTGTGCGACGACATTTGCCAGTTTATCATTGAAATCTGTACATATTGGCTGCTTTCAGGGAAAACGGGGCTTAATGCTGCATGAAAAGTCTGTCATGTTGAAAACATTGTTGCTCAATTATTTAAAGAAAATAAAAACAGTATTAGATACACATAACACAACATGTACATGATTATAGGCTTGTTATTTTTAAGCAAGGAAACAAAATTCTAAAGATGGTTTCAAGTGCAGCAACCAATTGTGGAAAAAAGAGACATATTGTTGTTATTTTGTCTAAGTTATCTCTATAACATAAATATGAGGATAAACAGTGCACACACATCTCGACCTGTGCTTTAAGACACACTCTTTATAAATTTGAATGGGTTGTGTTCATTTCAAACTTGCGATATAAAAAGCTATAACATAATTTTGAAAACTAAAGTGCGTCTCAGATTATGCAATAGCGAACACTTCAGTGCCTTCAGCGCTTTGATTAATACATGGCAAACACCGAGTGTGTTTATCCTAAACAGTTAGGTTTATTTACCAATCATGCTATATTGTAGGGGTATGAGTGTTTTGTAAAGCCAAGTGATTTCTTTCCTTCTGTATTTTAAGTGCAAATATACATAAGGGGTTATCTCTTTGTTATATCTTTAGATCATTATTATCCTCATACTTAATACGTATGATTTGTGTATGGAATGCGATGACTCATGCTTGCACAAAGTCAACAAGTTAAGACGACGCGCATGCGCTCTGCTTGAGTTGACAATCTTGCGTTTTGTTAGCGATCTGCTATGACAGCAGTTGTCGAAAAATGCTAAGACACAGCGTTATGATTTTAAGTACAATTGTGTAGGGGATTTTAGACTTGTAACTTAAATGATTTTCTATTGGTCAAACATTTTGGCCGTTGCGTGTAAAACACACGGTACTATTAACAAACGTTATTCATTTTTAAGGCGTCTTTGTTGACTACATTAATATGGAATTTGAGTCCTTCGAGGAAGAAAAAGAACTATTGCGAACAAAAGGCACGAACAAATCTAGATCACTTAATGTCAGAGTTTATAGATGGTATTTTCCTGTCCGTTTTGCATAATCCGTACAAACAGGAGAATAAACTTAGAACGCATCCATGTATAATAAAACATAAATAAATAAAAAAAACATCCACGGGTGAACACCGTCTAATTTCAAATATGTCGCATTTCTAAGTGTGTTTTTGTATTGAACTGTTTCATTTTGTTTAAAACAATTTCTGAACGTTAATATTGTTATAAATATATTTAATTTACAACACCTTGCATAGCTAATCTATCGTAAATGTCATTATATCGCATAAAATATATTTCAGTAAATTGTTATCGTGATTTTTGTGTGTTTCTCATTTCTACTCGACAAGTTTGTTTCCAAATTATAACTGAATACAACATATCCCAACTTAGTATCATTTTGTGGTGATTCATGCCGCTGATTGAAGTTTAAGGCTTCAAATTGGGATATTTTGAACTGTGCATGACGAAAAACATAAACAATGTATTTAAATATTACGAGATTTGCACAATAATATCAAAGACGTATGTAAATGTGATTTCTTTGTAACAGCAACTCCACTTGCCTCTATCATATTTTAAAGACTTCTATTTTTACGAAACCATTATTGCATGCTAGATTCTTATAATGAAATTTACGTGCCTTATAAGTTCAGATACGAATTGTATTGTGTCAAAGTTTTCGCAATATATCAAAATATATGGGAAACACGATATTATACCTTAATCAATAATTAAATATGGTAGTATTTCATAATAATATATCCCTGGATCTAGACTATCGTTTATAAAATACGGACAGAACCAGTAATTACCGGAATGTACACGTTTCAGCATTTCATAAGAGGAAGTTAACGACAAATGCATGCACTGTATGCATATTTGCAAAGTTGGACGAGTGCCAAGACAGTCCAGATGTCCATTTCAGGTGTGCTACTGTGAAATGAAAGTAAATACGCTAAGTGTGCACTGACAATTTGGACAGTGTACCCACAACTACCAGCTTGTCACCAGCTCCTGTGAATCGTTTCCGGTCTGATAAATGCCACACCCTTTTTGCAAATTGTAATGGCGATATGTTTTTAATTAGTTTGTAGCTTTTCAGACTTATGAATTGGTCACCATAATCTACCATGTTGTTATAACAAAGCATTGATTTTAAACCGGTGTTAAAGAAAGGACGCCGCACTTTAATTTTCATTGGAAAATTGGAGTAAAATATACAATCTTATACAGCATGTAACACTACACGTTACTTCCAAAATGAACATTTTACTGATTTACTACTACTGCTGTCAGCGTTATTTTAAAACAAATATGTGTCTTTGCTGATTTCATATTGTGTTTATTTTCAAACATAATATGCGTACTGCAATATTTCGAATGAAGGGACAAGGTGTGTACGTATAACTCATGTTGTAACACCATAAACTCTAAACAGAGCTCTTGTTGTAATACCATGAACTCTAAACAGAGCTTATGTTGTAACAACACAGACTCTAAACAGTCCAATTATAATATATAATAATATATTATATATTATTTATATATAATGTTTCAATGTTTTTATTTGAAAGGACGTTTTATACACGTTTTAAGACGACCGTTTTGATAATAAAATATTTTGTATTGTAGACCAATTTCGCAGTTCACACGGTGCCTTCAACGCTTGCTTCATCAAACACATACAATTGACAGGAAATTTTGTAACTTCAAAAAGTTGGTGTGTTCTTATTCACGTGTTTAATTCAGGAAGAAAATATCAGACTGTTCGCAATTTGTTATTTGTTCTGAACGTGGATGATCATGCAAACATTAACAACATTTGTGTAAAGAATGTAAATAAGAACTCGTTAAATAATGTTTACATGCTTTTAAAAGTCTAGCGTCTGTTTTTAATATCAGGGCGATCGAAGAGCAATGCATTTATTTCTTAACAACGGTTGCAAGTTGTACAATATTGAACTACCTATGCGGTTTGAATACATTTACCACGGATAGAGACATTTTCAATATTTAACAGAATACATTTTAAATACATGTATAAACTAACTTATTTCTGAATAAAAATTTAAAAAGCGAAATACAATAATAGATTTGCTATGAGTTGGCCGGAAGCGACAGCATCCTTTCAATAGTAAAATCACCTTCGTAGCGCTCCATTTAGTTTAGTTGTCGAAATCATTAATATATACGTTTACCTTTCTATATTAAACCGAATCAACTTCGCCATCCATACTCTTTCATGAGTAAGAGTCAAGGTTAACCGTTATCATTACATTATGTATGTTTTAGAATCCTAAATAAGAAATAATGTTCCATTGTATGGTAGAACACAGTTGTTGTAAATTTATTATAAAAAAACATTTTGTTTGTAATTTTCTAAAACATACATATTTTCCTCTATATAATACGTGTTGTGTATATATCAAAAACGAAAAACGCATTACTAAAGGAAATATAAAGTTTTGACAGTTACTGCTGCCTATGTTGCACGATCAAATTGTAACTTGGTAGAAATGCCATAGAGAGTATGTTCACACACATTTTATGTTAATATAACAGTATGTATGTAATGTACCCGTTATGTTAAATGAGTGGAAAGGAACACAAAACCTTCTAGAATATTTGTGTAGTTTTTGCCTTAGTAACTGTATGCACAGACGCAGCGTACCGGCCATGAGGATGAGAAGGCTTCCTGTAAATGATGACACTCGATCGTGCAATGCATTGTGAATGTCTATATTCTTCAGCAGCAGAGGGAAACGGGGGCATTTACGTTACTCGAACATCACAGTGACTGTCTCTCATCTGGTTCGCTAACGAGAGTATTAATAATAATTGCTTGCCTGCTAAAACTTGCTATTTCGGTACATAGTGATTAGCTTTCATATTTTTTTTAGCAAAATTACTTAGTAATAAACTGCAATGAACTGACATAAATGATACTTCACATTAGTATGTTTAAGATTCTTGACTGCATTTAATTATATTGAATCTTTAAGTTTACTTATTGTATGAACAAACCACCTGTGTTGCATAGTTTGGCTTGTCCTTATACACCATCATCTCAAAATACGTTTAGCTCTTTAGCATTGAGGTTATAAGAAACAAAAGCCCACTGACATATAAACACACCATTCTCATATAGTTACAAGTCCCAAAGTAAATTCTGATATATTTTACACATTCCGAAGCTATGTTAAACAAAACTATTTTATAGGGTTTATTTTAAGCCTACAATTATGAGAAAGTGCCTTTAACACTGATGGTAACACAAACGCAGTCAACTTTTTCGTCCTGTTTATTCGTCAACACGCAATCAATGTTTTAATTTTTTTTTCACAATCCACAAAAAACAAACCGGAATAAGCATGTTTTGTAAATACTTGTCGTTCTTATGTGTTATATTAAAATGATGTTCCGGACGATAAAGGCGTTTTCCAGTTTGATTGATTAAATTTCCTCACATGTATTGTGTACATCTTTTGTTTGGGTAAACGTATACTTAGTATATAAGTCAGGGCTGCACACCACTGTTAGTCAGCTGAACTTTTGATGACTATTTTGCTTAAAAGTTGACTTCAAAACCGTGCTGCTGGACAAAATGGGTCTATTCAACGAGAAGCTTTCTTTCATTTTAGTGATAAGCGGTAAGTTACTATTGATGGCTTAATCGTCTTTTATTTTCCTATATTGTTATTTTTGTATGAATCATTTTTACTTCGTATTAATTATTGAAAAACTGGTAGTTTTATGTATACATGATCAAATTAAAAGTAAGTAAATGGTATTTTATGTAATCAATAAAAAAAAAACGTGCTGAAGTGACGTTTTTTCAATTCTTCATATAATTGAGGTATTGAGATACTGAGATTGTCAGCGTAGTTATGAATTAATGTTTTGTATAGCTCTGATCGTTTCCGCAACGCCATGCTGCGTGTCGAATTCAACCATTGTGAACTTACGCGATGGGAGAGTGACAAATGGTGGGGTAGGCGTAGTTATTACTAAACCTGAAGGAACGCCTTCATCCGCAACGCCGTGCAACCTCAGAGCACTAATCAAAGTAGGAATACATGATATTGATCATGATCAACCATAAATAGCATTTTAGGAATTTTTAAGAATAAGTATAAGTGTTTTGACAATTTATGCATTTCACAAACACTATTTACCATTTATTATCACATTTTAAAAAGACATCAATAGAGACTATACATTTCGTTCTTAATCGGACGGGTTTGTCTTTAAAATATTATTTCAATTTAAATATTGACATTTAACATTTACAGATGTGCTAATAGAAATGTATTTGCTATTAATACAGGTAACCTTTGACAAGTTGCCCTCGTGCATTACTGGGTGTGCGAGCTATCCTCTGTGTGGACGACGAATGTTGAGAATTGACCTTGACCTGAGTTCTGGCAATCGCTCAGGTTTCATGTTCAATATTGGAGACAGTGTCAGCAACGATGGTTGGAGTAAGTGGTATTATTGCTATGAGTATTTAACATGTGTGTCTATTAGTCTTTATGAGTGACTATTGTATTGTATTTTATGTAAGCAACTCGCCTGCTTGAAATAGTTTTAATTCCGACCCCCAAACAAAAATTAAGTGTTTGGTCCAGATTAATTGATGATTCCATTAGACACAAATGCTAGTTGTAGTATATTTTCGTTCCTTATAATATTTCACATGTTAAATGATCTAATACTGTTTAGACACATTTTGTTGTTGTTTTTTTTAAGAAGGTTAGTTGATTGTATTTTGGACCGTCGACCAATATTTACGAACAAACAATATTTCTTGTTCTGAAGTAACAACATTTAACTATATTTTAATGCACGTTTCATTGTAATATTTTATGTGCACGTTTGTTTTTCCTTGGGTTTCTTTGACGTCTATATATTTTTAAGTATCACTTCGATAATATGAAATCAGGTCTATTTGTTTCAAACTTTCTTATAGGAGGAGACTATAATGACCAGTTTCATGATTCTGAAATTGACTCCATCCCCCCAAACGTCTTCGTCAGACCGAGCGACGTATGTCCAAAACAAACGCTCCTCGCCACGTACACCGACGCCGTGAAATCCGGATCGGTCAGTCGCGTGACGCTGTTCATCAGCAACGGGCACGTACGAATCACCAACAGCAACGGTCTCAACCAGAAGTTATGTGACCAATGCCTGTTTGCTCTGAACGGACAGGCCGATCAGAGTTATGGCGGAGCAAATGAGGACATCTACATCGCGCTCAACCGGGTTATTACCGGCCGATCGGACCGCTACGGTGTCGGCGTCTGCTCTGCTAAGCTTTCATGGGTGTGTCCTGAATTTTATTGAAGCCGTTTCGTGGAAGAGAGCACATTGACAGTTCTACCGATGCTAACCCTATTTACTCTTTTCTTTGCTTACAGTATTAATGTATCGACTTTCATTGCTATTTTATTTGTGAGTATGTATGTGTTGTTTCCAAACTGTTTAAAAAAAAGAATTGAAAACTATAAATGCTTCCAGATACTAAGGATGTGGAAAAGTGTATGCTATATCCGTGATATGTAAGTTATTACTTATGCATGTGCGACTGTGTTTCAAACGAAGTGCAAGTATAACTACACAAACTGATTCATAAAACCAATAGTTTTAATATTATTAATTACGTTAAAAAGGACAATATTGTAAACAATTTTCCTTTTTATTCAATGACTGAATAATTTTAATTTGATAACCAGTTTTTTATATATCGCCTTTTGTTAACTTGAAGATTGTAAAATTGCGTTACCAATAGGAATCATGTACATTACTCTTAGTTTAAACCTATTTATTTTAGCTCGATTGCATCGAAAGCCGTAGGCTTATATAAACGCTCTCGAGTCCGTTTCCTGGGACTAGAACCAGTACATGGTGTCTTTGGGGGAGATCAAAGGAACGCTCCCAGTGGGGTTCGAACCTGTGACCTCCCGATCGCTAGGCGGACACCATATCCACTACGCCACGGCGACCTTACATTACTCTTGATGATTGTGTTGGCGACTAATATTGCAGTTACTACAGCTTCCGCATTAAAACTCGCTGCCGAAAAGTGAGTCAATTTATAACTTGCTAAGGGATAATAAACTAGCTTATAGCAATTTAAATGCTCGCCATGGGATTGTTCTTTTGTTCATATTGTTTCTATAAAAGCGAGTTGTTTAAAAGTTTATGTTTATCTTTAGTTATTTATTTAACAATAACATGTATTGAATCGCACCATCGGTAACAACAGCCTGGCTGTTTTGATTTGACTTATACAGATATAATGCCGAACACTGAATTTTTGTTGAATTGACTTTAACGTGGATATTTGTTTTGTCCTTGCTTCTTTAATGGAACATTATACTTGGTCGAGATTAGATACAAGTTTCGAAACAATAGTCAGTCTGATTGTGGATAAAATGTAAAGCATAACAGGGTACTTTCGACATTTAACATTATACACACTAAGAAAACAAGAAGCACGTTATAATATTTTGTACAAAAAGGAGCCGTATTTGAAACAAACACGAAATGCGCATTTACCATACAATGAAATTAGAAACCAGAACAATTAAACTGTCAGTATTTAAAAGAAAGCAGTGTAATACATTTATTTCCTTAAGTTGTTTTTTTTACATTGTTAACACCAAACTTCAACTGACTAGGGAACGCTTGCTATTACTTGTATGGGGGTGATGCTCTTCAGATAGGGCAACACTCGCCGGGTGGAGTTAATGCTATGCATGCCAGAGAGGCTCACTTTCCACTGATCAGTTTCTGCAAAAGCATCGCTTGCAGGGATTCTTGGGATCAATGCGCAAAGCGTCACCTATAAAATATATTATACAAAATGTATAGCCGCTGCATATCTAATGTATCAGTCTATATAATACCATATTCATGTAATGTACGCAATAATCTTAGCAATCGAAGAAAACTTGATGACACAACAGTTTTAAATAACCGATGTATTTTTCAGTACAATTTCAAGATTGTTAACCTTTAAAAAAATGTGCACCTATGTATTTGAGAGTTATATTTTGCGTTAACCATTACCTCTGCACATCATTATGATAAAAAATTAAAACAAAAAATAATATTAATAATAATAATAATAATAAAACTAATAATAATAATAATAATAATAATAATAATAATAATAATAATAATAATAATATATATGTACAAAATATGTAAATTTGATCGTAAATTGTCATTCCAATTCCACTGTCATCACGAAACACGATAGCTTACACATAATATCATATTTTTAATCAATTATGCCTCTGCATACTGGAAAAGCAGTCGATTTTGAAACGACCTTTCCTATATTCAGTTATCTATTCAATAACACTTACTTGGACAGGTCCTGTCAGTACACTGCATGTTGCCGTCGTTACATGTACAATCATTACAGTCGTCCTTACAGGTTTCTCTATGTTGATATGTCTTGCCCTTGAAGTTGCATGGCTTCTATGGGGCTTTTACATACTTTGTTAACGGTCAGGGTTGTTTTGGCATACACTAACAGACAAGACATACTCGAAAAGTGTTTAAAAGGAATACATAAATCCGTGCGCATTGCTCTTGTTTATTTATGCTTTGAGGAATGTCAAGCAAACATAAATGATAAGTCAAGCGTTGTTGTAACAATCAAAAACGAGACACGAGTAGTGTTATTTCACACAAACGAGCGCAATGGTAAAACATGTACACATGTACACATACTGTAGTGTCATTTTAAAGGGCATTCGCGAACACAAAAACAAGTTTGATTTAACCTTTGTGTTCTGCATTATTTCATTCATACCACATATACACACTGCTTTTAATAACGCCAAAAGTATAGCCAATGCTCTTCTTACATACGAAAGTTTGAGAGTTTGTAGCTCGAATGCACATGACAAGAATAGAAAAATTGTATGAATGTGTTCGAATGTTTATGCTTTTTGAACGAACGATATAATCTTAAAAACTGATACAGAGGTAGCACTAAATCAGTTAATATCGTGTTTTCGTAAACCCTTACCTAACCCTAGGACTGACATAATTAAATAAAGCAAACAATGGAGCCCTGCAACTATAAATTAAGAGAGAAATTATTGTTATTACCAACTACTTTGATTCCAGAACTCCAACTGTAACCATAAAATGATTAAAACTGGGCTATCCGCCATGGAACGGTCTATGCAAAGCATGTACACCGGTTTGAGGGCTAGCCGAACATCACACTTACCCCAGAGTCTAACACAAACGAATAGCGGGACTAAAACGATAATCATATGTACTTATGCAGACATAAAATGAAAACATGAATGACTAAACGTGACACGCGAATAAGAAAAACTTTCGTTTTGTACATTCAACTGCTCCATTCCAACATTTAAAGTCGTTTCAGTCATCATTGAATATCTGTCCACTTTGGTAGGTAATTCCCTTCTATTGGCACGGTTTCTCTGTAATATGTTTTCAAACTATGCAGTAATTAACTAGTTTGAAACGAAAACCGTTATGAATTGTAGCGTGTTTGACTCATTGTTTACCCCTCTACGAACAACCATTGCAGCAAATCGATTTGAATGAAACCTCCATCAATTTACAGACCGTATGAACACATTTTTTACAAAGTCAAATATTACGACAAGTCCTCTTCTTACAAACGAATCTAGTGTCCATAGTTTTTAAAGCTCGAATGTAATTAACATATGACAACAAAGCAATATTTTATTTAATGTTTTGTTTTGGTTTCACAAAATTGCCGACGGAGAGACCGACAATATCATGGCAACATAATACCCATTGTGTTTGGAATAGGATTTAACATTCACCTTAGGAGACGGCAGATGGACTAGTCTTCCTTTCTTGGGAAATCCCGTTTTGTACATTCAACAGCTCCATCCCACTATTTACAGTCGTTACAGTCATTCTTGAATGTCTGTCCACTCTGGTAGGTAATTCCCTCGTAATGACACTGTTTCTATGAAATATATTATCATGATTTACAATAATTGACTAGTTTTCAAACGTAAGAAGTTATAAATTGTAGAGTGACTGACATCTGCTACCTCTTTGCGGCACATCGATTAAATAGAGAATAATAGGTAAGTGTTGATTATAGATCAGGTTTATCATGCGAGGCTTAGAAAAAAAAAGTTTAACTGGATTATTTCGCTGGATTTATAAGGTCATTTTGTAAAAAAAATGTCGTCGTTTTACCGATGTTTCCAATAGAAAAAAAAACTTATGAAACTAATGTTGACTACCTAATTTAACTGTCCCCCGAAATTAACAAGTAGACTTTCTGTAGTGACGACGGTACGATACGGTACATTCATACATTATAAGTGTACTGTTATACCGAGAAGAACGTAAGCAATTAGACGTGGTCATGTAACACATATGAACATTTTACTAAAATTTTGCGCAATATTTTTTAATTATAAAATCAAATAGTGAAACAATCCATAAACAACGAACATAAGATTACTTAACGTAATTTTACGCAGCCGCGATTTTTATTTTGCAAGACATAACACCTGAGAAACACTTATGAATGTTAAAATGTAACATTGCCTTCACACCTCGAGCAAGTTTTCAGAATAATACGATACGAATGGGGTTTATCATTGATGTTTTACTGTTATAATATGTGTTATGATATTTTTTGGTAGCAGTAACGTTTATTAAATTTTATTGTGTTTATTTGTGGAGTTTTTTTGTTGTGAAATAGTAGTATCGATCGTGGCGTAATTTACGAAGAAAACAGTTAATCATTCGCGTCGGTTGGCCCAAGAAAACAATGCAATTGCTTGTTTTAATGTATTTTAAAGTGTTATGTGGACATATGCTAATTTGTAATCATTCCATGAATTCAATGATAAAAATGAAAACAAAATGAGTCACGGAGCGAATTGAGAACATTATCTTATGCTTAGCTCTTAGTCTCGTTATCGCTGATTTGTGTTGAACGTAAATGTTCAATGAGCACAATGAATAGTTTAATAGTTCTAATGTAATTCAAATATTTGTTGGATACGTGATAGAGGTTCTGAGATATTTCGGAGAGGGATGAAATGTATCCAGATGGGAAACAGTTGCCGTTGTAGAAGCACGGACGTAACCAGTGTTGCACATCGGAGGCAAGAGGGCGAACATTATATTACAAAACTTAAATCATCATTGTACGGCACTAAATAACCGTAACACGACGTATGGACAGCATCGTAATTTTTATGAAGAAACTGCGTTATAAAGTTTTAAACAGATGAGTCGCTTTTATTAAACTGCAACATCACGGAATTTTACTGAAATAAAATGAAATATTGGCAAATCTTCAGAAATTTAATAAAGCTGCTGGAAAGTGTTATAAAGGAGCAATTTAGAACTTTTGGGATGTGGTTTCGAAATATGACGCTGTTCATTTTCTAAAATGTTATTCTTCGTTTATATAGGATTGAAAAGAACACTATTTGATCAAAGTTAAATTAGAAACATTTATCATTTTGCAATAGTTTTGTGGGAAAAAGAAAAAAAAGCAACAACACTTTTTACAAAATCGCTGAGGCATCAAATATCACAATTCACATTTCATGATTTTTGATACACTATTCAGTATTCTATAGAGCATAACATATTTCTTGAGCGTGGTGTGTATACTGGGAAGTAAGAGCTTTAATGTCTGAATTGTGACGTGTGAACTCCAAACTGGGAATTGTGAACAATGACATGCAAACCGAAGGGTCTAAATTGTGAAGTGGGAACTGTGAATAATGAGTTTTGAATCTTGAACTGTGAATCGTGAAGTGCGAAGTATATATTGTAATGTATACAGTGCAAACTGTATAATGCATATCTCAATTATATTACTATAAGTTTTATTTCATTCGGTTGAGTTACATGGATGCAGATCTTAAAAGCGTTAGCATAGTTTGAAAACAGAAAACGTCACACATATTTACATGGCTGTGTGTTTGTCATTTTAGCGTGTGCACCGGAATATTCCGATGTAATGTCCATCGTCCAAACAAGGTTGGGGTCAATGGGTATAGTGCGTGATCCTTGAGACACCCCGTTCAAAAGCAACCCAAAATATTTAAGTGTCTTATGTGAAGCACCTTAACACTGCAGCTCTGTTTAAGCACCTTTAATCTGCAGCTCTTTTTAAACACCTTAACACTGCAGCTCTGTTTAATCACCTTAAAACTGCAGCTCTGTTTAAGCACATTAAAACTGCAGCTCTGTTTAAACACCTTAAACTGCAGCTCTGTTTAAGCACCTTTAAACTGCAGCTCTTTTTAAGCACCTTACAACTGCAGCTCTGTTAAAACACCTTAAAACTGCAGCTCTGTTTAGGCACCTTAAAACCGCAGCTCTGTTTAAGCACCTCAAAACTGCAGCTCTATTTAAACACCTTAAAACTTCAGCTCTGTTGAAACACCTTAAAACTGCAGCTCTGTTTAAGCACCTTAAAACTCCAGCTCTGTTTAAACACCTTAAAACTGCAGCTCTGTTTAAGCACCTTAAAACTGCAGCTCTGTTTAAGCATCTTAAAACTGCAGCTCTGTTTAAGCATCTTAAAACTGCAGCTCTGTTTGAGCACCTTTAAACTGCAGCTCTGTTTAAGCACCTTAAAAATGCAGCTCTGTTTAAACACCTTAAAACTGCAGCTCTGTTTAAGCACATTAAAACTGCAGCTCTTTTTAAGCACCTTAAAACTGCAGCTCTGTTTAGACACCTTAAAACAGCAGCTCTGTTTAAGCATCTTAAAACTGCAGCTCTGTTTAAGCACCTTAAAACTGCAGCTCTTTTTAAACACCTTAAAGCTGCAGCTCTGTTTAAGCACCTTAAAACTGCAGCTCTGTTTAAGCACCTTAAAACTGCAGCTCTTTTTAACACCTTAAAACTGCAGCTCTGTTTAAGCACCTTAAAACGGCAGCTCTGTTTATGCACCTTAAAACTGCAGCGCTGCTTAAGCACCTTAAAACTGCAGCTCTGTTTAAGCACCTTAAAACTGCACATCTGCTTAACGTCTTATGCGAAATTCGAATAAGTATGTCTAAACCAAATCAATATTTAGGCCACAAAGACTTGACAAGTTGTTTTATTAGGATTTTTATATACATGTAATCAGAGGCGAGCGAAACGCGCAGATCACAAATGTAAATTGAATAGATATTAATTGAACATCTCTGCTCAACACAAGCGTAAAATTTTGCCAATTAGGACATCTTAATACACTCATCCGGCCCAGTGTTTGTTCTTTTTGTTAGTGATTGTTAAACACAACCCAAAACTTTTGAAAATGTGGTATTCCTGTCAGTCATGGATTACAAACTAAGGGCAAAGAATATCGTGTTTGAACCAGATCTGCCAATCAGTCATCTTTACTGTCTGAAGGCTGATCGTCAGCATCTTAATCGACCATCCACATCCAATTGTAACTCATTCAATATAATCGCAACTGTTTTGAAAGATCGGTAACATGGTTGACTTCGTCGTTTTTTGCGCTTATGTGTTTAATGTTTTTTATTTGCTTCTTATCGCCCTCCCCATGAACTGATTTCATACATGTAAATCATTCATAGTAAGATATAGCAGCCCCTTAGCCAAATGGATCAACACCTTTATTCAGGCTGATTTAGAGCAACTAGAGGAAACAATTACATTTTCGTTAAACACTACCAAACAGTTTCATGCTGACATATGATACCAATACAGTTTAACGTTAATAAACTGCCTTTGTCATAAAAAGGCAGGTGTTATGAAATGAATAGCATTTGGTGAAAATATCGGGTGGTGTTCAAAATAAACTGCGGGCACAATTAAACATATTTTATTTTATTTAATGATTTTAAATATGACCCACCCTAAAGTTTTAGGACACCCTAATCATTCGGACACCCTCTTTTTTAGCCAGAAAAATTATATTTTGTATGTTTAAGTTTTCGAAAACAACAATTTCCCTCATATTTATGACACTAAATTTTGCCTTTTATCAAATCTTCCTTTTCGCGTGAATCCGTTAACACATCGTTTTCGTGTTTTTACAACTGGACCGCGGTCGAAAAACCCGACAGATGCTTGCAAAAAGTCAGTGGACCGTTAGATTTGATTTATTTGGTAACAAAGACTTGTATACATGATATACAGCAGATACATAATGCAGCCTCATGCATAGAAGGACTTCATACACGTCGAAAGACACACACACACACACGCACGCACGCACGCACGCACGCACGCACGCACGCACTCACACANAATAAACGTCTCGATCTATATAAATGTTTCGCATTCACTGTGTTTACCCGCGTGACAATCACTGTTTTGAGGATTTTCTAACAGATTTCATCAGGTAATATTTTTTAGTTCTTTTTTGGACAAACTGTAGATACATATAAGCAAGGTTTTGTCAGTTATCAAGTAAACAAAAATATCACTTTATAAAAGCACATCCTTATGCGTAAAGCCTGTGTTTTAAACGAATTTGGGTCTCAAAAGGTAGGTTGAATTGAACGACATCATTGTGTGTACATGGAGTACGAACTTCATGATGGGTAACAAACGGTCTTGAGACGGCTTACATTTTATGAGGTGTGCTCGCATAGGGACGTCCTACACATAACGGCGTTTACAGGAATAGCTGTTGAACCAAATAAACTCCTACAGATTCGGGACGATTTAAATAAGAGTTTTTATATTTTAACTTAAGAAAACATCATCTTAGATTACTGACTGTTTTACATACAAATGTAAATACAAAGTTGTTTTCTTTACCCGCCTAACCTATCAGTTGTATACTAAGTGGCAGCTGATCGCAATAATGAATCGACATTGATATGATATAAGCTAAATACAATGCGAGTGTTTGGCGTTTGCAATTGATTGGTTAAAGTATTCGTCAAATGTCTTTATTTTCAGGTTCTTGACGATAAGGTTGTATCTCAAGAAAGATGAACAAGGTCTTGCACGGATGGTTGGTTGTAGTAGTCCTGGTGGTGGCTTCAGCTTGCACAGAAGGAAGCATACCGACTTGTTGTCACTACCGTAACTGTATTGGTAGAGGAATGAAATGTATCCGGATGGGATACAATTGTCGGTGTAGGAACGCTAACTCCGTTTTGGCACATCGGAGTCACGAAGACGATAAATATATATCCTATCTGACATCATTATTGAAAGATACTTCATAATGATAAACAAGATGCACGGGAAGAATCGTTGTTTTTTTGTGTGTAGAAACTCCAATATACAAACAGTTTGTGCATTCAATATACTCCACATTCAGTGATAATAACTGCCCCGGAAGGAGAATGAGTTGCATCCGGGTGGGAGACAGCTGTCGTTGTAGGAGCTCTTACTTTTTCTTCATTTTGGCACATCGGAGGCAAGAGGGCGAACATTATATTACAAAACTTAAATTATCATTTTACGGTTCTTAATAACACTAAACACGGCGTATGAACAGCATCAGAATTTGTATAAAGGAACTCCAATATAAATAGATGAGTCGCTTTGAATATATTTCACCATCACTGCATTTTACTGAATTAAAATGAAAACATATTCATAAATTGAATACAGCTACAGGAAAGTGTTATAATGAAGCAGTTCAACACTTTTGGGATGTAATAAATTGCTTTCTTAATCTGACGCTGTTCATTTTTTATTGTATAATGTTCTTCTTCGTATGTATAGGATTCAGAAGAACACAACTTGCGCAAAGCGGAATGAGCGACATTTATCATTTTGCAATATTGTTTTGAACAAAGAGAAAAAAAACAACACTTTTTACAAAATCGCGGAGGCATCAAATATCACAATTCACATTTCATCATTTATGATACACTATATTACAGGGCATAACATATTTCTTAAGTGTGAACTTGAACGTGAATAATGGGAAGTACGATTTTTGATGTTTGAGTTTTGACGTGTGAACTCCAAACTGGGCATTGTGAACAATGACGTGCGAATTGTTTAGTCTTAATCGTGAAGAGGGAACTGAGAATAATGAGTTTTGAACCGTTAAGAACGAATCTGGAACTGTGAATCGTGAAGTGTAAAGTATATATTGTGATGTATAAATTCAAAATATATAATGCATATCTTAATTATAGAAATTTAAGTTTTATTTCATTCGTTTGAGGTACATGTATGCAGATCTTCTCTGTTATCGAGTGCAACGGAACATTCCGATATAGTGCCCATCGGCCAAACAAGGTTTGGGTCAATGGGTATAGTGCGTGATCCATGAGACGTCTCGTTCAAAAGCAACACCAAATATGTAAGTGCCTTGTGTGAAGCAACTTAAAACTGCAGCTCTATTTAAACACCTTAAAACTTCAGCTCTGTTGAAACACCTTAAAACTGCAGCTCTGTTTAAGCACCTCAAAACTGCAGCTCTGTTTAAACACCTTAAAACTGCAGCTCTGTTTAAACACCTTCAAACTGCAGCTCTGTTTAAGCACCTTTAAACTGCAGCTCTGCTTTAGCACCTTAAAACTGCAGCTCTGTTTCAGCGCCTAAAAACTGCAGCTCTGTTTAAACACCTTAAAACTGCAGCTCTGTTTAAGCACCTTAAAACGGAAGCTCTATTTAAGCACCTTAACAATGCAGCAATGTTTAAACATCTTAAAACTGCAGCTCTGTTTAAGCACCTTATAACTGCAGCTCTGTTTAAACACCTTAAAACTGAAGCTCTGTTTAAGCACCTTAAAACTGCAGCTCTGTTTAAGCACCTTAAAACTGCAGCTCTGTTTAAACACCTTAAAACTGCAGATTTGTTTAAGCGCCTTAAAACTGCAGCTCTGTTTAAACACCTTAAAACTGCAGCTCTGTATAAGCACCTTAAAGCTGAATCTCTGTTTAAACACCTCAAAACTGAAGCCCTGTTTAAGCACCTTAAAACTGCAGCTCTGTTGAAACACCTTAAAACTGCAGCTCTGTTTAAGCACCTTCAAACTGCAGCTCTGTTTAACACCTTAAAACTGCATCTCTATATAAGTACCTTAAAACTGCAGCTCTGTTTTAGCACCTTAAAACTGCAGCTCTGTTTAAGCACCTTAAAACTGTAGCTCTTTTTAAGCACCTTCAAACTGCAGCTCTGTTTAAGCTCCTTAAAACTGCAGCTCTATTTAAGCTCCTTAAAACTGGTGCTCTGTTTTAGCACCTTAAAACTGCAGCTCTGTTTAAGCACCTTAAAACTTTAGCTCTTTTTAAGCACCTTCAAACTGCAGCTCTGTTTAAGCACCTCAAAACTGCAGCTCTGTTTAAACACCTTAAAACTGCAGCTCTGTATAAGCACCTATAAACTGCAGCTCTGTTTTAGCACCTTAAAACTGCAGCTCTGTTTAAGCAACTTAAAACTGTAGCTGTTTTTAAGCACCTTCAAACTGCAGCTCTGTTTAAGCACCTTAAAACTGCAGCTCTATTTAAGCTCCTAAAAACTACAGCTCTGTTTAAGCTCCTTAAAACTGCAGCTCTGTTTAAGCACCTTAAAACTGTAGCTCTTTCAAAGCACCTTCAAACTGCAGCTCTGTTTAAGCACCTCAAAACTGCAGCTCTGTTTAAACACCTTAAAACTGCAGCTCTGTTTCAGCACCTTAAAACTGCAGCTCTGTTTAACGTATTATGCGGATGACGAATAAGTATTTCTAAACTAAATCAATAATAACCACCTGGCATGCGCTGTCATATTTTAAAGTCGTTAAGTGAACGATATGCTGAATTAACAACGTTACGTCAACCTCGGGGGAAACGTGGGCGTGCAATTTCAAAGTTGCGGCACTCGCTTTCAACCGAAACAAGCGCTTTACACAAAATCCATGTGAATTGCAATTAAAAATAGGATTTCGTAACCTTGCCTGTATTTGTCATAGTCTGACTCCTTTGACAAATATATTTACAAGTAATATACAGATTTATAGACTGTTAGGATGTATCGTGAAAACAAACGCTGGTATGTCTATCTTGTGAAGTTACCCCTTTCCAAATATAAGTCAGACCTCAAGTTTAATTGTTAGGTCATAAATCGAATCAGATTAAAAAAAACAAAAACACTTTGATACTTTGATATATCACCTGATATATTATATTACGATAGGACAGTAACATGTTATTGCATATATATACATGTATATTGAAAATGATGTTACCAAATTAAAATGGTTTAAGGATTAAAAAAAAATGTAGAGTTTTTGCAAACGTTTAAGAAAAATATCCCTAATGATAAGTGCAAAGCACAGGAAAAGAATCTCGCTTGAACAGGGACTCGCCCTTTAGTTGACTCAATAGGTAGTGCCAGAGTCACTGCCATCGCCCATGAAAAAGCCAGTTGCCCTGGAGTCTGGAACCTCTGACGCACACGAGTTCCTGATCCGGATCAGCTCTAAAGGCGATCCCTTATTGTACATATCATAACTAAAGTAACATCTGCTTTTAAAAAAACTTCTAGACATGTATTTACACATAGTTGTGTCACGGAAAAAATAGTTATTGAAATAGATAATATAGTTGTCAGACATAATTGTAACCAATACTGCTGCTGATGGGAACATCCTTGTAGTGTAAACAAACACACCTTTCCATATGGAAACGAAATCCAGGTTCAAATCCTGGTGGGAATCCCATATAAGCAGCAACTCACATAATGTACATTTAAAATTATACAAACAACATTATTTGTTGTAATAGTGTATGGTACTTACTATTCATATTAAAATGTATATTACTTTTTTGAAAGCTTAACACTAAATCAGATGTCAAAATCAAAGGCCCAGATTTCTGTCCTGACAATTTATCATAATTATTACCCATTTTTACTTTAAAAAGAAAAGGATTTGTTTTCAACAAGTCTTTTTATCTACTACAGAATCAAATAACACGTACTTTTTCTTACTTTATTTCCAAGTCAGGATATACGCCGTATATCTTTTAAAAAAATATTTCTTGTTTATGATATAAAAAAAAAATGCAACTAAGCTCCAACAGCAGACATAAACTTTATTATCGCATGTGCTCCCTTATTAATAAGAAAGGAGCCACTTGCCAAACAGTGTGACACAAAACACGTCTACATTGTATTGACCAAAACGAACACATACACAATACACACAAACAATAAATATAACTGGGGTCACCACTCCAAAAATAACACGGAGGTAATTTTGATAGTTTTAAAACACCGAAACGCTTATGGAAAAGTATTTCCGAAAAAGATGGGCGAAATATAGAACACAAATAGTTCTCATGCATTTTCTAGCCTTTAATAATGACACAAGACTAAGATCGTCTTCAAATCAAAACAATAATTTTCTATCATATGTTACCCGGTGAGCTTAAACCCTCTGATATAAAACTAATGTTTCGTAATGCAGCGTTTGACATAAACGACTTCATCTGGCGACTTATATTTGATATATACATGTATTATTTATTTACACAGTCTCAAGACGTGTGTCCGACATAAGTAATGCATGTGTCCATAGCATAACCACGTATACCAGCCGCATGGGTTGTTTCATGAGATCGAGGCTGGGATTATCTCAAGTCGCATTGAAATTCGATTGATGAAATCCACTGTGATCCTACAAAGGAAATCGTTAAATTCCTTGTAATTTACGCTATCATAATTATCATTATGATCATCGTCATCAAACACACCAATATCACGTCCAGACAACATATGGGATCCATGTGTCTTGTCGTATATTCGGAATCGTTTCACTGTAATATTCTTCGGTTTCTCCAGCGTCTGTTGGATATCAATGTACTCCTCCAGTGCGGTAGCTTTATGATGGAAACGAGAAGTACATCCGAACTCCAGCCTACTCTTAACTTTCTGAGTACATGTACATTCAGCCATCTTGGTCAAAAGGTCGCGTAATTCTGAAGGACGCAATTCATAACAGTACATATTTATTTTTTTCAGTGATTTGGGTAGCTGAATGTCGATAAAGGAATATACATGTATGTTAAGCGTTTCAAGCTGTGTAAGCGATGAGAGAGACCGCAACGACGACAATAAATGATTCACTATAAAACCATCCGAACTATCACCCAGACACAGACTCTTTATATTCAGACCACGGAGAACCTCCCACACACCGGGGCTGTCTTCACGCATACTAATACTAAGCGTTTCCAGCTGTGTGAGCAATGGTAAAGACTGCGACAATGACTCTACATGATTAAATCTCAAACCTCCATTCAGAATCAGACTCTTTATATCGAGACCATGCAGAGCTTCCCACAAACAAGGAACGGGATCGACGAAATTGTCCTTTTCCGCACCAATACTTATTGTTTCCAGCTGTGTGAGCGATGATATTTACTGCGACAACAATTCTTTGTGATTCACTCTCAAACCTCCCGACGCATAAATCAGACTGAGACGTTTGATATTCAGACCACCGAGAGCCTCCCACTGACCGGGAATGTCATGAAAAAAACACCGCATGCTTAATTCATTGTTTAAAGCCGTCGTTATGTTTGCGCGTGTACGTATATCTGATCCCTTTCAACACTAAGTTATTTCTTAGTCATACATGTCAACCAACACCTCATGATCGAGTGTCAGCAGCATGCTTAACATAATGCGTAGACAGGTAGAGGAACATGTGACCCTGTCCAGGATAATGTGTTGTATGGATTGCAATAAGGTAAAAGGATTTGCACACTGGTCTGGATCTGAACTGTTTAGAACAATCCAGATCGGAAATTCCGATCTTGCCGAGCTGGCTGTATCTGCAAATTAACACAACATGTTTTAATGTATATCGGTAACGAAAACATTAAAGGACTTGTATAAAGTTTTGCAAAAGTATAATTATCAATAAAATTGTCATAGAATCAAAAAAGACTGTATTCAGTATATCCAAACAAACAAACACCACAAACCACACCAAATTTATAAGTTGTTCGACGGAATCCGACCACCAAAAATAAGAGCGAGTGAACGCAATAAAATAGTTTTATTATATTTTTTAAACAAGCCGATGCGGGAAAAAAGACGCAAATTAAAACAAGATGCACTAAGATGCAACAAAAGCCCTAAGTTTCTCACCTGAGACCCACATGTCACAGGGTATAAATAAATATTACGTTATTTTTTTATTAGTGTCGAGTAGTTTTAGTTCTCCAACGCCAATCATTTGGGGGAGAACACGGTTATATTAACGTTTTGAACTGAGGTATTGTGATTTAATTGTATTCAATTAACGAAAACGACCCGGCCTTCTATTATTCATAAAACAATAACCTACAAACAGTTGATAAGACTGAAATCCATGTCAGTAGCAATTGTTAAAAACAAGATAGCACGTGCAACGCTTCTTTAGATATAGACCTTAATTTAATGGTAATTTCGTATTTATTCAAACATATAACCTGTGAGCAATATGCTGTTTCCTGATAGATACAATCCTTCCAACTTAGGGCATGATGACAGGTTAAACTCAAAATGAGATGAAGCCTCGCCACATGCAGGTGAACTCAGTAAGTCACTGGTTGATATCTGTACTTCTAATTTCTGGACATTGAACGTGTTGTTTGTAGACCATATGTAATTAAAATCTCTTATGTTGCTTTCATCAATAAAAAAAGTGACCGAGTTTCAGCTGTTTGCCATTCTGATTGTTGGCTGCTGCCTCTCTGACTCCAGACTCAACGTAACGCTGAAATTTACTTCAGCTAGCTTATCTATGTGTTCAATGTTTGGCTTTATGTTACTTGTGCTAGAAAAACAGCTCAGTGGTGGCGGATTTGAATCGTTAAAATAACCAGTTGCACTGTTAGCTCTTTTACAAAGACTTTCATGCAGAGTAGTGTACAGGGCACACAATGAGGATCGTTTCAAATCCTTCTCAATCGTGTTTACCCAAGTACAGATTACCAGTGTGTACAACATTGGTGAAGATGATATCGATTCAAGTTTAAGATCTTCAACAAATGTCTTAAATTTATACGCAGTTTTAGTTATATCCTTCTCTTGATCAATTATGCAGTGAAGTATATTTTCACTAAATTTATATGGATCGCTAATCCCCTCAATCTCTAACAGACTGTCGATTTGCGAATTCTTGATTCGTTCATCAACCAGTTTCCATGGTCGCGATGTTGTAAGTATCGTGCACGTGTCGATCTGAAATTTAGCCATGGAAGGTTGAGCTAGGCTACTACCATCAGGAGACACCCATTCATCTAGACCTTCCCGTAGGACGAGGCAAATTTCAGTGTTTATAATTCGTCCGAGAAGTTTGTACACATCGGCGCGTTCGTCTTCAGAATACGTTGTATAAATAAGTTGCTTCTTAATCATCTGCGTTAAATCTGTCTGACCTCTCGAGTGCCTCAATGTGATGAAAAATAAGAACTTAAACTTTTGAATTGTTAACGTGTCATCGAATGCTGTAGTTTTACTGGAAGATGCCGCTGAAACCTGATTTCCATTGGGCCTGTCATTAACTTACTTAGCTGAAAACGTAGATTTTCCGCTTCCGGATTCACCTTGTAGGTATATACGCCGATTTGAATTATTACCTGTGTAAAATATTTCTTTATATGTTAGTGCTTGTTCCTTTTTTACGCGTTTTCCATCTTTTTCGATTTCAACTCGGTGTGCCACCAAACGTCTCCAAAATCTGAACCTGACCTCTTATGTGAAGTAACCGGATAGTATTTAAGCGTCATACTGGAATGAGTTAAAAGAACATTAATAAAACGTTTTCTGTGCAGAATGATCAATGTCAGCCATCATACACATTTTTTAATTAATTTAATAAAAAGACGGGTATAAATAAATGAGCGCAAATAGTATGTATTTCTATATAAGTATTTCTATTTGAATGTTATGCGCTTGACTCTTCATTTTAATCTGATCATGTATTATTGATCATTAATTCTAAATGAATCTGATCATGGGCAATTTTGCTCGCGTTTGAACCGTTTGAATATGTATAGCATTAAGTTATATGATTATTTATAAATTAAACTTAATTTGAGCTTAACTTGAATTGTATGTAGTTGTAATGACATGTACCTGACAATGCCACATTAACTTAACATTACCGTATCGTGTGATTAGTGTACTGATAATCCCACAATTGTTTCAAATGGGCAGAAAAACTAGCATTAACATATTATTAAATGGTTTGAAGTGGAAAATGCAATTAAATAAGTGCGAATATAGTAAAAGATGATAAAGTTTCAAACAAATCCTGAATGTTTGAAATATGAGGTTGATTATGTTGTTTGGCGACTTAAAGTGCAATCTGAAGTCAGACATACCTTTACAAGATTGCTCGTAGTTAGATAGTGTAGATGTTCGATAATGTTCATCAAGTTCCTGTTTGCATTTACCGGTCTGTTCCAAAAGTTCTCGTTTAAATGTGTCCGTGTCTGCACTGAGGTCCTATTTACAGTTTTCAATGTACATCCGCATCTCACCAATAGCCGTCTCAGATATATGTTCAACTTTCTTAAGTATATCTTGTGCAGCCTCTAACAAATCAACAATTTCTTCCGTTGTTAGCTTTAGAACGTCGGTTTGCAGCTAGACAGATTAAACTTTAAACATTCGTTCGGAATAAAAACGAGTTTACATTAATAATGATAGCAGTGATACACAAACATTGATGCATATAGACGAGTATATAGAAGTCTTGATTAGGATTAAGTTCACTTTATGCAAATTACGTTGCTAGTTTCACTCTTGAATATTAAATTTACATTTTTAGTGGCCGAAGCGATTTAAAAGTACCTCATATCTCAATGCCCGTTTATGAGTGATCAATTGTAGATACATTTATTTTAGAATTTTATCTGTGGGAACATATTATAACATTATAAAACAAAAACAAAATTACAATGTGTATGATATAAATACGCGTACTTCATGAAAAGTTAGATAAATGCGCATTCAAAAACGGGTTTTATTCGCCACAAGTGTTTATCCAATACCATTGCTAATTTTCTCACAGCCTCCTGTGCAGCAACGTCGTCTGCTAGACATTTCGGGTCAGTCAGCAGGCTTGTCAGTGTTATGAACATGTCCTGGAGATCTGTGTCGGTGACCTTGCACGTGGACGAATGACGTGCAGTTCTGCAAAGTTCTCGCGCCTTAAAGATATATNTATATATATGAGGTAAAGTATTGTCTGATGATATAGTGCACTTGAAATGGTATTCGCTGAAAGTACTGCATTCCAATAGCGTGAACTAACATACCCGAACATATGATCATAGCGTTCATGTATACAGCTTTATAATACAATTCGCTTGTTAAGACAGTTTAAAATATGCATAAGACAACAGCGCTAGTAAAAATACATTTGCACTATAACTTCATTGTTAAACATCTATTATCCACAGTCAAACAATACAAGATATAACACGTTTTTAATATATTCACAATAATTTCTCATAATACCATAATCGTATAGGTGCGAAGTGTTACAAAAAATACATTTGCCCACGATAGCGCCTGTAGTGAGAGCCGAATTTACATCAACATACAAAACAAAAACATTAGTAGCTTTCAAAATGGAAGGATATTTAAGATTTCAGAAAATAGCGTTGATATCAGTGAACTTATGCAACTGTACTGGACGGACCAACGCACGAACAACAAGTTATTTTGTGATGTGCTATGGCTAAATAATAATATTAATTTAACATGACAAACATATATGTACCTTTGTTAAAATACATGGCGGATGTGTTTTCCCTGGAGCTATGGGAAACGAAAACATGTTATCGAAGTGTTTGCAGTTCATTATAAAACTAATGATTCCGTTGAAGTCTGTATCCTGAACCGAAGTCTTTCCAGTATAACCGTCTGGGGGTAAAAAAGCTTTGGCGATTTGCCAAGGGCTTGATGCCCAGTTATCAGCCAATGTATTTTTTCCATGAAGGGTTTGAGAACTTATGTTGCTTTGCCATTTGACAAAGACTTTATTACAAACGTTAGCAGGACATGGCCGTGGTTGTTTTAACGCGGTGTCATGCATATATTTGCATAGGCTATGTGCTCCGCGTGTATGGCATATTCCTGGTGAAGGGCATTTCATCAAGTTTGCGGTTTGACAGACAATACACGCGACTGCGCCATTTGTCAAGATAGCGTTGTATATATTGCCGTGTAAACGTTTAGCCTCGTTGTCCACAAACTGCTCTAGGCCAGACTTTGCAAAGTCAATTGCCAGCCATGCCTTCAGCCAGTTCGTCCTTTCCGACTCAGTGAACACATCGACTAGAGTCGCCATGATTCAGTTAGCTACATCGCAGAAGGTAATCAACGTAGGAAAGAAACACGTTGTGGCTTGAGTATCACCTTAAAATATATATATATATATATATATATATATATATTACATGGATCCAAACATAAGTAAAAGTATATTTAATTTAATACTTTCTAGATTGTGTATGTGATTGCGACCAAAGTTGTTCACATATTATATTGATGATGTTGAAAATTAAGATGTCGATTGTGAGAACGACAATGACGATGATAATTGCGCATGTGATATTACGATGATGATGCTAATGATAGTTATGTTGATAAAGACGATAATTTGAAGCTATGATAATTATGTGTTAAGGATAACAGACAGAATGATCGAGCAATTATGAAACTGACAACTATGAAACGCTTTGAACGTGTTATGTTCGTAGGCGATATGTTTCATTGAAATGATACAAGGAATATTGGTAAAATGTATTACATAGTAAGAGTTTATCATGATATAATGTGTGTATTTGTGTGTGCGTATACTTATATTCTACGTGTTTATGAATATGTTGTGTATTTTTAGCAATGTGTCATACATATTTCAATGACGGAACTAAATGTGTATATATTGTTAGTTTGATTGGTTAGTACTATCTGCTTTTTAATAGTTACACGATGTGTGGTTATAATTGCACATTATATTGTCGGATGAATATTGCTATATGTCCAGTGTTTATAATGTTATGATGTGGGTGAATAATTGTATTTTGGTTTTGTATACTGCAATGTTGTGGTAAAACAAGTACATGTATACGTTGTCTGGTTATAATGTATGTGTTTGTTTATTATGGACGTTTGTGCGTTTATTGGTGTATGTTGTGTTTAAATCATAGACTCTTTTGTGGTAGCGATAAAATTGGGTACACTTGTTTGAGTGTTACACTTTGTTATCATGGTAATACGTGGTTTTATATATAAGCCTGTTACTTTTTATTCTATACTGTAGCTTTTTTTTGCATATACAGGCAATATTCGTCTCTGTGATTCCATGTCTACAGTTCATAGTGATGACAAATTTGAGTTTAAATTCAATCGCTTAAGAAATGTAGAAGTAGTTTGCATCAAAAACTTAGAACATTTTATGCTTCTGCCAACAAATGGCCAAGTAAAGGTCACGTCACGACACGTCAGGAATGGGTTGATCACTAAGTATAGACAATATATCTTCCACATTTGAACTTCATGATGGTGTTATATTTCAAGTTTCAATTCATTCGCTAGAGCAAAAATAAAAGTAGTTCGCTCAACTGACTTAGAAAGAGTGATGCTTCTGCAGTAAAACTGGCTTTGTTCAAAACCTACATTGAAATAGCAGTGTTTGCTTTTCCGATTGATTTGGTAGCATAAAGCTACACTCACTTCACTACACATTTAATTAAACATTCGCGAACATAATAGGGTATTTGTTGACTTATTTACCCATAGTAGGTTATCAAAACAAATAGTTTACACCGTCTCCGTATCGTTTGCTCGAGCAGTTCCCCATATCTCGGAGGAGTAGTTCAATTCGGATGCAACATAGGCATCAACATGTTTGATTAAATTTGTTGTTGTCAATTAATAGTTATCTGACACTCAAAACAGCCGATGTATTGATGTCAAAGAGTGGTCTGCTATATTACAACATATGTTTGTGATCTACTAAAATGACCATTCGGTATTTGAAGTGGAAGTGACTACTTATTTTATTTTGTATTTTGTATATGAAAATATCACATCCTTAAAACAGGTTACTGCCTGATCGTTATGTTATAGATCAGACTCGGCACGAATCAGATAACAGCCTGGGAAGCCTAGCCATTTTTTTAGTCAGAGCCTCGCCTGATATACATTTGTATAAGTTCATATGCTATGGAATAAATGTGTTATACATTAAATGTGCTAATTTATATTGGAATTAAAAGCTTGTCATCTTTAAAAAAAGAAAAATCAATTTATCCCTGTTTTAACCCTAAATATTTGAAACTTTTTTGTATAAGTTCATATGCTATGGAATAAATGTGTTATACATTAAATGTGCTACTTTATATTGGAATTAAAAGAATAAAACAGGATTGTATACCTTTTAATATTCCTCAGCTGACACTCAACTTCCTTAAATTGTGCTAAGCAGCCAACCTGTCGTATGCAGCCAGTTTGGGTATGTCCCTTCACTGGCACCTTACCACAGGTTTTACTGAACTACAAAACTATCAGGCAGTTACCTGTTATTCTCTATATATTTTTCTTCTGATAAAATAAATAATCTACTTACAACGAAGTAACGTCGGTATAAAAAAAAACGAAACTAAATACCTTGATTTTTCGTAAATGTCCTCTATTGAGCAAACAAATTTATGAGATACAATTGTTCATTGACTAATTTAATTATTATCTGTGGAGATGGGCAAATAACTTATTATCAGATTGTATAAACCGCCCCTGTCTTGTGTTACAAGCCATTATCGTCATACTATAATTGCTGCAATAACTTGAGATATGAGATATCTACTGTATAGTGTAGCACCAGCTATTAACCAACGTAATTATGCGCAATTGAGCAAAGAAAGGCCAGGACAGTTTTCATATATAGTATGTTGTATATTCTCTTTACCGTGTCAATAATAGGATTTATGGAGAACTATATGCACATAAATAATAAATTAGATATATGTATCATAAGTCTTATACGTTACCTCTCTGTAATTCCGAAAAATATGTCAGGGTATGTCTTTTGTTCCGCTTGTCGTGAATGGGGTTTGGCGTCATGCTGCATGCGACAAATCAGGGACACCAACACGTCAAATATTAGGGAAAGAACAAGAAATAAATGTTTCGTGTTTTCAAGGTGGCTGGTATAAACGCGATTTGTTAGGCGCCTTTTATATGTGGTTCTGTTGTGTTGAGGAAGGGGGGGGGGGTTGACGTGCAAACATATGACCTTCAATCGTCGTTTAAGCGGGTAGATGTATCGTTCTGGTTTACTGTCATGCTGTTTCCTTTCAAACACGCTAACTCATCAAAAGTATATGGCAATCTCGACCAACTAAACTGAATATTTGTCCACCAAATGTTTTAATTCTTCATCTGGTACATCAGTTAACCACATTAAATATGTACTTTAGTCATGAATTTCATTCTCTCGCATGCATAGTGGCTGGAAAATCCTCGAAATCGCTGAGAGTTCGTGTAAACTATCGTTTTCTAATTTAAAATTAAACTTTATAATGTACATCGTTTTTATTGTATTTTCTTCGCCGAACATGTTTACACATAAGCTAATCAGTACATGACACTTGATATAATATCGATACCATATTTATCGTACGTTTAAACCTGTGAAATCGAAAACGCCTCTTATTGAGTGTACAGTGCGTTATCAAGATCATATGATTGTCATATAAACCAGTGATTTAAGAAAGCTTCTACACAATGTATTCCCAGCTCTTTTCCAGCGAATGCGCACATCTTTAGTTAATGCCATGGACGTGTTCACTGTTAATTATAATTCTTTCGCATGCGTTGCATCATGCTGTGTGTGTAAGCCGTTCCTTACATTTCGCAGTTCATTAAGCGTGCAAAGGGCCAAATGACTTGCAATTGACGGAACTCTATGTGCGGTTCGCCGCACATAATCATGTTTTACTTTTCAAGCATTTTTGCAGTGTTTCTTGGTATGGCATGTGGTGCGCTTCACTTTTGCCAGTTCACAATAGAGCAGTTGCTTCGGAATGCGTTCGTCACTTACTCTGATGGCATGGCCGTTTCAGTCGAAACAGAGATATGAACACTTTGTCCTCTCGATGAAAGCGCTATCTGATTAAACCAGGCCATCCAAGTTGGTAACACAGACGTATTCTGACGAGATCTGTTTTTTTTTAAATTAATTAACATGATGCTTACATGGAAACAATGTGAGGGTGGTGATATGCTGTCTCAGTTGTTAGAGCACTTAACTGTATATTCAGAAATAATGAGATCAAATCCCAGTCTGGATACATGATTCGTGTAGGTAATGGTCACAAAATTATTAATATGACCACTCAATATTAATATACATATGTGATCTGTCAGTAGTTGTTATTTCATACACTATTTGTTTAAACTCGTTAGTTCATAACTTTTATTTGCATGCGAACCTTTTGAAATGGGTGTTTGACGAAGTTGCAATAGCCAATCACAAGAACCAGGTACCTAGGTCACCGACCAAGGTCAGATTTCAAGGACAAATAGAGCAATAAACTCCGAACATATTTTTTGGGCATAACTTTGTTGAGCTCCAATGGCTTGTTAAATAGCTTAGAATAAGTAATAAGTACATGCAGGTCCCAAGTCTCTGGAAAAAGGTAACAGTTCAATAGGGATGAGATTTTTGCAAGAAATAACTGTTTCCAGGAAAGATGGCGAAAGCTAATAACTGTGAAATAACAAACAAGCATCAAGAGAATAGTATGCACAATAAACAGTTTCATACGTCTAGTTAAGTCGTGTATGATTGTATCGTATCGCGTATTTGTAACGCATACGCCGCGCCGTATGCTCTCTTACATTTGATAAACTGCTCGGATTGGAAAAGTAAAACAACAACATATACAAATAAGACCCATACATGTCCCCAAATTTTCATAAATCATTGGCGCATAATCGCTCATTAAAACTTGAGTGCGAACTATATATGTCATGAGATCTGGATAAGAAGAGAAGTTATCAATGTAGATAGCTCATTATGCGGACATTATGCTATACCCTCGTCCGATTATACGCTCGTACGCCTGCACTTGAATTGCTGACACGTGTTAATTTATTCAAACACGTCATTTTATTGAGAAAGTGTTTTTCCGTCGGATAAAACGGTCAATATGACTACAAACGATTTCAAAAACACTAATTAAATGGTCACAATACAACTTCTTTCAGTTGTATGGGTAAAATAATATGTGAAGTAAACCTTCGCTGTGTAATCATAACGCGCTGACATGGTATGTCTGTCATTATTGGGTTTAGTATCAACACTCTATACTTCGAAATGGTAAAATTATAACAAGAATCAATTTTGAACTTTATGCTTAGGTAGATCTTGATTAGGGAAAGTCCAGTACACAAAAACCATAATTCCTAAAAAGCGATTTCGCGAATATTGCCCTTGAGAAAATTCATGCTGAAATGTTCTCCAGGGCATATCCAATGTGGGGAATCACATGGTATTGTTTTGCTATGAAACTCGAAAAATGGCGAGCCGTTAGTTTTCGTTAGCTCATCTTTTCGTTCATTGTTGATACACAAACAATAAGGCATGGACTACATTCGCATACATGAATGACAAGTGTTTTTGTTGTTGTTGCTGTTAATTCAACAGACTATCGCAGATGACGAGACGAAAGAAAATGTTGTGAGATTGTCATTTCCCTTCTATAGCATACCAACATATAAATACACGCATCGATGTAAAGCGGCGATGAGAAAACATAATCATGGTTCTGCACATAGGAGGAAGCAACATGCGCGCAGTGTGAGCTGTAATTCGTACATCACCCAAACTCATAAAGGCAGTTTTGCACAGGAACAGCTGCGTTCTTTTTAAAAATTGTTCATTCTTAACTGTATATATATATAAATATATTGTCGATGTTATTCAATCGACTTTATTTTGCGGAAAAAAAAGAGTTATTTGTATTTTGTACCACATTTACATATAATAATTTTGTTCAAATCTGATCAGTTGTTAGTGTCTTTAGAAGCTTTCTGAATATAACTAATCATATTTTTCGAAAAAATCGCTGTTTGTGTGTTTTGACTAATTATCTGGATATAATAGTATAATTTAAGCGGAAATAAAAGTTTCTTTGATGTTAAATTGCCAATTGTATTCCAAATTAAAGTTTAAACTCTGTTTAAGTGGCATGCGGGGAAAGTTTATGAATGACAGTGACAAACAAGTTTTTCTTGTATGCTGTTTCACTCCTCCGTTTGTTTATCCAACAACGAAAGGATCTGGTAACAAAACCACATTTGATTGTTTGTATTCGTAGTCGACCAGCGGCTGTTCACGGTTGGTTGAAAATGCAGGAACAGACAAAAGCGTTAGGTTTTATCAATAGCGTCTGATGCGGCGCAGGACATTGTGGATGTCGAACAATGTTATGGCCTTCTGGTCACACAGCGAAGTGAGTCGCGAAAGCGTTGACACGTATGGCAAGATGACGTTGTCAACGTTGCACTCTGTTTTCTGTTGCCCAGAGCATGTCAGAATAGGTTCAGTCCTTACGTCACTCCCTTCGAAAGACAACCGTCTGTCTTCCTGACCAAAGATCATCTGAGGGGAACGATAGTGCCCACTCTTAGTTACCGCATTTAGCACCGTAATCTTTCTCTTGTCATTTAGCCCAGTTATAGCCACCTGGTATGAACCTATGAAACTAGATGACTATAGGTACTATCCCAGTTGATGAACATTGTGTTTGAAACATTATACGCAACCATCACTCTATTCATATTGTACAGGAACGGTTTCTGGACAGAACCGAAGTCCATTCGGAGGTCTTTTGTGGTATCGGATACTTAAGTTTTATCCATTCTCTGAAAGAAAAATTGGCCGAGGGAGCTCTCCGTGAAAATGAGGCAACCATATCGTCGAATTGTCTTGCACGCGTTTTTATGAACGATATCTTTCGCGAGCGTTGTTGTCGTCGTTAACTACACTGTCTTGGAGACGCATCTTGAGATTCTCGTCATACAACCCCTTGAGTGTTGGTGCGCCACGTGGCTTATGTGACAAAGAACGTTGTGGGTTCACTTCCTCACTGCTTCTTCAGCTTGACATGTTTTTCACACAGGCTGCATCTTGTCCTTTTAAACTTAACGAAGTGAGTCCGCTTTACAATGGCAGAGTGATTTCGCCACAATGTTTATGATGGCAAAGCACTCGATTTTCGCCCGCGCTTTATAATAATGATGTTTATGTTTAGTCTGTTTAGAATCTTCTTCCATACATCAACAGCATTATGTTTAGCCTGCACAACTTAAGTCTAATATTGTATATTCATTCAAATAATTCTAAATATATCGGCTGATAATAAATAGTATTTTCAAATGATTGGTTAGCAAACAGTTTGTATTCCTATTTTGCTCATTTAGTTTTGTTCATTCTATATTTGTACTCAGTACAAATCAAAGTTCATTCAATTTGTCGGCTGAACATACTAAACGTACGGTGGATCTAATCTTGCAACTAATTTAGTGTTGGATTTGCTAAGAATGCAGCTTTTTTACTTTCATTGTATTTATGGCCTTTTTTTAGCCAAATACAATGCATGTTCATATCACATGCACGTAACTTAAACATTATTTCTGCTGGAAGAATGGAACTTTGCAAACATTTAACAAGCACCTTAATATTTCAGTTTATCTTTTATTTCGACATCACTGGAGTTTTTAAGTAAAACAATATTTTTAATCTATGTCAAACGTACCTAAAGCAGTATTGATTTAAGAATGTTGAAACTTTACAAATACATGTTAGTATGCGCACCCCGATTTTTTTGATTGCATTTTTGTGGCGTTTTGTTTTAAAAATTTGAAATAGGTTTGTCCTCCGGATAAAATGTCTATTATGGTTTAGTATGCGTTTGTTTATGATGTGATTTTGGTCTGTGTATTTTGGTCAATTGCCTTTAATGAAGGCTTTGTCAATTGCCTTGAAATATATGTCAGACGTATTGCTGAATAATGAAACTTAATAAAAACATTATTATATGCACATTCATATTTTTTGGTTTGCATTGTTGTCGACATTAGTTGATACAAAAGTAGAAAATATTGAAATTGTTGTCCTCGGAAACATTTCCATTTTCCGTTTGTGTGTTAGATGTGCTTTTGTTATGTGTCTATTTGGTCAATGGCCTTTCATAAATGACCTATCGATTGTTTTCAATGAAGGACGTGCCAATTGCCTTTAATTAAGGGCCTAGACGTGAGTTTTAAAATTATCTCCTGCTGTGGCCAACAAAAGTAGCTTTGGTATGTCTTCCGTAATAGAGTAAAGTTTCCGTATACAAAAACTTGTCCGAATCCGTTCTGCTAAACTTTTCAACGTACAACATTCAAACGTGTAGGCATTTTCCTTATTACATAAAGGTATGAGTGTGAGACGCCATCACACTTACATTTAAATTTACTAAACTTATGCCTCTTTTTTAAGCAAAAAATTCTGTAACTTCAAAAGTACTAATATAAACTATAAGCATCATTATTTGGCAGAAGCCACAGAGTTCACAGGTTTATATTTGTTGTATAACATCGTGTATGAAATCTCTACAAAGTTGTGTTACGTTACGCCACTGGAGTAAATATTGGATTACCCTGTTGGCAGAAAAGGTTATATAGACTTATACAGAACAATATTTGTTTGTTTACTTAGAGCCCGATTGACCCAGTTGTTTCATATTTAGTATATAAAATCGTACTTTGGACCGTTACACATCATTCACTTGTATGGCCTTTACAAACTGCTTTATTCACATTAGTCAATTCAATTCAACAGCAACGTGCGTTAACTAGAAGAACGACGTTATGACATAATTTCCTGCGACTTTGTCTAGCCTCTGCCTGCCCGAATACCGCTCCCTATACACTACATTGGACTTTAGGCATTTTTACAAATTACATTTAACATAAATTTGTTCATAATTATATAGTTTTATCGAATTTCAAATTAATTGTAAATACAGCTTTTGAAATGGGACACACACATCGTACATTCCATTTCATATATTTATGTCCATGAAATTAAAGTTCGTATTAAATGAAAAGTTGGTGCAGTATGTCGTCTTCTTTCATGTTTAGTCTTTGATATTATAGTTTTATTTAACGAAAAAGTACAGTTTAAACGCAATAATTTTATGTTAAGAAAACATAGAGAATATAAAAGTGCAAAAGCAAGGATTGTAGTAAGTTATAAAATGACATAAAATTACCATCGTTTACATCACAAAAGAAAGGGAACAAATACTTGAACAATGTTAAGGTTTGACAACAGACGTCTAACGCATAAATTAGCAAGTTCCGCGTATTTAGCTGAATTACTTCTATTAAGTATGTTCTCGGAATGCATATCATCGAAAAATCACACTTTTGTGATTTCTAAGTATATGTTCATATCACAGACACCAGGTCCAGCAATATCCTTCTTTCACCCTACACAACAACGTAGCCATGGCGTTTGCAAAGTGGTGGCAGTTATTGTTTAGCCAGTTAAATGGATAGAGATGCTTGTACTTGAGCGCGCATTTCTGTATGCAGTCCAGATCGACATTGCTGTAACCCGCGGGCTCGCTGTCCGTTTCGGCATCGCATTGCTCGCGTAAAGGCCTTGTATTGTAAGTTGAAAATCCATCTGAAATACAAGCGATCCAGAATTAATTCATCATATGGTTGGAAACCAACAACTCGAAACTCCGTGGTAATTTATTCATAATGTATACGTATCATTTCCATTATAAATTTGAAAGAAAACAATAGAATTGTGCGAGATGTTATGTTCAAACCACTGAGTTGAAGATACACATGAACGTCCAATGAAATCACTTCATATACACAGCATAGATAAGCGAATTTATTATATACATGTAGATCTTCTACTAACTTAACGCCGTTATTCAACAATAAAATACAATAAACCGTATTCAAATGTTTGTTTTTCTTGTTCTAGAAGTGTTTTAAAGCACATCCTGTGTTCAGGCATTTCGCGCGTTTAATGTTTAATTCTACAACATGTTGAAGACAAGACAAGTATGAATATCGATTTCTTGTAGAGTAATAATTAATTGCATGTAATACGCGTTTGCATAAAAAGAGGACTAATCGAAAATATGTTTACCGAGTTCTAGGCAGAATTTTATATTTAGCTCGGTGAAAAGTAACTAAGAAACGTTACATGCACAGTGTTCTGTTTTAATATAAAATGAAATCCACGGTATCTGCTGTGGTTGACACAAATTCGCAAGAACTATTTTCGAAAACAATTCACTGCCCATCACCCCAAATGATTGAAAGACGTTTGATTTCCTTCTTTTTATTTTTTTATAGATTTTAATGTGTAGTCAATGACAATGACCAATGAGTAAGGGTGGGTGTATTCAAATCACTTATGATCCGAACACGTGATTAAATGCATATGCATACCCCTGACAGTGGATCATTTTACAACAATTTACAATAGAAAAATAGTATTGTTTTATGTTTACTCCAAATAGCGTTGTAGCACCTTCATATAATGTATTGCATATGGCAAGTATGAATATATCAAATATTAATTTCCTCAACCATTATGTGCAAATGTGTCTACAAGCATATGTTTCATGTTCTATTTTATGAACGAGTCTGTATAACATACCGGTAGAAGGCTTTAAAGCATTCATGTAAACTGAGGAAATCAATGAGGATTTAATTGTTCTTTTGCTTTGATATGTTGTAACAAGGTAAGATCTAAAGTATTGTGTATCAGGCTTTAAGGAGAATTGCGAGAAGAGGGTCAGTCGAGTTTGGAGGCTTGCGATGTAAACAAAATGATAAAAGAAAATGTAAAAGAACATGGTTGTGTTAATTATACATATTTTTTCACATATGAACACTTTTTCGATTTTAAATGAACATGTCTTTTGGAAAGTTAAATTATCCTTGCATGTTTTAATAATCTGGACTAACGATTATCTAACGATAATCTGGAGAACACTTAAAGCACAAAAGAGTATTGCTGGTTTCCGATGCATCTGATAATTGCTTTAGACGAGGCGGAACAGTTTACCATGTTGTCTCAGTTTGCGTATTTTATACCAAAGATCAATAAACATTTTATTGATAAATGTTTGTTTTAACAAATGCGAAATTTCCGTTCATTTGTATGAACTGGTGGGAAATTCTAACATTTAGATGTAAACAAAGGTCAAAACCTGAGTCAGAACGCTGCGCCGACAAATTAAACAATTTCTTAATAAAACGGGTATTAGCTATAACAGATAGCCAATGCGACATGCTTGTTCTAAATGACAATTACAACATGTATGACTAATATCCAAAAAAACAATGCGATTATTATTTATCAGCTGGAATCTCGCACTTGGCAAAAAACATTCAGTTACTAGCAAGAAAAAAACTTTTGTGATTTGTGTGATTTCCTTTCAGTCTTTATAAATCTTAAATAGTAGTTTCCAAACAAACATGAACATCAACTGGAGGTTAACGGTTTGCCAAAAAAGATGCTTATGTGGTTTATGTTATCATGAAACAACTTGTATGTCACTTTTGGCAAATAACAACTGTTCATAAGGACAAACTTGGCTGACCGGCCGTCCAGAGACAGACACAACCACCTACCTCCAGCTTCGAAATAATATCCGCGGTAGTACAGAAACCTGTGTGTCAAACGAGTGGTGCTGACGGTGTCTAGATCGTTCGACCTGCGCTTTCTCCCGCTTCCTGGTCCTTTATTGAAACAATGCAGGTTGGTGGTGCCATAATAAAATGGATATTTGCCACCTGAAATTGTTGCAAGTAGCATGTACTATTGAGATATCAGTTGGTTACTTTCTTCTTACACACGGCGCTCTGACAGATTTTAGGAACGCTGTGTAAGCGCTGTGGCAACGCCGTCCAGTTTGACATGACCTTACATATACACACATTTTTATATAGACGAACATTGTAAAAACCATTCAAACGCCATATAAATAGTTACAGATCAAAACCTGGTAGTCTATGTTTTGATTATCATATTTTAGTATGTAATGGTGCACATTCTAAATAAAGTGTCAAGATCTTACCAAGACACCGCACGCATTCAACTGTAGCAGCACAGAAGAACGCAACAACCTGGAAACGAAATACAAAGTTAATTATATAACGAAGTTGACGTAACTGCATTTGCATTAAAAGTTCATTTGGATATATTTGGTGCTAATTTTGGCATTGTTAATATAAAACAAAAATCAGAACTTACCACAATCAGTAGAATCCTCATTGGTATCAAGTTATATCGAAGTTGTGTCCAAAATAATTCTAGATCTGTTTAAAAACCGTATCTTGTAATACTTTATATATGCAAATGCTCTTTAAGATGTCGCGTATCAGGAACGTTGTATTAGACTAAACAAAATAACTCCTCTCAGATAGCAATAAGACATCATACACACACTTAATGTATTATTGGTTCCTTATTGTTCGTTGGTTGAATAAGAGCTTTGTTTATCTTCTTAAATTGTTTCCTCGTCTGTAAAAAGGTTTTAATTTCATCAGTTCCTTATAGCTATTAAAATTTCATAACAGGGGAAACACCATGTTCTTCATAGCAATTGAACATTTTATAAAAGGGTAAACACCATGATTCTGTCAGCAAAATCGCACGTTTTAAACTGATTACATTTATATTTAAGATCTGAGATACTTGTTTAAAGACGTTGGAAAACAAAGGAATGCTGACAATATTCTGTATCAAAATTATCAATGCTATAGTCCTGAAAACGTTAATATGACCGCGAATAGAGCCAAGTGCAATATACTGAGACTGTAATATACTAATTTATATAGAGGCTATTATTTTACAGTGCTGGACTTATTCAAAACACACTTGTTTTATTAGTTATGTATAAAATACATTGTCATCAAATGAATGTTTTTAAATATGATTAGAAACATAGATGCTTGCTATTCCTGATAAAGATAATTAGAACAGGCTGTGCTCAATTCAGCGATGAACATTTTCATGATATTAATGATTGTACATGTTGATCTGCATACATATGTTATAATTGTAGCTTGTTTGCATACACGTTCAGCGTTACTTATATGTGACAAGCGATTGCGTCTCTGGAAACATTCAATAAATGAACGTCGCACTGTGAGCTATTGGGACCCAATGTCCGGCGTGCGGTGTGCGTCGTTATTTAGAATCTCCTCGGATCAAATATGCCTAAAACCCATGTCACCAGGTCCAATCTTAGAAGTGCTTGTTACCACTCTAGGAGCAACACTCAATCTGATGAAACTTGGTCAAAATGTTTATCTTGACATCTATACCAAGTTTGACTTTGTGTCGTTAGTGTTCAAAAACTAGGTCACCAGTGCAGGTAAAATGCTAGAAAAGCCTTATTAAAACTCTAGACGCCATATTGATGAGTGTTACCAAGTGGGGAGATATATCGTGGTAGGTAAATAGCCATCAATTTTGGCCACAGGCGACCTGGCGCACAATACATATTTGATATTTAAAAAGCCCAGAACTTTAACCATAGGCGAAAGGGCATGGGGATCAATGGTTATATTTAAAGATCAAAGTACTGTGTCCATAGGCAACCAGACCTGGAGATCAATTATGAAATAACAGGGTTGTGATTTTTCCTCCTTTCAGCTGATTTCCTCCCTTCCAATGTGAAACAAGTTTTACAAATAGTTATTAACTGTGCTGGATCTATATTAAAATAAAGAGTTTAGTAGAACCCTTTAAGGGGGGTAGGGCATTTTCCTCCCCTAAGGCGGTTTTTAAATCACACCCCTGAATAAATATGAAGCTACTTAAGCGACCCGGAGACCGTTTTATCAACAGATCTTAGCGTGATCTTACGTAAGATTCGTAGGATTTTGCCGTACGCTTATCGTAAGTACTTCGAACCGTTTTATCAAAGAAATCGCAGCTAAGATGTCATAAGATTTGCTTAAAGCTACGACTGGGTACGACAACTCTAAGCGTTCGTAAACATGGCGGCCGCACGAGCTTTAGACGTTGGTCAACCGAGAAAGATGATAATTTTAATCATAGTTGCAACGCAGTTGCAATTATGCTTTAGTTAACCACATTTCGAAATCAGTAGTCGAAGTGGTTACCTTTTATAAAGCCTTACCTGATAGTGATTTTTACGAAATAGATAGCTAATATGGTTTTTGGTTATTCTTACAATTTTTCTTTAAGAATTTTTTTTTCTAACATTTTCTTCCAAGAATATTTCTTACACTGTTTTAGTGAATTTTTCTAAGACCGTTTTACGTAAAAAAACGTGCTAAGAGACTAAAACAAATTTCGTTCGTAAAACAATTCTATTATTGGAAGAAACGAAATGGCGGATACTGCAAATACGCGACCGTAATGTGTTTTAAAACTTCAAACACATTATTTGGATTGTATGTTGGAATTCTATCCTGGTTTATGTGTAAAAGCCAATAATACATTTAACGCTCAATCGTAACAAGTAGAGCTAACGGTTTAAATGTGCATCGAATGTAATGAATTCGCGCGAATTTTGGACGAGTGCTGACTGAAAACGGATGAGTGCATAATGGTATGTGTGAAATAAGGTAATTCTACATATTTAATTTCATAGTTATGTCATTTTGAAACCATTCACATTCGTCACGATTGGAATTCCCGTTTCTAAAAATAGAACATTTTGGAAACACTTGGACAAATAAACCGACAACAACAAGCGAAAAATTAGGCGGCACATACAAATCAAGTGGCCAAATGTTTCCCTAGACGACTGTTAGATCCTCTGCAATTTGATAGGGAGGATTGTGGTTTAGCCTGTTTGCATGGGTCAAGCAACCATGACCTTATGCGCCACAGATTTACCTAACGGAAGGTAACAAAAATGATTGCAAATAGTGTTTTGAGTCTGGCAGATTTTACAACTGCACTATTGAACATCCTGTTGTTTCTGTACATTATAAAACAAATAACTATATAACAATATTTCTTCCTTGCTAAAAGATCTTTAAAAATGTGCATTTGTCGGAATGATGGAAAGAAAAGGTTGGTCCAAAATGATGTAATGTGTAAATACTGAGCTCGCCCGCAACAGCATCATGCATGTCTTGCATCCGCATGGCCCTCCCAGAAACCCATAAACAGCTCAGACCCATTCCCGCATTCACAGTTCAAATTTGCCTCGTCGCCATTAATGTGAAAATACTGAGCTCAGGTCGGGATTAAACCCAACCTCCAGAGTGGTAGTAAGACACTTTAACCACATCGCTAAAGAGCTAGTCCAACAGCAAGGCTGTTGGAAGTGACCTTATTTCACTACAGAAGCATGTTCTCTATTAATCTCACAATATGAGCACAACTGTTAATGCAAACCATTCAACAATTTAATGAATGAAATAAATTATAAGTCATACAAAAAAGCAGATGTGGGCCAGGGTGGAGGTTGAATATACAGGAAATAAGAAAGCATACAAAAAAGAACATCAGAAAAACTTGAAAAGAAATGGCTGAACATGGTCGCTAAGCACCGCATGATGTATACAGATTACTTAAGGCACTGACTGGTAGTAAGCAATAAATTGCAAAATGAGACCTAACTTATTTTTATCATCAGGAAAATAATTAAAAATATTATATTGCCGTTATCTTTTTTTTCTATAATGAACAGCATTTGTATGCCCCCAAAGGTGGGTATATAGCGATCGCTCTGTCCGTCTGTCTGTCCATGTGCAATTCTGTCACACTTTGCGTTTAGGTTTCAAAAAATGTGAAAAAAGACTTAGCGTATAGGTTTAGAAAAAATATAGGAAAAGGGGGCAAATGTCATCCTATGGTGACAAGCCTTGTTTAATATATTTATCACTTTGAAAACGCAAGTCCTCTACATGTAAAGTACAAACAAAATTTAGACCTTTCAGTAAGTCATGTTAAATTATGTTACTTTTAGCCCTTGTTTAATTATCCTGTCAAGTAAAATTATGTTGATAATAATGTAACAATACACCTGCTTAAAATATTCAGTTGTGAAATTGTTTATTTCAGGAGAAGGTGTTCCAATAACAGTATTTATATTTTCACAGAGGCTGTAATGAATTTCAAAGGCACCGAATCGCCTGCAAGTGCTGGGGCTGCAACAGTGGCACAGGACACCAGCTTCAGTTTAGTGCAGTCGCTTTCAGCTGTGTACGTATGACACTAATTTATCATGTTTCAATTTAAATGCAGATAAACAGTATCCTATTGTTTTCATTCCGTCTTTCTGTCCCACAACTTTTTAAACCTTTATAGCAGGAACTATATAAGATATCAAGATGAAACTTCATGGGTGTATAGATATCAATCAGGAGAAGTGCCATGCACAAGAACCATAACCATACACTTTCTTAAATTAGAGTTATTGACCTTTGTTTGTATGATGTAACTTTTTATGGCTATATCTCTGATACAATACAAGACTGAATATTGTATAAAGTGGTGTAATAAAGAAAATGCAGAAATTACTGCACTCAATGAATGGAAAACAAAGGTATTATTTATGGCCATGAATAAGATATCTTTTTATAATAAAAATCCTTAAGCCTTACCACATTTACCTAAATTTAATAAACAATATCTCTGTAAATCTTTGAAGGACTTACAATCTAAATTCGTCATAGTTCCTGCAGATAAGGCGGCTAATAATGCTATAATAATATGACGAGTGTATTATGTTCAAACGATTTCACAAGAACTTTCACAAACTACATCATATTGTGAATACAATGAGCAGCATAATGAAATTATTTCCGACCATATTGCCGAATGCATAAATCTAATTGTTAACGTAAATATTGCTAACAAGAAATTGCCATCCCTTTACTGGATACCTAAATTACATAAAACGCCATAAAAATGTCGTTTTATCGCTAATTCAGTGTCTTGTACCACCAAGCAATTATCAGTGTACCTTACATCCGCTGTGAGTGCTATTAGATATAATATAGCCAAATATTGTAATACAGTTTACGATAACAGTAATATAAACTTATTTTGGTCAATAAAAATCTCCTTAGAAGTTATTGAAAAAAATAAAATCAGAAAATATAAGGTGTCACAAGTAAGCACTTATGATTTTTCTACACTTTATACAACGCTTCCTCACATTTTAATAAAATCCAAACTCATTTCACTGATTGAAAAAAACATTTGCAAGAGAGAAGTGTTCTTATCTTGCTTTAAACTCTAAAATATATTTTTTTTACTAATCAGATATTGGATAAATACATCATCTGGACTTGTCTTGACTTTTGTGAAGCACTTACTTTTCTTCTGAATAACTTGTTGTTGTTTTTTTAATTTAATGGTAAAATATTTAAACAAATTATCGCTGTTCCAATGGGTACTAATTGTGCGCCGCTTATTGCTGATCTATTTTTATATTGTTATGAAACGGATTTTATGTTAGAATTATCGAAAACTAAACAACTAGTTTTGATTCAACGTTTTAACCTAACAAGTAGATACATTGATGACATACTGAACTAAGATAATCCATACTTAGAACAATATATTCACAATATCTATCCAAAGAACTAGTCTTAAATAAATCGTGTCAATCAAAACAGATGCTGCATATTAAGACTTACATCTAACAAGTAATAATAATATGATCAAAACAAGTTTATACGACAAACGGGACGACTATAACTTTGAAATTGTGAATTTTCCTTTCCTATATGGTAACATCCCTAAAGGTCCTTCCTAAGGTATTTACATTTCGCAGTTGGTACGATACGCTAGAGCATGTTCATGTGTTAAAGATTTTAATGATCGTAATCGTATATTAACGAAGAAATTGCTTAAACAGGGTTTTTTGTATCATAACCTTCGGCGTAAATTCGCTAAATTTCACTCTAAATATAGTGATTTAATTTCAAAATATAATGTTTCTTTAAAATGGCATTTAACTAATGGAATTTCACAACCATCATTTTATGGAGATGTTTTGAAGCGTGTTCGCAAATGTAAATATCTCAAAGCAAATGCTAGTAATACACTTTTAAATTTAATAAGCTCCTTTTTATCAAAGGAATATGATACTGATGTACTTAAAAACACATGCTTGTTAGTTTTCGATTCACTATATCTTTCTTCTCTTTAAATTTGGAATAATTGATGTCGTGAACATTTTATATGTTTGCTTCTATAATGTTCGAAAAGCTTAGCTGGTTTTATTGGTAATTCGATTATACAGTACAGCCGCTTTAGTAATATTTAATTTGGTTGGTAATTCGATTATTCAGTACAGTCGCTTTAATAACAGGGTTGGCACGAAAAACCCGCCCCCGGGAAAACCCGGTTTTTCCCGCCCCGGGCAATACTCTGAAAGTGGGCAATACTGGGCAATACTATTTTTTCTTCATTAAACATGCAGTTGTAATTGTTTTTTACAGGGTTGGCACGAAAAACCCGCCCCCGGGAAAACCCGCCGGGAAAACCCGGTTTTTCCCGCCCCGGGCGATACTCTGAAAGTGGGCAATACTGGGCAATACTATTTTTTCTTCATTAAACATGCAGTTGTAATTCTTTTTTATCATCCTTACTTCTCTGCTAGCCTCTATTGTAAAGAAAAAAGAGTAAGCAAATGCTGTAGATCGTTGGCAATAATATTGAAATAGAAGTAACATANTTGTGTAATATCTAAGATACCCAAGTAATGCCCACCAAACAGACAAAGAAAAAGAATTTCCATTTTTATGAAAATGAGAAGGAATTATGAATATGTTTTCACATGAATGAGAAGTTGACAATGTAACTCATAGTTAAAAATTGTTGATAGATATGTTCTTTTAATATGTTCAAACTCATTATTATCGTATAAGTTATACAATATTGCAATATCTTTATTACCCAGTATTGCCCAGTAGAACCCAGTAAAACCCGGGTTTTCCAAGTATTACCCGCCCGGGAGGGTCAATACTATAAAGCCCGGGTTTTATGCCAACCCTGTTTAAATATGCTTAATTTTGTTACTGGTGACGTCATCGTGTCTTCGCTCCCACATACGTCATCACTCCGAACAACTTACACAGTTTTAGGCTTTTAGCTACATGATAGGTTCATGTACTCGAGTTTATATCGTTCAACTTTATTACTATTTTTTTATCTTTCTCTGATGGTAGTTTCTTGATCGATTTGTTTTTAAGTTTCGTTTCATTTATTTTGAATAATTTACGCGTGTATATATCACGCAGCACCCATTTTTTGATCATTGCTAGTATAATTTGCATTTGAATAAATTATCGCCTCAGTCTATACGGTTATTCTTTTTAGGTATAACAATCATTTTCATTTTAGTATATTACTGTCACATAAACAATCTAGTAGGTAATTTGGATCTTTGACACCCAATATTGCTGCTTCTTCCTGTATGTGCGCTGATGAGCTGAAATATTAACTATGATGCTATATTCTTAAGTCTTTTTGTAAAAAGAATGGATGTAGTTGATGCATGTTAGTAATTTCATTTCATTGTGCCCCAAAAAGTTGTAACTCTGTTGCTCTGGTCTCCTTCCTGCCATTGAGTATTTAAATAGTAATTAAATTGAATGCGTTTTAATTCCCTTTTATTACTGTTCAATTTGAGTTGCAATGCTATGAGGTTAAATTTTATTTACACTTATATGTATCATGAATATTGCTGGGCCAAGTGTGAGGTTGAGCGCTCTATAACCGGCTTAAACCCCTAGTGCTTAGCACTGACCGTTCTAAGGGGGTGACCCCAGCTTTATTCTACTTTGTGTATATGTTGTTTCGTTTTGTGCCGTACTGTACCGTTTTGGCAATTGGTTCCTTGCCATAAATAAAGGACCACGAAGGTATGTATGATAGGAATGCAATACTGCTACAGCTTCTGGAGTTTCACTTCTTTATATTCAACATGAAACTTTTTTCAGGGTTACATCTCAGATACGATGAACTAGTCTATTTCAACACGAAACTTCATTGGTGTGTATACATCAATGGGAAAAAGTGCCATGCACAAGAACCATAAAGCTACACTTTCTTAAATAAGAGTAATTGCCCTTTGTTGTTTTTGTATGGTGTAACTTTCAAGGCTATATCTCAGAAAAGATTTCCTCATGAAACATCAATAAATGTAGATATCAATGAGGAGAATTGCAATGCATAAAAACAGTTACCCTACAGTTAATTAGGATAATACTGTATATGGAGGGATTTGCCCCCATATTTAAACAAAATTTATTTGGCAGGGGATAGCAATTCAAAGAATTTATTTGTTTATATCTTGATTGGGCATTTTAATAATCATACTTACTTATAAATATATCATTCAAGACAACTTGCAGAAAACACAAGCACAATCATTACACAAATTCAGTTGCATTTATCAATTTGCTTGAAAACATGATTTGACAACAAATGCATTAAAAATCATACAATGCTGCATAACTGAGAATCATCTAAAATGCTTTATTGATACGGATATTCACGCTTACGCCTTTATTTAAATTATAAAATAAGTAATCTTATTTGTTTTTGGTACCTTAATTAAAATATGGCTACAAAATCTCTGTATCGTTCACCGTACTGATGATTTAAATGATCGATCCGTCCCTATCAAGATGGTATTGTCTGACAATCTCAATGTTTAAAAGATGTTCAACAAATCTCCAGCCTTTCATTCATACCTTCAAGTCAATAAGTAAACAACGTTTATATCAATATTGTCTTCATTGTACATGTAAGACAACTACATAATTTGATAAATAATAACATAAGCAATCTTTAGAAATTATAAATGTATCTTAACATAGGCGTAAGAATTTGGGCAAAATAAATCATGAAAACACAATAGTTGTAATGCAGATGGTTGTGATGCAAGGGTAGCAACTTGTTTCATCAGTTTGCAATAAGAATAATTTTAATGACATCACCATCCTTAGCCCCACTTGTTGACGCTCTAAAATTTTAAGATACTTTTTATATGGATAATATTTGGAGCGTACAACGGGGGAAAGACCAAAACAATGGTGGAAAGTTTTCATTCTAAGTCTATATTGTTGCGCAAGTATTTTGTGCGCAACATTCAAGCCCCGATATCAGACAGTTGATATCAACGGATTGCAATACTATTTACATACCTGTGTAGATATTAATTTCTCGATAATGTTCCGTAAAAATTATGTAATAACCCTTTGAAATTTGCACGCCTGATGAACTTAAATCGAACCACTATTCAAATTTTCAATATCTCTCAATTCGCTCGCTTTGTACTGGGGGTAAAAATGGACTTATGAATGCAGGGATTTGATAAATATTTGGACTTTGTTCATACATGTTAATCATTCATAGTCAGATAACGTTGCCGCTGGTTCTTTAGATCAAACCTGTTTCAGGCTGATTACGAGCAACTGGAGGAAAACATACATTTTGTTAAAATACGACCAAACAGTTTCATGCTGACATATGATACCAATACATTTTAACGTTTATAAACAGCTTTTGTCGTAAAAAGGTAGGTTTAACTGAAATGAAAGCCATATAGCCGCTTTCGATGAGAATATCGGGTGGGGTTCAAAATAAACTGCGGGCACAATTATTGTTTTTCTTTCACGATTTAAATTATGACTTACGGTAATTACTCTAAGTTTTAGGACACTCTAATCTTTCAGCCACCCTCTTTCTTTAGCTCGAATAATTATATTTTGTAACTGTAAGTTTTCGGACCACTCGAGTTCCCTTATATACATGACACTAAATTTTGCATTTTATCAAAATTTTTCCTTTTTCGCGTTAATCCGTTGACACATCGCACACTTGTTTACAGCCGGACGATGGTCATTTAACCTGGCAGATGCTTGCAAAAAGTCAGTGGACCGTTACATTTGCTTTTTTTGGTTACAAAGACATGTGTACCTGATATACGGATATATTATGAATGAAGCCTCAGGCTGGAAGGAACTAATAAACTTCGAAAGACACACATACGGTATATTATGTTAAATCCGAAAGCATAATATTAAACGCTTATTTTTGTACTTGGTGGTCAAAGTTCAACCATGGGGTTTATTTCTGTAAAACAAAATCAACATATAAGATTGCTTTAAATTAATTGTAAACATATATTCAAGTATTTAATAACTAACGACGTGGTATTTAATACCTCATGATATTATTTTGAAAAGTTCCAAACGTTCACGTATATTTTAAGAATGTCTTTTATTTTCGGACACTGACTTTTGGTATCATTTTTATGCATCTATATTTTTGAACATTAAACAATTTAATTATTTGTTAACGTCCGAGTAATTACGGAACATCTTATCCATGTTGTGTTGCCTTATTAACATATTCGGTAGTTTCCTCAGCAGATAACGACAATTTTAATTTTATTTCTAATGTTCGGGTGGCTACATAAGATTCTAAACAGATTCAACCACATGATCTTCGGCAATAGCATAGGTTTGTGTGTGCGTTAATTTTTCATCTAGTCGTGACATTCCACCCCAGGTGCATGTGTTTCGGACACACCGTGAACGTGGGGTTAACTCCGAAGACTCTAACACCACCACTTCTCAAACACACACAGCACTAGAGCACGAAAAAGCAAACAACAAAGTTTCTAGCAAATATCAGAAATATAAAATCATACAAAAATACATGTGAATGACATTTGCTTGAAACTATTTTATATAATAGTGATTTAATTTAAATATATAGTTGCTGTTTAACTATTATTAAGTAAATTTACATAATTAATATTCAAGCCAAATACAGCAACGATAGCAATTAAGCGGACTGGACACCATCGAGGATTATTATATACGTAGCAAATATCGATCTCCGCGTGACTATTTGTACAATCGATTTCGAAAGGATTTGACTTTAATCGGTGAGAATATGCAACTATGTGACATCGTTTACATAAGTGGTCGAATATATCCGTGATTGACAAGCATGTATTTGATTAATAAACTAAAACATTAGCAAAGTAGCAAATTTACACAATATTGAAAATAGTTTATAAATTGATAAGATGAATCGTCAAAATAAATAAAAGCGTTTTTAAAGTAACGCCATGTTTAAATGCTTTAACGTAATACATTATAGAAAATTATATAAATTGCTATGCATCTCGACCTTGTTGATATAACTAACTCTTGTATTGTATAGTGAATTGGGTTGATTTCCATTGTATATCGAAAGATACATTAGAATGATTAAATACTTTTAAAAGATTCAATTAGTTTCACGAGTGGTAAATACTCAACACCACGAGTGTAGGACATTAGCCCTCTGGGACATTAACCCCTAGGACATTAGCCCCTTAGGACGTTAGCCCCCTAGAACCTTTGCCCCTTAGGACGTTAGCCCCTTACTATTTTTAAATTCATTTTTAGGTATTTCATTTCATCAGTAGGATCAAACAAAAAGTAATATGTAATTTTGCAAATAATGGACTGACAGAACTTTTCAAATGGACAGTATATATTTTTCTGTTATCAGTGTAGACTTAATTTGTTGTGGAGAAAGCTGTAAAAAGTGTTGACTTAAATAAGAAAATTTACAGGCCCTGATATTCGTTAACACACTTTTACAGCTTTTAAATGTTTACATGGAATTAATGGGTTATTTTTTAAACAACAACAACAACAACAACACAATATGTTACTTTTGTATCTAATTGTAATGTAATTTAATAAAAAAAAACTTCGTAGAGCAACTTTCTGAAGTTTTGTAAAATTATCAAAACTGTGGGCCTTTTTGTTCAAGCAAGGTTTTAAACGTTACTTTGTTATGTGTGCTGTGAAACTATGTTACCAGTAGGACGTGGTAAAGTTTGATCCTGGGATCATCATTTATATATGAACGCCATGTGATTTACAGTTACAGAGAATATTGTTTAGATTTTCCCTATAATATAAGTCAATAGGAAACTGGTGGCCCATGCGGCGAGGCCAGTTTTGACCACAAGGCCATATTCTAACAAGCTTTGTAACATATTAATAACGTTTAATGTCGATAAGGATAAACATAATGAACCAAGCTATGCAACTTGGCTTTTTGCAACCTTATTGCGGCTCATCCTGAATTTCACAACGATGATCTGAATGTTCAACTATGTATTTCATATTGCCTCAGAAAGTCACGGTTCTGGTCTGTATATTACAATTGAGTAGTTAAATGGTCATTATACTGAAATATATTCCGTGGACTGCACGGGCTTATCTGGTACGACACTTTACGCACATGCGTTTAGACCGGTTTTCCCAGAAAGAAGCTCTGTTAATTACAGATTGGAGACCACTGATGAGTATTGCAGAACACGCAAATAACCTTCTATTCGCCTGACAATAAGTACAATGCTTTTGTCCAAGAATATAAGTTTTTCGGTTCAAATGTGCATTTTTGTTTGTTTGCAATTGAAAAATAAACCCACTGTTTGGCAAAGCAGTTAATATTCAATCGAGTAATTACAATCAATGAATAATAACATTTACACAGTGTTCAAGACTTACTGCACTTACGTTATTTATTCTTTTTTTTTTCAGAGAAGATAAGGCAAAACAGGTATCGATTATTCTTCTTATGCGTACGGGAATTTATATTTATAACTCTATTTGATTCATCATTGATTAAAATGTACTCAGAGTTAGCTGACACAATATAATAACCTTCATTCACCGGAACATTGATGTTACACAGTTTTAATTATAAAATAAACTGCATTACATAATACGCAAAATACGGGTATAAATATTCCTTTATTATTCAAAATATACTTTAATTAAGCATATTCTAAAGTGCTGTAAAAGTAAACAAATTATGCAAAGCTAAAGTCGCAAAATTTAAATAAAATGAAGTATACATATATTGCATACAAATGCAAGCTACGTAATTGACGTTTAACATCATGTGCTTCGGCTTCATTCTGCGATGCATTACTATAATCGGAAATTAACACATTTTCCAACTGGTTGTGTAGGTCAAGAAGATGGTCTGAATTAGTTTCAGTCAATGATTTTTTAATATCAATTTTCACAATTAAATAAGATTCATGTTTTTTTTTTTATCAGTTTAGCTTTATATGAAAACTGAGACTTGTAGAGCCCTTTTCGGTGTGATGTATCTTCAAAACTTATCTCTAGGCCAATAATGGAATGATCTTATTTATATCATGAATCAATCGTGGATTTTCTATGTTTAGATGACAACTATTGGAAGTAAGGAAACAATCAAGTCCAGTCTGCTGTACTTGTGTTCACGTCGGCGTAGCTGTTTAACCCAGTTTTCCACCTTAAATGACCTTTACATAACGCCAGCAGACCGGAATGGATAAACTCCATTGGCTGATTCGAGCATAATCCCCCGAAACATGGGCAACATTACCGCGTCTTTGTAGTAGAGGATGTAACACTGTTCAGTGAAGGGACATGCGGACTACTTTCTGCGTGTTCAAACGAAACATAGACACACATTTTGACCCCCCAGTACAACTACGCATTACCGGTAAATTCCATCCTTAATACTTTCAGGGTCAGTTCTGGGTTAGTGAATCGTAAGGGAATGACAGAATGTACCATCAATAAACGCTTTATGTTGATAACACAGTATTGCTTTCAATATATCAAATAATACGAATTTTAGGGATAGAAATGAATGAAAACCTATCGGTTAATGCTATTTGTCTTGTAATGTGAGACAAAACTACAGAAATATTATAGTGTCCTTGATAGAAGTGAAATCGTTTACTTATGATATCTAGCCACACATGTGTGAGGTACGCGGTCAGTCTGTCTGAAAATATTTCCTGCAAGCCAGAATAGGCTACCGACATTTGACAGTTTGCTATAAATAACACAGCGCGACTTCCATTTTTATCGGAAATATATTGTGGTTTGATGTTCCGCTTACAATTCGCAACGAGATTTTAAAGACCCGCGTAATGCGTAGCTCAAGTTAGAATATGCATAATGAGGATACTCTGGAGATACCACGAAAACTTACGTGCTTTAAAATAGCGGAAAGAGTAGCCCCTGACCAGAATGCGCAAGTGCGCAGGCTGGGCTTGAGCTACCTTGGCCGCATATGCCACAAGACCATTTTTTCGTATGACGCGGATGTAAGAATGTTATTTTAATGTGTGAAAAGAAACTTGCGCCTTAACCAAATGTTTAGTTTAAACCTATTTGATTGAGCTTGATTACCTTGAAAGCCTAAGGCTTATTGAAATGCTCTCGAGTCCGTTTCCTGGGACTCGAACCAGTTCTTGGTGTCTTTGTGGGAGATCTAAAGAACGCTCTCACAGTGGGGATCCAACCCGTGACCTCCCAATCGCTAGGCGGAAACCATACGCAACGGCGATCAAATGTTTCGATGACGACGAAATAAATTCATAATAAGCTACGTGTGGACACATATGATCACACGTAGTAAAATTTGAATCTACGAACCCTATTTTATGGTTTAATATACGTGCACTTCATAACAAACATTTGATGCGGTGGAGATGCGACAGTGACTTTTAAGTGAAAAAAGAACACAACAATACTTTAACCTTTGTTTTTAATTTAATAACTTAGACAAGTAAATTTTCTACCTTTATTTCAAAGTTGGGATATACGCCGAATATCTTTTGCTAAATATATTTCTTGTTATTATAAAGTGATGTATAATTTAGATTGTCCAAGTTATCAACTAATAAACAATTTAGACTCCGCCTATAATATATTCGTCGGTACGAAAATCTTTTTTTACAGAGGTTTGGAAAAAAGATGGGCAAAACTGTATTTGGCCCGTAAAGTGTGCATAAGGTAACAATGTTTGTTACGTATATCAAATACAATAAGTTATTACCAATAGTCATTATCAGTTTTAGTTTCTGCTATTGGAAAGTTTTTTCTTAAGAAAATGCAAACTTATCTTGAATTAAAATGTCCACAACTGAAACAACATTTTCTGTCCCATTCTGAGAATATTTTATTTTTCATATCAGGATTAAAATGACAATCTTAGGAGAAAATAAATATGTGCTTGGTTTGCTTTAAAAAGAAATCTCTGCATTTTTTACAGTTATTTAGACATCTACAATGTGTTAGATAAATTTAAGGTTATCCATTTATCTATATTGGTAAGGTGAAAAATGTCCCTTAATATATATATTGTTAAACTGATATCTTGGTAGGCAGTATACAACATTTCTATCTTTAACATTCTGCGTGTTATGATGCAAGCAATTCAGCAAATAAAACGGAAACATACAATGTTACAAGAACATAATGTTAACAAGAGTGCCAAACTGTCACAAGATACGCCCGTTTGAAGGTTTTGGACAACTTGATAACTTTACCATTTGAGTGGCAAATGACCCATATTTGAACTTTACCTAGATATTATCTAGACACAACTTCTGACCAAATTTGGTGAAGATCGGATGAAAACTACTTCAATTAGAGAGCGGACACCATGCTAAATGTAAGGTGTATTTTTGAGTGTATAAGTGCACTTAAAATACACTCAAGCTTATTTTATAAAAAAATACGCTTTGAGCGTATTTTTAAGCGTATTAATACACTCAAGTGTATTTTATAAAAAAAATTGCTCTAGTGTATTTTAAAGCGTATTAGTGCACTTAAAACACACTCAAGCGTATTTTATAAAAAAATACGCTCAAGTGTATTTTTAAGTGTATTAGTGCACTTAAAATTCACTCAAGTGTATTTTATAAAATACGCTCAAGTGTATCTTTGAAAAACAAGTATTTTAAAGATAGATAAAAATACACTTAAGTGTATCTTTGAAAAATGAGTATTTTAAAGATAAATTCATTGGATTTGAAAAGTAACCAGTTTTAATATGAACTGAAACAGTAACAGCAAATAAACTTTGTAAAGAAACATATTTATTAACATTAAATAACATTTCTACATAACATTTTCTCTTCTGATGGCCACATCTTTTCCTCCTCCAATAGACTCATCAGTTGACATCAACGTGTCCAGTCGTGGGAGATTAGCCTGAAATATTTGGTTGATATAATACAAACGACATAGTGCCCTCGTAGGAAAACTTAAAAAAACTGTATCTAACTGTTTTTGAAAATTTCAACTAAAAATCCAATAGAATAATACAGAAATTAAACATTGAACAAAACCTGCTAAGATAGCTCTGAGCATGTATTCACAAATCCATTCATGGACTTCAGAATAAAGAATGGACTGGAATGAACCAAGAAAATAGGTAAATTGTTCGAATATGTGGCGTGTTCTGAGAAAACTGGTCAAAATGCTTGTGCGTAAATTGTCATTCCAGATTAGCCTGTGCAGTCCGCACAGGCTAATCAGGGACGACAATTTCCGCTTTTAAGTAATTTTTTGTTTGAATGATGTCTCTTCTTTGCAAAAATCCAGTTCACTGACAGGCGGAAAGTGTCGTCCCTGATTAGCCTGTGCGAACTGCACAGGCTAATCTGGGATGACACTTTACGCACAAGCATTTTGCCCAGTTTTCTCAGAACACGCCACATATATACAGGCTACGACTGGTAATTATGTTATTTGGAAAATGTTCTACATGAAGAATGATGTCAATAGAGGTAGGTTTTTAATGCCAAGTGTTCAAATTAAAAAAACATTCTTTATTCTTAGTCAAGAATTGTTTGATTAATACAGACCCTTAAGTGTCATTATAAAAAAAAGCAATTAATTGTGTGCATAGGCCTTATTTCATTTTTTTTTTTTATGGACTCAGCATATGATACGAACATTTTGCCACAAACCTTTCTTTTATGCTATATAAAAAAGCCTCAAAGCTTGCATGACTGAATACCCACTTCTTAAGTCTTTTGGTTCACCAACACAAAACCCAGTCGTCACACATTTCGTTAAAATAACTTTATACCTGAGAGCCACCATCACTATAATTGCCTGCAACTACGGGTTGTTTAGACACATACGTCGTCAAAGACATCAGCGTGGATGGATGGCACGGCATATTGACTTTCAATGCCTCTGCAAAATAAAATTAAGTTTAACATTTTAGCAATTTTGGACAAACATGCATACTTCACATGTGCATACCATAATGTACACTGAAACAAATCAACTTTGTATTGTTGAAAGTAAATAAAATCTGGACACGCATGCATACTTAACATGTGCATACAATAATATATACTTCAACACATTGAATTCGTTTTGTTCTAAGGTAATACAACTCCAGATATTATACATTATCTTCGGATTGAACATGCAAGGTTTTATCTCTACCATCTTTTTCTCCTCCAATGTACTCGTCAGTTGACATCAACTCGTCCAGTCGTGGGAGTTTAGCCTGAAATATTTGCTTGATATAATACAAAAAACAAACTGTGCTCGGACGATTTTTGAACAATCTAATAATACAATAAATTATATGTGGAATAGTGTTGTGTTTGAAATATTCAACAAAAAACGAACGTAACCGACTTTAAGAAGTCTGCTTACACTTTTCTAATAACTAAAAACTGGTGTGCATTAGCCTCAGTTCTTTTCTTTTAATGGCTTAAAGGCAGTATCATTTTTGCTGTAAACCTTCTTGTGATGCCACATGATTAATCCCCAGTTGCACTTCTCAAGTCATTGGATGCACCAAACAAACCGCCTTTATCACACATTATGTTTCAAATTTTTCATACCTGGACAACAGCATCGCTTTTGTTCTTGGAACAATGGATTCGTTTCTTCAACAACTTCAAGGTGGATGGATAGCAAGGCTTATCAATTTGGAATGTATCTACAACACATAACCGAGTTCAACACATAAGCAAATCTTGACTTGGATGCATACATACATGTATACTTAGCCTATACACAAAAATAAACAAGACAGCCAAGATGGCCCTAGATCGCTCACCTGTGAAATGAGTTTGCCCAGTGGCATGATTTGAACAATCTTTGTCACATATCAAATATCAAAACTGCGTGCTTTGTGGTTAAAGATAAACAAGGTTTTTCAAGCTTTGACCTGGTCCATGTTTTTCAACGGACCGGAACCACTTTTGAACTCAATCAACCTATCATTAAGACAAACATTTTGAAAAAATTACATGAAGATTGGGCATGAAATGTGACTTCTAGTGTTTACAAGGTTAATATTTTTTAGCTAGTGACCAAGTTTTTGACCCAGCATGACCCAGTTTCGAACTCGATCGAGGTATCATTGGGACAAATCTTCTGACCAAGTTTCATGAAGATCGGACAAGAAATGTGGCCTCTAGAGTGTTAACAAGGTTTCTCTATAGCCAAATAAGGAAAACTGCCCCGCCAACTTGCGGCCATGTTTTTTAACGGACCGGAACCACTTTTGAACTCAACCAACATATCATTAAGACAAACATTTTGACAAAGTTACAGGAAGATTGGGCATGAAATATGACTTCTTCAGTGTTTACAAGGTTCTTCTTTTTTTTGACCTAGTGACTTCTAGAGTGTTTACAAGTTTTTTTTTTTTTTTGAGCTAGTGACCTTGTTTTTGACTCAGCATGACCCAGTTTCAAACTTGATCGAGATATCATTGGGACAAATCTTCTGACCGAGTTTCATGAGATCGGACAAGAAATGTGGCCTCTAGAGTGTTTACAAACCAATGTTAACAGACGGACTGACAGATGACGGACAAAGACCTATCCTAAAAGCTCATTTTTTCTAAAAAGAGCATTTTTTATCTTGTTAAATCTATGTTACTGGACCACATCTAGCGTTGAAATTTTGGCTATTGCTATAAGAAACACTGATAATTGATGGGGTAACTCTATTTTATAAAACATTTCACGAAATTTTCGTTTATTTTGAGCGTTATAGTGGCTTTAAGTACTTGTAATAGTACTATATACCAAACAACAATACTTGATTCTCATTGGCTGATTGGTCATCAGTAAGCGACATGGTTGCTGAAATCTTTACACAATCTTGATATGACGATTATTTGAGCTAATCTTTTTCCAAATCCCATTATATACAATAAAGTTACAGTGTAATTTTTAAAACCATTTTGGGAATGGGGCCGGGTCCCTTTAGATTGGGAAAAATCGTGAGGTATTGACTAAAATTGAGATTTAATTAGTCTTCTTGATTTTTTGGCAACAGATACTTTAAAATGGAGAATAAAAGTGATTTCAATATTATATTTACTAAAGTTTAAACTAAAGAGCTTGATTTTAGATAAATTGAATGTTAAGACTTATTTAAACAAGAGCACCGCATAGCTCGGCTGTGGGTGCTTGGATTTTGTTATTTTGACCTTTGACCTTGAAGGTCATCATTGACCTTGACCTTTACACCACTCAAAATGTGCATGTTGATGAGATACACATGAAAAACAAAAAAAAGTTTTTTTGACCTTTGACCTTGAAGGATGACCTTGACCTTTCACCACTCAAAATGTGCAGCTCCATGAGATACACATGCATGCTAAATATCAAGTTGCTATCTTCAAAATTGCAAAAAGTAATGGTCAATGTTAAAGTTTTCGGACGACTATGACGAAGACGAGGACAGCGGAAGACAAGAGGGCTATGACAATATCTCGGGTTTTCTTCGAAAACCACCTAGCTAAAAACAAGAGCTGTGTTTATGAAACACAATGCCCACTGCGCTTTGAAGCCATATATTTGACCTTTGACCAAAGGATGAACTTGACCTTTCACCACTCAAAATGTGCAGATCCATGAGATTCACATGCACACCAAATATCAAGTTGCTATCTTAAATATTGCAAAAGTTATGACCAGGGTTTAAGTTTTGGGGAAAAATGACAGACAGGCCAAAAACAAAATACCCCGGATCATTCGATCTGGGGGCATAAACAAACAAAAAAAATGGCAAAAATATATAATTTTTACCATTAAGAATGGGTCCCCCTAACAGCCTTGAATGTGAACGAAAATAAACCACTGAGTTACTTCCACGATAATATAATTGCACTTTAGCCATATATAGAAAACGAACAACTGTTTAAGTGTTATCTTGACCTTAAAGCAAAAAACATGGCATTTTATGTCACATGTTGTCTTGTTATGATTATTTGCACCAATTAATTGTGAAACCCAATAATGCACAAATATGGACTGGACACCAGCATGTCCTTTCACTAATTCAAAATCCCCTTATGCACAACTAAATTATGAGCAAACTCCCCCAAAACACAGACAGGGTAAACATTATACACTCTTTAGAAATTATCTGAAAAGGGGGCAAAAACATTCAACCAATTCTTTCTTTTTCGTTTTAAATATTTTGAATATATTTATACAAATATTACATACAACCTTCTTAAAAAGTACTGGATTGCAGCCAGACTTTCTTTGAGTTAATAGATAAAAGACCTTTAAAGTCTGGATGACAGTGCGATCATTTGTTTTTACCTTGCACAATACTTGGAACAGGTACAATCATGCACTCTTTGGTACTGTTTGCTTTGTTCTTCTTCAATACTTTGCTTTCTCGGCAAGTCTCACTACCTGTAAATAATCATTAATTAAGCCCTATTGGCAAACACACTGAAAATGCTCAAAAGGCAGTTTATTGGGTCTACACTTAAATAACACTTGCACATACTTTACAAAACAAAAGGCTTTAACGTTTAGCACTGGTGTCAATATAAAAAGTTACTTCCGCCGAAATTAGTTCGGGAAAATGTTCTCTTTTAAACTTGGACGGGTTAGGAAACTTTCATAAACGGCGTTCGCGCCCAATATTTTACAATTCGTAATGAGACCCAAACCGTCGGGAAAAGACATTGGGAAGAGCATTCTATCAGATTTAATAGCGCAGGATGTGACAGATTCTGAAATATTCTGCTCAAAACACCGCTGCGATTCCGTGTCTCAAAAACTAATAGCATCGTGATTTCCACTGGCTTGTCATTGATGGAGAGGGTTTGGCAATGTGAGTGTGCTCTGAGACTGAAAGGCAGGAGTGTTGAAACTGGTTGTAACAAAATGACTCATCATCATCCATTTATCAATATACAATTAATACTGATATTTAAAAAACAAACAGTGTCACTGTGAATTTATAATGACTTAACTGGAATAAGAATTGCTGAGAATTATCAATATCTAAAAATGAAGCACTAATCTGATCCAGAAATATGTGTACGTTAAACCACGTTTTTTGATCAAATTGTACAAAAACTAATTGACAAATAGTTATGAGGGAAAAAACTAATTGTTACAAAAAGCTTGCAGTGAAAACTAATTGACCCAAAATCTTATCTGTTGCCCTGGTCTACACTTTAAAAACAGGAAGAAGTTATCAAATGAATGTTCTTACAACTGCAACATAATATGCCGCTAATTTCTGTATGGGGTCATATTTGTATGCCTTACCATGTGATAAGATACACATCTTAAAGTACAGAAGTAAATAATGATTTCAAGATGTAGGAACAAAATATATAATATCAATATCAAAATACCATGTTTCATATAGTTTGGGTATTAAATGTGTCCTCTGGAGTGTTCGAAAGCTTTCCTTCAAATGGCCAAGTGATAAAGCTAGCCGAGAACGTTGCAATAATAAACTCTGAAGAATTTTGTAAAAAATAACTTACCGTCCATGAACTTCAAGGCTTGACTGGCTGATATTCGTTTCTTAGGGTCATTCTCCAGCATCATACCAAGCAGATCCTTCATGAAAGTTGAACATTCATCCGGCACCAACAATTTCATACAATCCACTGTGGCAATCTTGAAAAGAATAATACACAGTGGTTAAGGTAATGTACACAGTTTTACTGAATACAGCTTAGCCATTTCTCAACCACCATTCAATATAGTGATCATGAAACAGCATCAAGAATGTAATTCTTGATAGAGCCATTTAGTATTAAATTATAAAACATATCATCAAAACAAAACATTACAGATGGGGTAAATGTCTTGGTACAGTCAAAATAGACCAACCATATTTTTAATTTGAAGAAATTCATGAAACATTTCGGAATATGGTATAGTTTGAAAAGGTATAATGCCTTATTATAACTAATTACCTCATTTCAGACCAAAGTTAGAGCTTTAAGACAAATGGTTTGCTTATTTAAATAGCTTTAACTAAACAAAAGATATAACTTGTGTAGTGCGTAAACACTATCACTTAGTACAAGTATGCAAATTCTTTGTCTGAAGGTAGGTATCAAACCTGTTCTATAATGTTTAAGCGAAGTTTTTGTCGAGCATAATCTGACAATTTGTCATAAGAGGGACAACCAGTGAAGATCCTTTGGAGAATTCGCTTGCTCTTTGGGTAGAGTTCCATAACAAGCCTAGCCAGTGAGAAGACATCTGCTTTGCTAGTGATGTCCTTATCAGTCACATCAAACTGGTACGCACCTGGTCTGAAAAATCATCATCAGAATTTGATTCAAAACTTGCAAAGTAAAATGGTTCAAAACAAACATAGAAAAAAGAAATACATGTTAAACAAGAGATGTGTTTGTCAGAAACACAATGCCCCCTATTGCGCCGTTTTTTTTTTTTTTTTTTACCTTTGACCTTGAAGGATGACCTTGACATTTCACCACTCAAATTGTGCAGCTCCATGAGATACACATGCATGCCAAATATCAAGTTGCTATGATCAATATTGCAAAAGTTATGACCAAACTTTAACCTAGGTTAAAGTTTTGGGACAGACACACAGAAAGACAGACACACACAATGACAGACAGAGAGGCCAAAAACAATATACCCCCTTTTTTAAAAAGGGGGGCATTAAAAGGTAAAACCCTTTAACAGACACAAACCTAATAATTATTGCTGGATATTTGTTATGATATCATCACACATATTTCCTGGAAATAATTGGGACCACAAACTGACATACAACTAAATGTCATTAAATGTCACATATCAACGTATAAGATAGTGTTTTTTTCACACGACTCATCCAATCATATGCACGGACAAAACATAAACAATTGATTAATATAAAACAAATTATATTATAAGCTTTAAAAGTAAAATACCCATTTACTATTTCATGTATATAATACATACAATTAAAATATGATTTGATACACACCGTTTAAAATAAGAATACACATAAAGGGAAATTTAAGCTTCATCAGCAGTAGAGAAACCTTATTATACAATGCGGTCGTTTATTTATGCTAAGGAACCAATTGCCAAAAAGTTAGACACAAAACAAATGCACTATAAAAGACCAGCACTCAACACATTTGTGTCCAGATTGTCATGCAAACAAGTAATTAAAATGGGTATTTTATATTAAAATATTTATAATACTCTTTTGTAAGAGTATTCTACTTAATAGAGATAATAATAATGTAAATCCCTTTAAATGAAGCATGAGCTGAGCAATCACATTGTCTCGTTGAAATGTGTATTTTCATGCAAGCCTAGCAAATTATTACAAGTCACCATAACATGTGATACATAATTGTACATATACAGTATACTGCATGTTGGTTCATCAATGCTCAAGATCGTTTGTGGCAATAATTTATTCTAACCATTAACTACACGAACTTTCTTTAAGAGTAATATAGTTTATTTTAGTGCTTACATTTCATGTTTCTGCATAATAAACTTGGCAACTTCTGGTGCCATTGTTTCTGGCTGAAGACCAGCAATTATCATTGGTTCACCACCGGCTGTTTCAGAATTTGAAAATCCTTTGATAGTCAAATGAAGGTCATGCTCCAGCTTCATCCACACATCTCCACCTGAAATCACAACTTATTTTAATTAAACCACAGTTCAGTTTGATATGTATCCCTAGGATACATCATCATTTCAAACCTTGTATTGAAATAGGTGTGGGTCTTCATAAAACCATTTTTATTTTATTTTTTTTAACTTAATACAAAGTGGTTAATCACATGACAAACAAAATGGCGACGTCCATGCCGAGTCAGGTATTTATCGCTGTTTTATACCCTTCATTTCTTTTATAAATTTTTAAAATGCCGCTCACTTTCCAGCCATATCAGCAAGAAAGTCATAAGCGTTTATTTGCTATTCATTTTCGCTCTATATCTCGACTTTACTTGCTGCAATATTTCTTAGTGGGGTGACCTAATTACAGCTCCACTAAGAACATTCGTAGCTAGTTAAATCAAGATATAAAGCGAAATTTAATACGAAACAAGGGACAAAATTGTCACAAAACCAGGTTTATAATTTCAAACAGCTTCTCTGCTGACTAATTTTTACGGGTGTTGAAGTTCAGTTTAAATTACTTCATTAAACTATATTATGTTTTATGTTATTGAAGAAGTGCAAATGTTTTACTCATCAAGTGTAAATGTTAACATAGGAACAAGTAATGGTTAGGAAACAAGTACAATGTACTGTTGAATGTGTATGTGAAAAGTGAACAACAGGTCCAGGTAAAAAATTGCAGAACAGGCGTTAGGAATAATGTATTTGCCACAACCACATCACCAAAAGTCATCCACAAGAGTGAAAGGGTTAACCAATTACCAAACAGTGACGAGATGGCCTTAAGATCATCTAGATAAAACTTGTGACAAAGTTTGGTGAAGATCCGATGAAAAGTATTTGAATTAGAGAGCGGAAACCATTTTCAATGTTTTAAATGCACTAAGTGACCCCGTGACCTAGTTTTTGACCCGGCAAGGCCCATGTTTGAACTTGGCCTTAAGATCATCTAGATAAAACTTGTGACCAAGTTTGGTGAAGATCAGAAGTAAACTACTTCAATTAGAGAGCAGACATCATTCTGAATGTTTAAAACGCACTTAGTGACCCCGTGACCTAGTTTTTGACCCGGCAAGGCCCATGTTCGAACTCGGCCTTAAGATCATCTAGATAAAACTTCTGACCAAGTTTGGTGAAGAACCGATGAAAAGTACTTGAATTTGAGAGCGGACACAATGCTGAATGTTAAAAAACGCACTTAGTGACCCCATGACCTAGTTTTTCACCCGGCATGAACCATATTCAAACTTGACCTATACATCATCTAGATACAACTTCTGACCAAGTTTGGTGAAGATCCGATGAAAAAAACTTGAAATAGAGAGCGGACACAAGCTTGTTCTGCCTGCCCGCCCGCCAGCCAGCATTCGCCAATCTAATAACCAGTTTTTTCCTTCGGAAAACCTGGTTAAAAAACGCAAATCACTTTCTTGCTGATATGGCTTGAAAATGAACGGCATTTAAACAATTCAAACAAGTAATAAAGGGTATAAAATGGCGAAAAATACCTATCGCGGCATGGACGCCGCCATCTTGTTTATCACGTGATTACCCCCTCTGTTAATATGTCTTGGCAAATATTTTAATATATTAAACCTCCATTACATTAAATATTATATCCTATATGTTGTCACTGACCGGTTTCTGACTTGTAGAAAACAAACCTTACCAGAGTTGAGATGATCAATCCCTAAATCTTCTAAATGAGCCAAGCACTCGAGTCCATCCCTACAAAATGCCCGGATGGTATAATCGGTGAGAGGTTCATGAGGTGGTGACGGTAACAGATCTATAATAAATATCAAAATTCTTATCAAAAATGCAATATAGCGTCCCATACGACGGTGTACATGACAGGTTATCAATAAGTTTGTCTTGTCAAAAAAAATATAATTTGTAAATAACATTTTTGATACTATTACTGTAGTAAAAATTAAAGTAAAGTAATCAAATGCTCTATATCTCAGAACACGTTGAAAAATTTGACATGTGAAACAACGTCAGCAATTACACTCAATCAATTTAAGTATTATCTACAACGGATTGAAGCAAGCAGGTAGGTTTCACAAGGTTTAACAACCTATAAGGAAAACTGCATCAACACATCGCAGCCATGCTTTTGAACAAACCACACTAATTTTCAAACTCAACCCATATACGATAACACAATTTGTTTTAATGTTCTAAGCAAGTTCCATAATGAGTGGGTTACACAATATGTCTTATAGTGTTCAAATAGTTTAACTTAAGCCACATTAGGCCTAAAAAAAAAAGAAGTCTTGTTTCCGGTTACCCGACCGACCCTGTTTTTGACCGCCGACTCAAAAGTTTTTTCTGTTACAAAATCGGCATCCGAATTTTGTGTTCAAAATTTGTGCAACTTCGGAAAGTTGCGTAAATTTCGGACATAAAATTCAGATGCGGATTTTTAGACAGATTTTTTTTTTGAGTCGGCGGTAGGAATATTTATTTATACAGACTTATTTACAGATAAAGACAACCTGGATCAAACATCTTCTTGTTAAGAACTATATCTGAAAGTTAGTGCTATGTCATCATGCATTTCACACTGCTGATAATGACATTCTCATTGANAAAAAAAAAAAAAAAAAAAAAAAAAAAAAAAAAAAAAAAAATCTACCTACCGACCCACATTTTTTTGGACATGTAACCAGAAACAAACCTATTATTTTTTTAGGCCTTAGGAAAACAACACCGCCTGATGGCCACATTTATATAATACATGTATCTATAATATTATCTAGAATATATCTATAATATTGTGATATAATATATCACAGACGTGACTTTTCTTTCATATGAACTTGTGATCTAGTTTTGTCCCAAAATAACCGGTTTTGAACTTGGCCCAAATATTATAAGGACAAATGTTCTGAACAAGTTTTATGAAGACTGGGCAATAAATGAGGCCTCCAGAGTTTTCACAAGCTTTTTTTATTTTCAATTTGACATAGTAACCTAGTCTTTGACCCCTACATGAACCAGTTTCAAACCTGGCCCAGATCATTGGGATAAAACTGACCAAGTAACATGCAGATTTGGTAATACATACGGCCTAAAGAGTTTTCACAAGTTTTTTTTTCTTAATTTGACCTAGTTTTTGACTACACGTGATTGGGCAATTAATGTTGCATCTGGACTGAAGTGTTGACAATTATTTTGTTTACCTAATGAACTAGTTTTTTACCCCAAATTATCCAGTTTCAAGCTAGGCTAAAATATTATTAGTGCAAATGTTGTGACCAAGTTTCATGAAGTTTGGTCCTTAAATGTAGTCTCTACAGGATTCACAAGCTTTTTCTTAAATTTGAACTAGTGACCTAATTGTTGACCCCACATGACAAAGTTAAGAAATAGGAGAGATATCATTAAGACAAATATTCTTACCAATTTTTATGAAGATGTGGTACAAATGTGAATGTAGAGCGTTCACAAGGTATCACTTTAGCCATATAATGAAAACTATGTGTTAAAACCAACCGGAACCATTTTTGAACTCCGCCAAGATAACATTAGAACAAATGTTCTGAGCAAGTGTTATGATGATTGTGAAAATAATGTGACTTCTAGAGTGTCAACAAGGTTTCAATATGGCCATATAAGGATAACTGCATCCTAAAGGCCAAGTTTTGAACAGTTTAAAACCACAAGATTTTTCTTTAATTCAACCAAGTGACCTAGTTTTTGACCCTATGTGACCCAATTTCCGACTCATTAGAGATATGTTTGGACGAATGTGATCAATGTTGTGGCCAAGGTTCATGAGGATTTATGAATATTGGGAAATAAATGGGGCCTCTAAAGAGTACTGTAAACGAAGTGAACGACACACGACAAGCTACGGGAAGGGATCACTAAGTCTCACCATGAGCTGGTTGTGCTCAGGGGAGCTAAAAAAGAGTGAACCATTCTCTTATTCTTCATCGATGATGAGAAAGACTGTGCAACTGCACACAAAAAACCATACCTTCAACATATGCATGCAGCTGCTGCAGATTTGGTGAACTTATCAATCTGACGTGAGGAGTGTGTTGGTGTATCTGTCAACAGGAAGCAATGTGACAAAAAGTTTTTATATTGATGGTCAGTAGGGTGCTCCCAAAAATATGAAAGTACCAGGATATTGTTCTACTGGCTACCATCAGCATATGCCTATATATTCAATGCAGCTTGTATTAAATTCTTTAAAAGGGATGAACAAGTCATAAATGTTGTTATTTTCAACCAATTTTTTAGCTTTTCTCTAACTAGCATCATGTAATGGAGGGTTGGAGAACAATATCCTGATACTTTCGTATTTTTGGGAGCACCCTTATGGTCAGAATTATTGACTATCCATAATACACATCCCAATCAAAAAAACAACAGAAAAAAAAACAACAATAGCTGCTTCACTGAAGGTTATGATTACCATTACATACAAGTAAAACGACAAAAGCATGGCTTAAAGAAATAATAAGTTCTAACCAAATGTCTAATACAAGTTACAAATTGATTTTTTTTTCAAGTTCAATCAAAGGAGAAGTCAGAGCTTGTGTTAGATGTCTATATATGAAATAAAGTGCCCTATTTCAAAACTTGATCTCAAAGTACGACATTGGCCTCTAGCCGCTATCTGCTTACATGTATTGCGCCCACTACAATATATATTCAAGAGGATGACAGTTGATCAAAGTTTGTAAAATCTCTTCAATCCATGGATAAGCAAGAATATGAACGACAAGATACAGGCTGTCAGATAGACCAAGGACAGACAGACAAGAGAATGTAGTTTCTATACAAAATAAATATATAGTCTGTCTGCCACTATTTACTAGAAGTAATGACAGTAAAACATTTGAGTTAACAGATTTATATCACCATAAAATGTGCGTAAGTCTGATACTGCTTCAGAATTCGGGCAAAAGTTAAGCAGTTACATGAATATTAACATGATTGAGATCTATGTAGTTGTATAAATATAATCATGAAATGTAACTTATGTAACTTCTATGCACTTCTAAGCCATTGAGTGGATTTTCTTTTTATCTGTAAACGGTAACTGAAAAGACTGATGAAAATCGTGATAAATAAGTAGAACAAGAGCACCGCCTAGCGGGTGCAGACCGCTCATCTATTCGTCAAAGTATGAATCAAATCTGATCATAAATTAAGAAGTTATTGCAATTTTAGCAAAATTGTGGGGGTGTGGTCATTTATTACATTATATTTCAAAAATGAAAAACAACGAATACAAATATGGGGGGTATTCTTGGGGGGGGGGGGG